>JAGFNQ010004690.1:116134-269584 GCA_024364735.1 Boesenbergia rotunda
ATCATGGAGGCGGCCGGAGGTGATCGCAAGAACGGAGGAAGAGACACCATAGGGCGTACTTGTGACTAGAGGAGGAGAACGCCTATCGCCGCAAACACCAAGGGAGGAAGAGAGCACGCGCACAGCCGGGGAAAAAAAATTCCCCGATCCAAATTAAAACCTAAAATTAGCGACGGACAAGTAGCGACGGATTTGATTTGTCCGTCGCTATATTTATGACTTTAGCATGGAAATCTTAAAATAGCGACGGATGTTTTTAATCCGTCGTTATTAACGACGGACGTTGTTAACATTCGTCGTTATTTAGAGATTTTTTTTTGTTTTTTGTAGTGTTGCTGCACCCAATTAGCCCGCTGCCGCTGACCATCCTGCTCCTCTGCAGCAACCGAACATCGAGGGGCATGTCGGAGATGCAGGCCATGAGTCACGCGTAGCCCGTCACGTCGGCCCTCGCCTTCCCGTAGCACTGCTCGAACGCCAACAGGTTTCTAAACAGAACGTTCGTGTCCTCCTCGTCCACCTCGATCTGCGGAATCTCCAACTCTCCGTTCCTAAAGCCGACGTCCAAAAAACTCCACGCCTCCTCCCAGGGCCGGCTCAAACCTATTTAAGGCCCTAGGCGAAAAAAATAGGTCATAACATTGTTTAAAAAAAATTCTACTCGTCCTTTTTCATTTAGACTTGCAACTGTCAACCGACTTGGTCGAAATGAAATATATTCATAATTATTTAAAAACTAAGAAAGATAAAAAAAATGTGTCTAATTATTCAAATGAAAGACGAAAATAACAACTCTAACAAAAAAAGGAATAAATGAAATTGGACAATATATAATAGAAAAAATTATGTTTCTATCCTCAACTCATCATCACCGCAAACCAAAATAAATAAATAAATAATATATTTACAAAATGACACAACTAAATATAATCTTAGAAAATAAAAATCATAACGAGATCAAATCAGTCATTATCATTTATTAAGCATTAAATATGTTATTTTAGGTACAGAACAAAAGAAAAAAATAAATCATATTTTTTATTACCTAAACCAAAATAGTTATAAATGATAGAATATAAACAAAAGGGGAGCCAAAAAATTTATTTCTGTAAATACATATAAATAAAAGGTAAATTTAGTGTCTATAAGAAAGCGAAATGATGAAAATATCTAACTCACTATTGCTCACAAAATGATGAAAATATCTAACTCACTATTGCTCAAAAATAATAAAATCCTCTATTTCGATCGAACACAATATGGATGAATCTCTCAACATTTGAACTTAATCAAGCAAGGAGCATATTAGCACCAACCGGATCAACGTGAAAGCGTTAGGTGTAATTTCTTTTTCCCAATATCAACGAGCAAGAGAAGTACAAAGAGGGAGAGCTAGTCAAGGGAAGAGGGGGAATTCAAAAAAAGACTAATATTTTTATTTTTCATTGCATGGATAAAAAAAAATTAATTCATGTTCTTACCAACTAGAAAAGAAAACATCACTACAAAAAAAAATGTAACAAGAGAAGGCTAGGGTTGAAAGATATTGAAGATAATACATTCGATCTTATAAAATATTATACATAATAAAAATTAAATTTAAAATATTAAAAAGAGAGTCTCCTATGACTCTATCCACTAGAACAATAATAAGATTTTTATAAAATCTATAGTTTTGACTAAAAAATGAGATACGTAAATTTTTTATCGAGACTCTATTCTTTTCCATTCTCTTAAAATATATAATAAAAATATATTTAATATATCAAAAATAATAGGCCCCAATAAAAATTGTGGCCCTAGGCATAGGCCTATATAAAAAATAATGGGCCCCAATAAAAATTGTAACCCTAGGCATAGGCCCCAAAGAAGGCCCTGCCTCCTCCTTTCTCTTCAGCCTTATTCCTGTCTCCTTCAGCCATTCGGGGAGTTCCCAATCAAACTGACAGAGTAGAGCAAATTAAATGGAATTATATTAAATTGGTTTTTCTAAGAAATCCAATTCAATCCAAATTTCATCAAAGTATAAAATTGATTAATTCAATTTATTAATGAATTTATATTTTTTTAACCCTAGAATAATCAGATCATCATGGGCTTATTATCTGCCTATCCCACATTAATCATAATATCTGGATTAATAATTCTTGTAATTTACCTTAATGTTAATTTTGTGATGGATTGACAGAGACGAGCAAACGAATCACCTTTTACTATTTTTATAGTTGGACAACTGAATCAATCTGTGTTGAATTAATTCGTCCAGAGATGAAAATGGGTAACTCTATCCAAATATTTTGTGTGCATATATATATATATATATATATATATATATATATTATATATATATATATATATATATATATAATATATATATATATATATAGTAGTGATATTGACTTTGTAAAGCTCGAGGGCCAATTGATATATGATATCTTTTAATGGCAAAAGATAATTTGTTCATCCTAGCGTCCCGTCAGCCTGCCCTAAGACCAACATGAAGGACATGATGAGGCCTTGTAACATGGGCCAAGGGCGGATAAAAATGATCGAGATATGGAGCAATTGAACAGGTCAGTCCTAGCCTGTTTAAAAATAGGATAATATTCAGTCCTGCTCAATATAAAGACTACCAAATTTCATAAACTGGTCTGAGCCTGTTAAGATTAGATACATATGTATATATTTGTAGGTCTGGCTTGTTTTGAAGCATGTATGATGCAAGGTCTGTTTTATGGCCTGTACGATACAAGACCTGTTAAGGTTGATTTTTGACCTATTTAATGCTTTGGTTTGTTGGTATGTATAAAGTATTCTAACTTACAGACTTTATAAACATGTCGTAGGCCAGACCAGACTATTGAACAGGTCAGGCTTAAGTCAAGAACAAAGCCTTTAACAGACCACAGATCAGGTTCAGGCTATTTTATTACTATACAGGTATGGCCTGTTAAGGCAAAAACCTAACATGGCCTGTTAATGTTGATTTTTGGCTTATTTAATGCTTTGGCCTATTGACCTGTATAAAGTGTACTAACTTACAGACTTTGTAAACATGTCATAGGCCATATCAGACTATTGAATAGGTAAGGCTTAAGTCAAGAACAAAGTCTATAACAGGTCACAGGCTAGGCAGAGACTATTTTGTTACTATACAGGTCTGGCCTGTTAAGGCAAAAGTCTGACCTGGCATGTTTTCATCCCTAATTATAAGTGATTCATGAAACAAAATTAGTAGCGGTTTTTATTTTTTTAAAAAATATTTTTTTAAATCATTAAAAATGGCACTGTTAAAAAGATTTAATTTTTTATTTGTTTTATTAAAAATTAATTCAAGTTTATTTCTTAAAATGGAATTAGTTTACAATATATAAGTTGTGTGCAAATCATAAATTTCGTCTTGTACACTATTGCAATATTAATACAATGAATTTACACATGCAAAATACTCAATATTAGAGGACTAAATTCCATTCACACGTTTGAAGCTATTCACAACTCCACTCCAAGTCCGCTCTCCTTTTTAATAGAAATTGGAAAACTAAAGCTCATCTCTCGATCTTCTTGAGCTCCCTTGATCTTGAATTGAAATACAAGATCGCATTAAGCTCGAATAATGAATGAATGCATCAATGTCGTCGTTTAAGAATAGCAAAAACAAGTTGTGCGATGGCAATCAGGAAGAGCAAAATGGCCGCAAGAAGCGAGGAAATTGTCCAAGGACTACGAAAGTACTTGTGACATATTTCCGCGCGCCATTTATTGTAATAGAAATTCGTCGCAGATTTGGAAAATCCGAAATACATTTGAAATGTCACAGATTGAGCTACAGAACTCGGAATGACATGAAACTCGTTTCTACGAGTTCGTATCGACGTCCTCGTGATTTAAATGATCTTAAACCCAAATTTCAATAAAAATTCTGGGGATCAATGAAGGATTAATATGAAATTGCCAGTAACAGTTTAGGACTTAGACATTTTAACTAAGACAATGCTGATATAAATAATAAACTATGAAAAAAAAATATATTAACAGAAATTCATATTTGAGGCCGTTTAGCTCATCAGGGGATCAATACGAACATATAGAAACTTGTTTCATTAAATTCCGAGTTCTCTAGGTCCATCTACGACAATTAAAAGGTATTTGTTTTGATTTTTTAAAAATTTCATTCTGGGACGAATTTCAAAATTCGTCCCTGATCTGCGACGAATTTGAGAATTCGTTGCAAAATTTGGGACGAATTCTGAAATTCGTCGCTAAATTTTTAATTTTTAAAAAGAAACTTAAATACCTTCAAAAAATCATAAATAAACGTACGGAACTCCGAATTTCATGAAATAAGTTTCTACGTGCTCGTAGCGATTTCATCATGAAATAAATGACGTCAATCTTAAATTTTACCGGATAAATTTATAGGAAAAAAATTTTAAAGCCACAAAAATATATTTTTCAAGTAAATAATATTTAGAAAATTACAAAAAAATATATTATGTAAAATTTAAGTTTGAGGACATTTATATCATGAGGATATCGATACGAGCACGTAGAAACTCGTTTCGTTAAATTCCGAATTCTGTAGGTCCATATATGAAATTTATTCATATACTTTTGGATTATTTAAAAATAATTATTTGCGACGAATTTTGAAATTCGTTGCAAAATCTGCAACGAATTTGAAATTCGTTGCAAAATTTTGCAACGAATTTGGGAATTCGTCGCCAATTTTGCAACGAATTTGGGAATTCGTCGCAGATTTGGGACGAATTTAGAAATTCGTCGCAGATTTGAAAAAACTGAAATACATTCGAAATGTCGCAGATTGAGCTACAGAACTCGGAATGACATGAAATAAGTTTCTACGAGTTCGTATCGACATCCTCGTGATATAAATGATCTTAAACACAAACTTTAATAAAAATTCTGGGGATCTATGAAGGATTAATATGAAATTGCTAGTAACAGTTTTAGACTTAGACATTTTAACTAAGTCAATGCTGATATAAATAATGAACTATGAAAAAAATATATATTAATAGAAATTCATATTTGAGGCCGTTTAGCTCATCAGGGGATCAATACAAACATACAGAAACTTGTTTCATTAAATTTCGAGTTCTCTAGGTCCATCTACGACAATTAAACGGTATTTGTTTTGATTTTTCAAAATTTTAATTCTGGGACGAATTTCAAAATTCGTCCCTGATCTGCGACGAATTTGAGAATTCGTTGCAAAATTTGGGACGAATTCTGAAATTCGTCGCAAAATTTTTAATTTTTAAAAAGAAACTTAAATACCTTCAAAAAATCATAAATAAACGTACGGAGCTCCGAATTTCATGAAATAAGTTTCTACGTACTCGTAGCGATTTCATTATGAAATAAATGACTTCAAACTTAAATTTTACCGGATAAATTTATAGGAAAACAATTTTAAAGCCACAAAAATATATTTTTCAAGTAAATAATATTTAGAAAATTACAAATAAAAATATATTATGTAAAATTTAAGTTTGAGGTCATTTATATCACGAGGATATTGATACGAGCACGTAGAAACTCGTTTCGTTAAATTCCGAATTCTGTAGGTCCATATATAAAATTTATTAAAATTCTTTGGGTTTTTTTAAAAATAATTATTTGCGACGAATTTTGAAATTCATTGCAAAATCTGCAACGAATTTGGAATTCGTCGCAAAATCGGCAACGAATTTGGAATTTGTCGCAAAATCTGCAACGAATTTGGAATTCGTCGTAGATTTGATATATCACTATATGAAATTTTAATGTTATTTATAAGTTTTTATAAAACTGGTTTGCGACAAATGTTGGCGACAAATATATTTTTGTCGCAAAACCCTAATTATATATACCTCCAGATCTACTTTTTTCCCCACTTTATTCGGCTTTTGGCGGCAGGTTTTGGCGGTGGTGCGCGCGCTCTCCTGCGACGGCTTCTCTCCGGTAAATATCTTCTCCTTCTCTCTTCTTTGAATTATCTCCGGTCTCTCTTGCCGGCAGCGGCACAGCTCGCTTACCTTTCTTCCGGCGGCGTGTGTCCGCACTCGTGCTTCCGGCTGCGCGCGGCCGTGCGCTAGCTACCGGTCTCGCGCGCCCGCGTTCGCGCGCTACCGGCCTCGCGCTCGCGCGGTGCCGGCTGTTGGTGCCCCGGCTGGTTTTGATGTGATCAACTAGGTTAGTTAGGTCCTGGTATGTTTAATCCCTCTGCTAAGTGTGCAGGAGCTTAGGTACGGAGGAAGTCGAGCATAAGACGTAGCGGACGAAAAGGATTGTGCGGTGAAGTGAGCCGACGGGCTCAGTACAATCCGAGGGACGCGGAAGCTGCGGAAGAGTATGCCGGTGGAGTGAGAAGGACGCGCGCGGTGTCCGAGGGACGAGAAGCCGGGAGGAAGGACGCTCGAGGGGCGAAAGGCCGGAGTCGGGTTCGGGTGAGCCTAACTCCGGTTGGCCGGAAATCACCCAGAAGACGAAGAACCAAAAGATTGGTCAGTTTGACCATATCAAACAAAGCGCTCGAAAAAAGAAAAATATAATTGCAGCTAAGAAGAGTCGATCCCAAGACCTCACCTAAGAGGTGTTACCATGATTACCAGTTGGGATATCAATTATTGATATTAAGAGGTTGCCGATGATTCTACTTGATGATGATAACATCAAAGTCTAAAGCAGATGATAAAGTCTTAAAGGATAAAACCTTATCCTTGAATCAGATCCAATGGATGCAGTTTAATCCCATCCAAGATCAACCATCCAGATTACATCCATGGATCAACGACCAAGAGAAAATTCCTCAACAATCAACAATCCAGGTTTATTCTCTTAGGCTATAAATAGACTTAGAGTTTCAACCTTTTTATTCATTCAATTAATCGAGTTGTAAACTCTCTTTCTCTCTAAGCTTTCTCTGTGCTACAACTGTAAAGGCTTCTCCGCCTTAAGGAGTTTCTGTTTGAGCATCAACTGCCTTAGAAGCAACGACTCTGTTGCAACCAAGTTTTTTTTTAAGACGAGTGTTAGTGCTTATTTTTCATAAACCGTCTATTCACCCCCCTCTAGCCGGTCGACCCGATCCTACAAGTGGTATCAGAGCGGGTTCGCTTTTGAAGGACTAATCGCCTGAGAAAGCAACAAGACGATGGCCGGCGCGCACATTCATCCACCTAAATTCGAAGGGGATTTCACCGTCTGGAAGAAAAAAATGGAGGTATTTTTTCGTACAGATTTTGATATTCTTTTATCAATAAAATATGGTTTTGCAGTTCCTAAAGATGCGAACGGGGATGAAAAAGAAGAAAGATTGTGGAATAAGAAGGAGCAGTCGGAATCTGTTGCCAATGGTAAGGCCGAGTTCCACCTCCTAACACTCTTGCCTACTCAAGAGGTAAACTGGATTGGCAACTACCACTCCGCAAAAGAATTATGGGAGAAGTTCCTAGAACTTCATGAGGGTACCTCTGAAGCCAAATCAGCAAGAAAGGATCTCCTCCAGAACCATCTGATAAACCTGCAAATGAAGGAAGGAGAAACGGTGGCTGAACTTCATGCCAAAATAAAGGAGCTAATCTCCGGACTCACCCAACTCGGCGAATCGGTAAGTAATCGCGACTCCATTCGATACGCCCTCAACGCCTTCCCAAGGACCCAGGAGTGGAGCTCAATCGTCGACACTTATTACATCTCCAAAGATTTAGAGGTAAGTACATTAGATGAAATATTTTCCATTTTCGAATTACACGAATCTCGGTGGGCAGGATCTAGAAAGACGAAGAATCTGGCCGTAAACACAAGGAGAACGGAGAAGGAGTCAGAATCCTCGACGGACGACGAGACAACGCAAATAGTAAGTTCGTTTAAAAGTTTTTTTAAAGCTAATAACTTTTCAAGAATGCAGAAGAAAAGGCGGTCTCCGAAGAAACGAACTGTCCGATGCTACAACTACAACGAGGAGGGACACCTAAAAGATCAGTGTCCCAAAATCAAAAACCAGCCAAAGAAAAAGAAGGCATTGAAGGCCACCTGGGACGAGACCTCGTCGGACGAATCAGAAGTTCAAGAGTACGCGGGACTTGCGCTGATGGCAAGTCATCAAGAGGGGAGCAATGTTGAAGGGGGAGCGACATCAGAAAGTGACAACGAAGAAGGAACCTCGCTTTTCGAAAGCGATCCGGTAAGTGAGGTTTGTTTTCTTCCTCATGATCAATTGTATGCTGGTGTTAAAGCCTTGCTCAAATCTAATTGCAGATTAGAAAAAGAAAATTCTAAATTAAAAAATGAAAATATTGATCTGAAAAATTTAGTTGAGAAATTAGAATGTGATATTGTCTGTTTGCGACACAAGAAAAATAGTTATCCTGAAAAGCTGAATTGGTATTTTAAAAACCATAAAGGCCAATTTAAAAAGGTGCCAAAGAATTACATTCCATCCAAATTTTTAGTTAATCCTGTCGATAGAAATCTATTTTGGATACCAAAATCAATTTTGAATTAGTTTTCTACTACTGCATAATTTTTCTTGCAAAATTAGAAATAGATTAACACATTTTATGATTAAGTTTCTTTAGAAAATTTTTTTTTACCTAGACTTTCTTACAAAATTTAATTTCTATTTTTACTTGATACAAAAGTATCTTATTTGTTTACTGTGAAATTTTGAAACTTTTTTTGATAAATTTTGAATTTTTATTATTTTTCATTTGAAAAGTAAACTTTTAACTTTAAAAATAGAAAATTAATTTATTCTGCAAGAACCGATTTTTTTGAGATCTACACATAGTCAATTAAACTTGCTAATTTTCTTAAATTTTTTATGAGATTTTTGAATTTTAAAAATATATCTTTGAATTTTTTATTCTGCCACTATATGATTTATTTTTGAATATACAAAATAGATTTTAATTTGGAAATTTTTGTAAAAAGCAATAATTTTATCTTCCACCTGTACAAAATTTTTTAAAATTTTCCAATGGACGAATTAATTTCTATAAATTTTTAATTGAAATTCATATTTTTTAATTTTAAAAAATATTTGAAAATTTTTTATTCAAAAATTAAATTTCGGTGATATGTACTTAATCTATTCACGGCTCAAAAAAAAAATGTTTCACATTTTTCTAAGTTCTAATCATATTTTTTCCTTTCCCTGTTTTTTGTGCCCTATTTTTGCTGTGATCAAAGAGGGAGAGTAGCTTAAGTTTAGGGGGAGGTTGTGGTTATTGATTGCAATATTTTTTCTATGCTTAACTGCTTAATTTAGTTTTATTGTTTTTTTTTTAGTTTACCCTAACTAAACTTGGGTTGATCCACATCAAAAAGGGGGAGATTGTTGGTGCCCCGGCTGGTTTTGATGTGATCAACTATGTTAGTTAGGTCCTGGTATGTTTAATCCCTCTGCTAAGTGTGCAGGAGCTTAGGTACGGAGGAAGTCGAGCGTAAGACGTAGCGGACGAGAAGGATTGTGCGGTGAAGTGAGCCGACGGGCTCAGTACAATCCGAGGGACGCGGAAGCTGCGGAAGAGTACGCCGGTGGAGCGAGAAGGACGCGCGCGGTGTCCGAGGGACGAGAAGCCGGTAGGAAGGACGCTCGAGCGGCGAAAGGCCGGAGTCAGGTTCGGGTGAGCCTAACTCCGGTTGGCCGGAAATCACCCAGAAGACGAAGAACCAAAAGACTGGTCAGTTTGACCATGTCAAACAAAGCGCTCGAAAAAAGAAAAATATAATTGCAGCTAAGAAGAGTCGATCCCAAGACCTCACCTAAGAGGTGTTACCATGATTACCAGTTGGGATAGCAATTATTGATATTAAGAGGTTGCCGATGATTCTACTTGATGATGATAACATCAAAGTCTAAAGCAGATGATAAAGTCTTAAAGGATAAAACCTTATCCTTGAATCAGATCCAATGGATGCAGTTTAATCCCATCCAAGATCAACCATCCAGATTACATCCATGGATCAACGGCCAAGAGAAAATTCCTCAATAATCAACAATCCAGATTTATTCTCTTAGGCTATAAATAGACTTAGAGTTTCAACCTTTTTATTCATTCAATTAATCGAGTTGTAAACTCTCTTTCTCTCTAAGCTTTCTCTGTGCTACAACTGTAAAGGCTTCTCCGCCTTAAGGAGTTTCTGTTTGAGCATCAACTGCCTTGGAAGCAACGACTCTGTTGCAACCAAGTTTTTTTTTTTAAGACGAGTGTTAGTGCTTATTTTTCATAAACCGTCTATTCATTCCCTTCTAGCCGGTCGACCCGATCCTACACTGGCATCACTCGGCGTGCTCGGCTCGCACGCTGCCGGCCGAGCGCGGTTGCGTTTGCGCACTACCTGCTGCGCGCAGTGGATGTCGCATGATACAGGCTGCGCGCGGCCGTGCGCCACGTACCGGCCTCGCGCTCGCGCGTTGCCGGCCTCACCCGACGGCGCTCGCCTCGCACGCTGCCTGCCGAGCGCGGCCGCGTTTGTGCAATACCCACCGCGCGCAATGGTGGTCGCACGATACCTGCTGCGCGCGGCCGTGCGCCGGCCAGCTACCGGCCTCGCGCTCGCGCGGTGCTGGCGTCACCCGACGGCGCTCGCCTCGCTCGCTGCCGGCCGAGCGCGGCCGCGTTTGTGCAATCCCAGCCGCGTGCAGTCGAGGTCGCACGATACCGGCTGCGCGCGGCCGCTCGCTGTCTTCCGACCCCACTTGGCCACCCTTGTCCTTTTTTATTATTTATTATTCTGCTTAATGTTTATTGTAATATTCCATGTGTGAGTGTTTTAAAAGATTAGGTTTCGGTAGTTTATATTGGTTTATGAAATCTTGTGTTTACTTATATTATAACATACAATTAGGGTATTATTTGAATGACTATGTGGTTTTCGTTGTTTACATATGATTAACTAATTGATCGATTTTTTATATTAGTTAACTAATTATTCATTTTAATACAAAAGTAATTATTTAGTTAATTAAATCTCATTACAGATGATATTTATGAATGCTTTATATTTCTTGCTATTTATAGGTCATTACAGGTGATATATTGTCATCGTAGGATTTGCGTATTCTCTTTATCTAAACAAATATGGTAAGGTTTTTTTATATTAATTGTTATGTATCAAATTTATTTTAACATTATTTTATTTTTTATTTTACAGCACTTCTTCGGACGAGGTGGTGGTCAGAGACGTAGTGCTCAGGATGAGTCGGGAACTAGTAATGCACCCACGACTCCTTTTGTTCAAGCAGGACCTTCACATTCGCCTTCTCCAGTACCATCACCGCACCCATCTGCAGGAGAGGTTCCTCCTGTCAGATACTCATTTTCGGAGGAGCAAGATATTTGTCGATTTATTGTCCCCTGTGGAGATTCGTAAGTAGCAAATAATATTTTAATTTTTTATCCTATAGTTGATTATTTAATAATGCTTTTTTCTTTTATTATAGATTTGAAAATTCTGTCGTAGTTGTTCATGAAATAAATATAATTGTGAATAATCACTGGTTGGGGGATTCTATGACTTATTCGAGCACTCCTTCTTCAATGAAAGAATTATGGTGGAGTGAGTTTAAGGTATAAATATTTTATTTTACATATGAAATAATACTAAATATATATAATCAATTTTTTTTTATTACAGCGGATGTTTACTTGGGACCCTAGCTATGAAATTGAAGTGAAAAAGGTTTTCAAAAAAAAGTGTGGTGATCACATCCGCCACACTTTAAATCATGCAAAGTCTAGGGGAAAAAACCACCATGTATCACGGAGGAAAATTGGACCAAAATTTGTAATTATTGGGCTACGGATGAAAGTAAAAAAAGAAGTCAACAAAATAAATCAAATCAATCATACAATTCTGGAGACTTGTCTGCGACGTATGCCGGAGGGTCAATAAATATTGATGAACATAGACGTAGAACGGTAATTATGTAATTCTTTCAATAATTTTTCATTCTATTTCATTTTATTATATTATTTCTAATCATATTTTGTTAGGTCAAAGAAACCGGGAAGGAACCTACATTTCTTGAAACCTTTACAAAAACATTTACAAAGAAAGATAAGTCTTGGAGTGGAGCTAGAGCCAAAGCAATGAAGGTTTGACTTAATTAAAAATGCAAATGTTCATAAGTTTTTATTATAATAAATTTAATTTAATTTTTCTTCTTATAACATAGGAAAAATACGATGAGCTCGAGACATCCCATAGATATTCAAGTGTTGGTCTAGAATCTGAGTCATCGTCTCTTGGTAATAATATGGATTTGTGGATGGAGGCGAGTGGGGGACAGAAAGGGGGAAGGATTTTGGGAATGGGATCTCTAAGTAAATATCATAGAGGTTCTCGTAAATCCTTTTCCGCTTTACCAGCAGACTCATCTCAGATTGCTAACTTAACGAATGATGTTTCACAATTAAGAGGCATAATCTCAGAAAGAGATGAACAAATGAGAATTATGCAGGAAAAACAAGATTTAATTTTGAGACATTTTGCTCTAAGTCAGATTACTCCCAGTTCCGCTGATATTGGTGGTGAAGGCGATGGTGGCCACAATGATGATGGTGGTGATCATTATGTATGATTTTATTTTTATTTGTCTTTTAATTAGTATTTTAGAATACTTATTTGATTGTGTTATTTTTATATGTTTTAATATTGTTTATTTTCTTTTAATAGGATTGAGGAGTTATATGGATTTCACTGTCCGAAAATGTAAGTATAAATTTTTGCTTTCATTTTATTATAGATGAGTATCCTTAATTTTTATATAACTCTTAATTTAATCATTATGTTTTTCTTTTATAATTTTGTGGCATCAATTTTTATTATTACATACAGTTCCACTAATAGAGATAGTTTTTATTTTCTAGGCTTGTAGTAAGCTCTCATTTTTTAGATTTATTTGATATATATGCTTGTTTGTACAGTTGAGTTTTATACTGCAAATATTAATATTGAAGTTTGAGTTTTATCATGGTCTTTATTATTTAGATCCTCAATAATAGTAATGCAAAAGAGCGCGGAGGTTTTAAGTTAGCAACATTACTATCTTTACTATTTCTTTTCATTATACTGCATAAGAGCATTACACAATTATATTGTTCTATTTCGTGAATATCTTACTTTTTTTTCAATGTTATCAGGTATTATAAAGATCATTTTGAAGAATAGATTCAGACCATCTCCTCTACTTTCTCCATGACAACAAGAAGGTTACTGAGATTTGTAATTATAACCAACATTATTTTTTGTGTTGACATTGACTTTTTTCATGTCCATGTAAATTATTATATGTACTGTTTGTGATTTTGTTATCTTGTAATGTAATGCATTAATTTAATGCTATCGATAGATAATCAGTTAGTGTATTTTTCTTAAAAAAAATCTTGAGAAAATAACATAGGTATTAATTTTGATTTTAATTATTTGAGCTTTATTTTATTAAAATATTTTTTGTAAATATAATTTTTTAAAATATTTATTTATTTTGCGACGAATGTATTTCCGTTGTAAAAATCTACGACGAATACAAAAATTTGTTACAAATTTTAAGATGAAATTATAAATTTGTTGCACAAAATTATTGACAAAAAAAATTATCTTAGATTTCGTCACATTCAAAAAATCGTTGCAAAAATCTGCGACAAATTCTGTTATCATCGCAAACTTTATGATAAATTTTTTATTCATTGGAAATAATCAGCGATAAATTATGAAATTTGTCGCAGATTCTGCGACAAATTACCAAATTTGTCGCAGAATTTTTGCGACAAAATATCAAATTTGTCGCAGATTCTGCGACAAATTTGGAAATTTGTCGCAGATTCTGCGACAAATTTCATAATTCGTCGCAGGTTCTGCGACAAATTTCATAATTCGTCGCAGAATCTGCGACAAATTTAAAATTTGTCGCAAAAATTATGACAAATTTTGTAAAAATTTGCGTTAAATTTGGCAACGAAAATTTAATTTGTCGCAAATTTCTGCGACAAATTTTAAAATTTGTCGCAGAATTTTTGCGACAAATTATCATATACGTCGCAGATTCTGCGACAAATTTTAAAATTTGTCGCAGAAATTTGCAACGAAAATTTAATTTGTCGCAAATTTTTGCGACGAATATAAAATTTGTCGCAGATTCTGTGACAAATTATTTTTTTTTCGTCGCAGACCTCTGCGACGAGTATTTGGCGACGAATATTTTTTTGTCGCAAAAATTTTTTGCGACGAAATTTTTTTAGAAATTCGTCGCAAAATTCGTTGCAAAATCGGGTTTTTTTTTTGTAGTGTGACGATGATTCCATTCCTTCGTAGCAATCCAACGTCGTCGGGAGTGTCGACGATGCAAGACATGAGCGAGGCGTAGACCGACACGGCGAGGCTCGCCTTCCGGTAGCACTGCTCGAACGCGATCAGGTTCCTGAACACGATCTCAGTGTCGTCGTCAACCACGATCCGAGGGATCTCCAACTCGCCATTCCTAAATCTGACGTCCAAGTAGCTAAAGCTCAAAGCTTTCTCCCTCCTTTTGATCCTTATTCCTGTCTCCTCGAGCTCCGTTGCACTCGGGATCGACCATAACTGCAGGTCTTGTGGATCATCGCTCGTGTTTTGATGATCTCGGCCTGGAGTACTAGTAGAACTGCCCTCTGGTGGGACGATGAGAGAATGGAAGAGGTGAAGAATATGATGAAACTGTTTGCTGTGATCGGGCTCTTGGGGTGTCTGAATATCTGCGAAATCCCTGAATAACTCGACCACCCAACTCGTTAACTTGCCATATTCGTTAGGAAATGCCGAGTTAAACAGAGTTTGAAGCAGGAAGAAGGGGAGCTGATTCTCCAGCAGCAACATATCTCTCCCCAACAGATTTGATGATCCCCGCATGCACATAACTAGACTTGGATTAATCTGCGTCGCCACAGATTCAAATCCATCTCCCATCTTCCATAGCCACAAAGTCATGATCACGAACACGCAGTCCAGCAGCAAGATCTGCACCAACTCATCTTCCCTCATGTCTAGTCGCTCTGCATAAGCATAACGCGCTCTGTTGGCATTTCCTTCGACCAGTCTGATGTAGTCCCCCAAAACCATGTTAGGGTTTTGGCGCAGTAGCTTGCTCAAGAACAGCCATTTGAGCTCGTTCATGGCCCCGAGATGGCCCTTTTGGTGGTGGTAGGGTCCGAGTGCGACCATCTTCGCCTCGTACGCCTGGGGCTCGACTCCTCGAAGGAATTCTGGGACTTTAAAGATCGTAGGCTCTTCTCTTGGTTCGTTCGCCTCCTCATTCATGATAGCCAACTCGGTTTCTATGTAATTCACCATCTCGTCCAACATGATCACAAAGCTAGCTCACTACAACAACGACTAAATCTTTAACTTAGATTATATTTTTATTATTTATAAAAATCTTATCATATATGAAGGCATTATAAACACAATTTATTTTCTCCGAATGAATCCAAAAATCAAAGCTTAATGAACAATTTTAATGAACATGCATGGCTAATTATTATTATTATTTTTTTTAACAAAAAGATGAACACTTAAGAACAAATATATAATTTCTACCTGGCGATACTGTATCTACTTCCCGATCTCGATCAAGAAAAAGAGAAGCGTCAAAAATCAAAATAAAAGGAAGAAAAATTAAGAAGAAATGAACCTGAACAACTTTAATGAACACGAAACTCCTCTCATCCTTGAGGCCAAATTGTATTGAATTTATTACCTTCACATATTGTGTCAAATGTAGGAGAGTACAAGAATGCATATGAGCTATGGAGGAAGATAATAGCTTTACATGAGAATTCGACACAAGGACTAGAAGAATAAGAGTCCAAGCAAAAGGACCAATTGGAAGTTGAGTCAAGTTCAACATCCGAAAAGGAGAAGAGAATTGAATCGTTTACATCTTCAAGTGAGGAAGAAATAGAAGAAGTTTCCACTTCAAGGATTGAGGGGAAGGAGAGACCGTCCTTAATACCAGAGCAAGAAGAAGCTTCCACCTCCACTAAAGCAAAATCAAAAGAGCACATAATTTGCTTTGGGTGCAATCAAAAGGGACACTACAAGGACAAGTATACATTGGGTAAGAAAAAGGAGGTACACCCTAAAGTCAATTCGAATAGTTTAAAAACCAACATGAGTGGTAGGGATGGAGCAAAGAAGGATAAGAAGCATATAATCTGCTTCACGTGTGGTGAGCGTAGACACTACCACACCAAGTGCCCAAAGAAAGGAGAAGTCAAGAAGTTGACACACTTGAAGAAATTGAAAAAGAAAAGGAGCTCAAGTCAAGGGGGAGCTTCAAAGGTAATTCCTTGTTTAAAATTAAATTCAATTTCAAATTCTTATATGCTTGTTAAGAATAATCATGGATTTAGGTATAATGATAGAAATAGGGGTAATATTGTAGATCAAAATCTTAGGAAAATCATGCATCATAATAAATCCAAGACCTTTGGACCTAAGTATCAAGGCACAAATCCCAAGAAAGGGAGACATATGCTTAGGAAGGTGGGTAGGTCTAGGAATGTCCAAGGAGGACATGTTGATTCTAGGTTTGAGAACCTAGAGAGGGAAAATCAAGAATTGAGGAAAAAGCTTGATAGGTTAGAGAAAATCCTAGTTAGATTCACTATTGGATCTAAGGGTTTAGGTATGATGTTGGGTGGTCTAAAACCCAACAATGATAGATCGGGTCTAGGATACCGATCTAAGGTCTCCAATGCCAATGAAAAGAAATATGCTAGGGTAGCATATAATTATAGCAAGGAGGGAAAATCCAAGAATGGCAAGGGGATGCCATTAAAAGGAAAGAAAAAGGTCTTAATTAAGGACAAGGGCAAAGTTAAGAAGGTTAAGTTTGTAGGTCAAGAGTCATCGGAGGTACACCGGTGTGGCCTTGTGGTTGTGAATGAGTAACCTAGGGAGGTGGCTAGGGTTAAGGGCTCAAGGGGGAGCTCTAGGAGTCAAGTTGGGACCCATGGTCTATGGATCCTAGGAGGATTTCTCTCGGAAGTCTAGATGGATCATAGAGTGTGCCAAAGGAGTTGGAGACGAACTTAAGTCTCAATTTATGGGTTTTCGCACATTGGATTTGTGTATCATGCATGAAAATATGACATTGGGGTCATATAGTATAAAAATTGATTTTTGATGTGTAAATGCTATATAAATAAATGCTAGGGATGCATTATGGTTTGGTATGGGCAGTGACATCAAGAAGAGGTCAAAACTAGGACTTTAGGTCAAGGTTCAATTGAGCCATTTAGCTAGTTTTGGATTTTGTGTCAATCTTGGGATTGGTGATGGATACATTTTTGAGTGTATTTTCCCAAGTAGGTATGGGTACTACAAACCTCTCCACAAAATTTGAAAATTTTTGGAGATTTGTGAAATTTCTGGTGTATTTCTGAATTTGGGTCAGAAATGTTGAAAATTGGTCTTTCAGAATGCCAGTCGACTGTTCCAGGGGGCAGTCGACTGATCTGGGATGAATTGGTTTTCAGCAATCGAAAAATGTTCAAATGATGTAAAACAAGTGTATGGTGGGTAGTACACTTTGTGTATGATCATTAGAGGTTAAAAGATCCAATAATGGGGAAATTGTTGGAGTCTTTTTGATGTATGGCAAAGGGGGAGAAGTGTTGGGTTTAAGTGGGAAACCAAATACGTTTTTGCAAGAAATCCTAGATCTAGGGGGAGCCTAGGTAAAGGGGGAGCATTATTGCTCATTTAGTGACGTAATGGGAACCTTGGAGAGGTTATTAAAAAGCCTTTGTAAGTCCAATGTAGGGGGAGTCTTGGAGAGGTTCTTAAAAAGTCCATTTTGGTAAAAGTCCTAACTCTTGGGGAGGTTAGGTGTGGGGATGCCTTGGGATAAGATCCATGCATGTTTGCATTGTATATGCATTGGCGGTATAAGTCCAAGTGAAGCATTAGCAACGTAAGTCCAAATGGTTATTAGCATTGTTTTTGCTATTTATTTTCCCTAACTTAAACGTATTATCAAACATCAAAAAGGGAGAAATTGTTGGGGCAATCTATGATCCGGAGTGACCATGTGTTTTGATGTTTGGGCAAAGGTTTTAAGTTAGGTTCACCCTTGTGTTTTAATATGTGTATTTGAGTGTGCAGGTCTTGCAGGATACACATAGACTTAACTGGACGACTTCGGGTACGGTGAAGGGTGGCATGGAGGCAAGCCGTGGGTTTGTGTGCACCCGAGAGACCATGGGTATAGCAAGGACGATGAGCCGAGGGACGCGGACTTCGAGGCATGTGTGAAGGATGACATGGAGGCAAGCCGAAGGCTTGTGTGCGCATCTGCGGGACGGGAGTCGAAGACGAAGAGGGCGTGAAGGCAACAGATCGAGGCTGCTGGTGAAGAGTCAGCTAAGTTGTGATGGTTCAAGTGATGAGGGAATTGTACTCGAGAAATCCTAGGGGTCGAGTGTTGAGAGAATTATACTCGGGAAGGAAAACCTAGGTGGGGCAGTCAACTGGTGATTGGGCAGTCGACTGATAAACACCACAGAAACATCAGTCGATTGATATGGGGCAATCGACTGGTAGTGGCTGGGAATTCGAGCGTTGGGCTTACAACGGTCGAATTTGAGTGGGATCAGTCGACTGGTCTTAGGGCAGTCGACTAGTAGCGAGGTTTTCAGCCTTGAAGGGGCTCGGTTGTGACTGAGACTTTTTGATGAAATGAGCTTGGTTAGAGCTCATTAGTAGTCTTTGTGCCCAGGAAGTGTGTCCGGGATTGTGGCGAGGTTTCTCCACCCACAAGGAGCTACACAAGCTAGCCGGAGGTCATCCAGGGAGTCATCCACCTACGAATCGGGATCGTCCACCTTACGGACAGCCGTGGAGTAGGAGCGTTATCTCCGAACCACGTAAAGGTGACGTGTTAGCGTTGTTTAATTTTGTTATTATTGTTTCCGCTTGCGCACACTAACATCGTAGGAAGAACAAATCGAAGAAAAGTTATTCACCCCCCCTCTAGCTTAACGGTCACGGTCCTAACAATAACTTAGATAATGGGAAATGAAACATAATCTGAAGTTATTTGGTTCAATTTAGGTAATCAAATAAAATCTGGTTTTTTTAAGGTAATAGTCTATAACATAATATAATATTTTACCGTATTACCCATTAGAATTTGTTTAGATAATTTTATTAAATTTTAAATTAAATGTATTTAATTTTTCACTATTTAATTTATTAAAAATCTAATTAAAATATTAAATTAAAAAAATATTCGCCGGCGACATCGACGTCGACGTCGACCGTCGATGTTGGCGTCGATGTCGACCGTCGGTAGGCAGTCGGTGTCCAACATCGGGGGCCGACTGTCGGCGCCGACCGCCGGCGATAGGGACCGAACGTCGGCGATCGGTGCAGATCGCTAGTGGCTACCGGCCAGCTGTTGGCACCGACCATCGGCAATCGGCGGCCACCGACGGTGGTCGCCGACTATCATTGTCAATCGTCACCCGCGAATAATGCTTTCGGAAGTTAATAAATTGTAATGGTTATTTTTGTCTTAAATGTAAATATTGGAGGATAATTTTGGAAATATAAGTTTTATAACCCTGGAATTAAGAAAAACCTTAAGGGGCGTTTGGTTTGTTCCATTTTCTATTTTCATTTTCCAAAAAACCGCATTTTTTAGGGGGGTTTGGTTTGCATTTTCTAACCTGTTTTCCATTTTCATTTTCTGTAGAAAATGCGGTTTTCTGGAAAACATGTTTGGTTTGCATTTTCCAGCTTTGTTTTCTAGAAAAAAACATAGCGTTTTCTGGAAAACTGGAAAATGAAAAAAAAGTTATTTTCCAGAAAACTAGAAAATGCGATTTTCTGGAAAATAAAAATGAAAAATGACACAAACCAAACGCCCTCTTAGTTTTCTGGAAAATGACTTTTTTCATTCTCCAGTTTTCCAAAAAACGCTATGTTTTTTTTCTGGAAAACAAAGCTAGAAAATGCAAACCAAACATGTTTTCCAAAAAATCACATTTTCTACAGAAAATGAAAATAGAAAACAGACTGAAAAATGCAAACCAAATGCCCCCTTACTTTCCTAAGGTTTTCCGATTCCGGGTTGCATGCTCATTTTGCTAACATGTCGGGCATCGATCATTATTTGAAAATCGTTAATTATTTAAACCAAACAAGATTTTCGTTGTTAACCTTAGATGAATAATCAAGATTATCAAGGATAACCCCCAACAAAACGTACCCTGAGAGTTTTGTGACATAGAATAAGGTATAGACATGGTTGACATAATATGCTGAAGAATAGATGATGATGGGTGTCTAGAGTGCCACTCTGACGATATGACTTTTATTTCGGAAAAGGCAACAATCGGAGAAGACAATTTTGGAGAGAAGTAGGGGTGTAATCGAATCAAGCTGAGCCGAACAATAAGAGGCTTGAGTTCGAGCTCGAGTTCGATTTGAGCTTTAGTCCGTAAGCTCAAGTTCGGCTCGTAATAAAATTAAATAACTCGAGCTAGGCTCGAGTTCGGCTCGAATAAAGCTCGTTTAAAAATTAAACAAACTTAATTCGAACTCGTTTAAAATAATCGGGCAAGTTCGTTCACCCGATTTTTGATGAATTGCATATACTCGGAGATCGTCTTGGAGCTCTTAACACAATTCTTCAATTGACCCTTGATTTGTTTGATGTGACCACGAGACGGTTTTGCATAGGTATTAGCCAAAGTAGTCCAAGCCTCACGAGAAGTGGTAGTACGGGCAAGAAGAGGTAGGATGGACAAAGATGTTGGGACTTGATCGTACGGCTAGAGGGGGTGAATAACCGTTCATCCACATGTTTCACGATTCTTCCTACAATTGTTAGTGCGCAAGCGGAATAACAATAAACTAAACTAACAAAGAAGAATACAAACCAATTTAACTTGGTTTGGAGATAAAACTCCTACTCTACGGCTATCCGTAAGATGAATGATCCCTATCCGTCGGTGGATTTGTCTCCGGAAGGCCTCCGGCTAGCTCGTGTCGCTCCTTGTGGATGGAGAAACCTCACCACAACTCGCACAAGATCTCTGAGCACAAAGCCTACTGATTGACTTTTAACCAAAATCAATTTCGTCAACTCTAGCCAGCCAAACTGAGTTCCCTTAAATTGAGCTCGTGGCTGAATTAGCCGTTATCAGTCGACTGGTGCCAACACCAGTCGACTGCTCCACCCGAACTCGAGCATTAAAGCCCAACGTTCGAATTCGACCCGACACTAGTCAACTAATCAGAAGATCAATTGACTGATCTTTCTGTGACATCTACCAATTGACTAATCCCAACATCAGTCGATTGTACAAACCCTAAACCTAGGGTTTCAGCCCTGAGTACAATCACTCTGCACTCATCGTCACCCTATCAACCTAGACTTAGCCATCTAACCTCTTTCATCAGCCTTGTGTCTCTCGGATGTCTCTTCATCCTTCATGCTTTGCTTTTTAGAGATTCCTTCTGCCTCGGTCCTTGTTGTCGGGTCTTCTTTTGCTAAGATCTCACTTGGACTTTTCTCCTTCGTACCTGTATCTTGCATTCTCACGATACATATCAAATATAATAATAAACCTAACTTAAACCTTTGCTCAAACATCAAGACTTAGGACGCCTAGATTGCTCCAACAATCTTTCCCTTTTTGATGTTTGACAACTCGTTTAAGTTAGGAAAACAACACAATTCAAATAAATGTGCATAAATCATGGGACCTAACCTTAGGCTCCCCTTCACTTAAGCTCCCCCTTGAGCTCAAATTTCCTTGCAAAGGTACTTCTCCTCCTTTGCCAACAAATGAGTAACAATTGCTTCCCCTCACCTAAGCTTCCCCTTGAGCTTTGATTTCTTGCAAAGGTGTGTTGGTTTCCCACTTAAACTCAACACTTCTCCCCCTTTGCCACACATCAAAAGGGGCTTCAATAATATCCCAATTATTGAATCTCTTAACCTCTAATGACTATAAACGTTGTGTATTAACCCCCATAAAATTATACACAAGTTTACTTTTGACTTTACTGAAAATAATTTTAGCCTGTATCAGTCGACTGAGACAGTTATCAGTCGACTGAACCCCATCGAAAATCAACCTCATAGAATTATAGTCGACTGCCCCCTGAACCAGTCGACTGATACCTTGATATTAGCCTATTTCAGCATTTCTGGTCCAAATTCAGAAATGCACCAGAAATTTCATAAATCTCCAAATATTCTCAAATTTTATGGAGAGGTTTATGGTGCCCATGTCTACTTGGGAAAAATACATTCAAAAATTTATCTATCATCAATCCCAAGAATGATACAAAACTCAAAATTATCTAAATGGTTCAATAGAACCTTGACCTAAAGTCCTAGTTTTGACTTTTTTTTGATGTATCTGCATATACCAAAACAGAATGCATCTCTAGCATTGGTTTATATGACATCTATATATCAAAAATCAAATTCTCATACAATATGACCCCAATGTCATATTTCTTGCATGAGACCCAACTTACATGTGCCAAAATCCATGGATTGAGACTCAAGTCCGTCTCCAAATCCTTTAGCACACTTCATGGTCCATCTAGACTTCCGGAAGATATTCTCCCAAGATCCATTGATCATGGGTCCCAAATAGACTCTTAGAGCTCCCCTTTAAGTTCTTAACCTTAGCCACCTCCCTAAGTGACTCAACAAATACAAGACCACACTAGTGTACCTCCGGTGATTCTTGGCCTATAATCTTAATTTCATTAACCTTGTACATCTTGTCATTGGTTAAGTTCTTCTTTCCCTTAACTTTAAATGGCCTATTCTTGTCATTTTTGTATTTTTCATCCTTGTCATAGTTATAATGCTACTCTAGCATATTTCTTTTTATTGCTCTTGGATGTACCTAATTTGACATTTTTGGATTTTTGATCACCCAAACACATGTCAAGTCCCCTAGGTCCAATAATAAACCTATCTAGGATTCTCTCCATTTCCTCAAGTCCTATCTTTAAGACTTGATTTTTTCAATTTTATGATTCTAACCCTAAAGTCAACATGTTCATTTTGGACATTTCTAGACCTATCCACCTTTCTAGGCATATGTATCTCTTTCTTAGGATTAATGTCTTGATTATTTAATACTTTCCTCCCCTTAGACATGGTAGTTTGAGTCTTATTGGATCTAGCCTTTAATAATGGCTTCCTAAGGTTATCTACCTTATTAACCTTATTCCTATCATATTACCTAAATTCATAATTATACTTGGGTAAATAATCTATATTATTTTTAACAAGCATATAAGAATTAAAAATTGAATTAAATTTTAAATAAGCGATTACCTTCCCTTTTATCTTCGAACCTCTCTCTTGACTTGAGCTATTTTTCTTCTCCAATTTCTTCCAATGCCCTAGCTTCTTATGCTCTTTTTTTCTTAGGCATTTTGTGTTGTAATGACCATGCTTACTACACGTAAAGCAAATTATATGCTTCTAATTCTTGGCTACATCCCTACCAGCCACATTAATATTTAAAAGAACTTGACTGGTTTAGGGTTTACCTCTTTTACCTTTTTTAGTAAAGGACACCTACTCTTGTAGTGTCTCATTTCCCCACATTCAAAGTATTTGATATAGGATTTCCCACTCTTTTCGGTAGTTAAGATTGAGGGTTGAGTTTTCAAGATCTCCTCCACCTTGGATTGCTCTTCTTCTTCCTCACTTGAGAATGTGGTTGATTCCACTTCCTCCTCCTCTTCAGATGTTGAGCTTCATTTAACTTTCGATTGGTCCTTTTCCTTCTCTTGGACTAATGAGCCCTTATCCTTGGGCTACTCCACTTCTTGTCCTTGTGTAGAATTCTCATGTAGAGCTATCACTTTTCTCCATAGCTCATAAGCATTCTTGTATTCACCTACACGTGACACAATATAAGAAGGTAATAAATTTAGAACAATTCTTGTTACCTCCTTATCCGACTCTGCTTTCTCCTTTTAATCCTTAGTCCAATATCGAGGTCGGAGACGCTTCCCCTTTTTGTCCGTTGGAGCTTCAAACAGGACCTCTAATGCGGTCCAATGATCCCAATCCATTTGGAACCATGTCTCTAACCACTTCCTTCAATAATCAAAATCGTCTCGATTTTGATTATGAGGTGGGATCCGAGTATCCCATCCTAGCGGACCTTCTAAATTCATCTTCCTCTAGCGCCTTACTCCTTTGGCGGTAAGTCCAACAAGAGCTAACCTCCGCTCTGATACTACTTGTTGGGACTTGATCGTATGACTAGAGGGGTTGAATAGTCGTTTACCCACTTGTTTCGCGGTTCTTCTTACAATTGTTAGTGCGCAAGCGGAATAACAATAAACTAAACTAACAAAGAAGAACACAAACCAATTTAACGTGGTTCGGAGATAAAGGTCCTACTCCACGACTATCTGTAAAGTGGACGATCCCTATCCGTTGGTGGATTAGTCCCTGAAAGACCTTCGGCTAGCTCGTGTCGCTCTTTGTGGGTGGAGAAACCTCACCACAACTCGTCAAGACCTCTAAGCATAAAGACTACTAATTGACCTTTAACCAAAGTCAATTTCGTCAACCCTAACCAACCAAACCGAGCTTCCTTAAATAGAGCTTGTGGTTGAACTAGCAGTTACCAGTTGACTGGTGCCAACACCAGTCGACTGCTCCACCTGAACTCGAACGTTACAACCCAACATTCGAATTTCAGCTGACACCAATCGACTGATCAGAAGATTTGTCGACTGATCTTTCTGTGACCTCTATCATGTTAGTGATATGAGAGAAGTGTCCTAAGGCAATCGCCTTATGATGTAAACATTTATTTTAATAAATGATAATTCACTATTTGAGTATACATGTTTTGTGTATTTGATTGGGATCTTGAACTCATCTACTGAATGTCCGCAATACAACTCACAGCATAAGAGAATTTGTGATGGGATCACAACTAGTGATTATCTCTAATGTGCAATTGTGAAGTATTGAAATTATCCCTAGTCGATGAATTGATAAAAACGGACACTATCAATTCTGTTGAGACTAGCATGGGTTATTCTCTAATCAGCTGATTCTCACTAGCTGGTGACATTGGGATGTCCGGAGATAAACATGGATGCTAGTTAAGGGAACTAGTTCATTGGAGTGACTGGCTGTAAGACTTCATATGGGAATCTACATGTAGATATGTCAATGAAGATCTTACTGCGGCTTAAGTGCGATGTTCCTTTGACTTGCGGTGTTCAAGTCATCTTGGTCATGGAGACTTATACTTTAACATCTTAAGCAAGCATCTCCAAGGAGGTGTGGACCCGGGATGGTTGGGTATAAGCCGAAGTGCCCGAAGATGTTTGAACAGCCTACAAAGGATTCACCACTCCTTGCGAGGAGATGTATACCCAGGCCTATCGTCGGATTGTTACTCAAAGCCTCTGGCCAGAGCATATCATGTTAAGAGTGCGAGTCTCTTAAATACATGAGAGTAATTAGAAATCCAAAGGACGAGGAAGACACTACTTGGGCTAGGTGTGACGTAGTCAGCCTAGTGGGGACTGACACCATAGACCGTGTCCTGAACCAAGTGGGTATAAGGTGGTGAAGGGAATGAGGCACGATTCATTAGAGCTGCTGAAGGGTTTCAGAATAATTTCTTCTGGGGTCAAACCGTTGATCTTTCGATTAATTGGGGATCATGATGTACTACTAGGTGCCACTCATGATCGTTCTATAATTAATGGGTTAATTATAGACGGCCAACATAAATCGAAAGCCTATTTAGTCACACGCAATACGAGTAATCCGAGGGATTTAAAACGAGTTGAAAATTGGATTTTCCGATCAAGAGAAACAAGTCGAATCTGAGTTAGTCAGAGGCGCAATGGAAGCTAAAAATGGCTAAGTCTTTTGAAGGCTTTTTGGGCGAATTAAATGAGTTTAATTCGCGACCGGTTCGGGTCGATTTGGGCCGGCCAAAGAGGGTATTATCCCTCTTTGGGTGGCCGGCCAAGAGAGAGAATAAAACCAATTTAATTGGTTTAATTAATAAAATAAATCTAGTATGATTTGTTTTATAAATTATGGATAAATAAATTTGTATAAAGAAATTTATATAAATAAAATTTATAGAAATTTATTCTTTTATGGAAGATTAAAATAATCCATGAATTGGTTTATTTTAATTTTATAAAATCAATTATGAATTGATTTTTTTCCATAATAAGAAAGTTTATAAATTTCTTATAAAATTTATTCCATAATTTAAAGAGAAGAAGAATTAGTTTTATTATAAATTAGTTTAAAATAAAACTTGGTTTAAACGGAATAATTAGTTAAGAAAATTTATAGGATAAATTTCTTATAACTAATTCCGTTTAGAGGAAGACTTAGCAAAGAGTTGCTACTATATAAAGGACCCAAAGGCTAGCCCTTTATTCATAACATCAATCAATTAATCAAGAGTTGATTAAGAGTTCCCTCTCTCTCTCTCTCTTTTATTCTTCTCCTTCCCCTTCTCCCCACCTAGGGCCGGCGCCCTTCACTTTGTGAATTAGGGCCGGCGCACCAAGCCCTCCTCCAAGGGTGAAGTTGGCGTGAGCTACAAGAAGAAGGAGAACCCGAACACGAAGAAGAAGAAGCGGATAGCGACTCCTCTCCTCTCGGAATTCGATTCCGTTACTTCGTTGGTTAGTTTCCTTTCTTTCCTCTCTTGATCTTTCAAGTTGTGCCTATAGAGAATCTAGTAGTTCTCGTCGGCACAAAACTCGTGACTTGGTGAAGTCATCCCGAAGAGAACTCGGCGTGGACGCGAATAGAGGCGGAGCTTCCAAGGGACGCTACGGTTGGATCTCGTCCCTTACTTCGAGTTACGAGAGGTACTTGGTAAATTTGTTTACTATTCCGCAATGTTTTATTTTATGATTATGTCAACACACCATAAGATTGCATGCTAGATACGAAGTTAAAATAATTTAGAAAATTATTTTATGCAAACTCTTCCGCTGCACGTAAAAATTTAAAATTTTACGAACTCGTATCCTTGTCGACATGCACCCGGTCCCAACATATCAGTCGACTGATTTCAGCATCAGTCGACTGTCCAAACCCTAAACTTAGGGTTTCGGCCTAAGTACAATCACTCTACACTCGTCCTCACCCTACCAACCTAGACTTAGTCTTCTAGCATCCTCTATCAGCCTTGCATCCCTCGGATGTCTCTCCATCCTTCATGTCTTGCCTTCTGGAGCTTCCTTCGGCCCCGGTCCTTATTGTTGAGTCTTCGTTTGTCAAGATCCCACTTAGACTTTTCTTATTTGTACCTGTATCTTGCATTCTCATGATGCATATCAAATAAACCTAACTTAAATCTTTGCCCAAATATTAAAACCTAGGGCACCTAGATTGCTCTATCATAAAAGATTGCACCAAGGAGTGTGTTGAAAAGAAGACGATTTTGCCGCTTCCATGTTGAGTAGGCAAGATTTGCAATCAAGTTACCATTAACAGTAATGGTTGTTGCAGGACTCGGATGAGAACCATCAAGAAAATCATAGAGATCATATCCTTTTAGTAGACTTCGAATTTGGAGGCTCCACGTGATGTAGTTTGAAGTGGTCTAGTTTGTGATGTTTGTAGTATTGATAGCAACAAGAGGATTATTTGGTTCTGATGGATTTTGAATGGTGGTATGAGCAGTGGAAGATGCAGAAAAGTCTTCGGAAGTCATAGAATGAGTTTTGAGAGAGGGAGAGAAAATAGGTTAGAGTCGTGGCTCTGATACCATGTGAAATTCAAAATAATGACTTATCTTTATTCTCTATAAAGATGAGATATATACATAAGTATGAAATCGGATTGATTTCTCAATCATAGCAAATAATTAATAAAATATTCTAAAACTAATTATTTTCCTGATCTATGAGTTTTGTAATTATTTCATAATATTTACAAAGCTATTATAAGAAATTAAATAATTACAATTATTTCTTCACATATGCCAAATCCATTATAGGAAACTAAGTCATTATATGAAATTAAATAATTACGTATTGAATTATTTCCTCTAATATGTCAAATCTATTATAAAAAATTAAATAATTACATAATAAATTATTTTCTCCAATACTAATAAGATTTTATTAATCATACCAGTAACAGTTGTATCGGCAAAAAAAAGTTTCTCAAGGTCGATATTAATCAAGAATTATTTTCGATCAACAATGTCACATGATAGACTAAATGGATTAATAATGTTGTCGATTGTGAAAGAAATAATTCAACAATTAGATTATACAAATTTGATATATATTTTTCTTGTAAAACAACTAGACGAGTAGTGTTCATACAATGATTTCAAATATTTGTTAACTTTTTATTGATATAACATATTATTTTTGATTTATTTATGTATTTAGTATCTTTGTTATATGCAAACTAAACATTACTATTATTTACCATAATAAAATAGTCACTTTTAATTTTTGCCTGCGGCCTAACACAAGTATAGCTCTTCTGTTGAATTAAGGATATTAACAGAACTCCTCGTTTTCCAATAACAAAAGTTTTCCATACTGTCATCGTAGTTCCTCTAAAAGACCGCTTCTTCTTCAACCGGACTTTCAGGGTGGATCCTCTGGTTCGAACTACCTTGGTCCCCCCTGGTTCGCACCGCCCATATAAAATGAGACCTCATGTGCTCTGCACATGCCCATCCTCAAGCCAGCAAACACCAAGCGCGATTTTCTACCAAGTGTGATTTTCTCCCCAAGCGCAGCAAACCCGTCGAACCCTAGTCTTCCATCACCTCCATCGCCCCCGCCGTCGGCTGGAGCTCTCCATCGTCCCCGACGCAAGCAAGCACCGTTGCTAAGGATAAAAACAGGTCAGGCCAGGCCAGACTTTTACCTTAACAGGTCAGGCTTGTATAATAACAAACTGGCTTGTGGCCTCTTATAGGTTTTATTCTTGGCCTAAGCCTGGCCTGTTTAATAGCCTGGCCTGCAGCCTATTTACAGAGCATGTAATTTAAATCGGTTATCCAAAATACTTCTAATATATAAAATATAACAATTCAATTCGATTATCTAAAATACTAATTTAACAAATTAACTAACGATACTTCTAATATATAAAATATATATGTTATAACTAAAACAGATTTGTGGTGTATTGGCAAGTAGGATGGTAGATAAGGTCTTGCTCGGTAGAAGTTCAAGGTTTGAATTTCTATTTTGTCAATATATATAATATAATTTTAACAGACACAGACCGGTCTGTCAAGCTTCATAGTCTTTATATTGAGCATAGGTCTGGCCTGATAAGAAAAACAGACTTTCAAACAGACTTGAGTATTATTTTATTTTTAAACAAGTCAGGCCAGGCCAGGCCAAATACAGGCTAGGTCATAGGCCCCTGGCAGGCCGCCTGACCTATTTCCACCCCTAGCCGTCAACGACCTCCTCTGGCCCTCCTCCCCCTACGCAAATAGGCGCTGTAAGGGGGAAAAAAGTAAATTCTCCTCCTCTGGCCCTCCTCCCCCTCCCCCAACGCAAGCAGGCGCTGTAAGGGGGAAGAAAGTAAATTCTCCTGGACTTCCAGATTCCAGCTTCGCGATTGGGCACGGCAGCCTCACGGATGCCATCGGAAGGCCGCCACCACGCCGTCCTCCGCCACCTAACTCTAGGGTTCCTACTTCTCGACTCCAAGGTCAGTTCTTTCCGCGCCCAAAATATGACCTTGATGATTTTTTTTTTCTGTTTTGTCTTTGATCATTTGAAGCACGTTTTGGTTTCAACGTCGTGCCTTTTACGTAAACAAATTGCTGGAATTTGTTGTTCTTCGTTTGGATCCCTTCTCATATAACTCAATCAGCTTTAGCCTCTAGAATGGGCAGCTCCTTAGACCGTTCTTATTGTTTGCAGTCGGGACTTCTCATTTTCCACATGCCCTAAAGATGGGATTTTTAGGGTTGATTTAGAGATGGAGGAAGTGGAGAAAGCAAACAGAGCTGCAGTGGAGAGTTGCCACAGAGTCTTGGGCCTCCTCTCCCGGCCTCAAGATCGAGCCCAATCAGGATTTTTTGTTGTCTGAGACAGGAGGTGCTATTGCAGGTTTCAGAAAGGTGATCTCTTTGCTGGGCAAAAGTTCTGGCCATGGAAGAATTAGGGTTGGCAACAAAGTCGCATCCACCTCCAATCATAAGCTCCTATCGGACCATCAATTGTTGCCCAAGATGGATCACACTTCCAACCCACCACAACTCCAAAGAGAATTTTTAGAGCCGAAAATTCAAATTTTGGATTCGAGTGCTTGGAACCCATTCCGAGCATCTCAAACAAGCTTCCTTGAGAACCAACTCAGTCGACAAGCCTTGTCTCCGAGCGAACACCAATTTCTTCAGCACCAACCACAGCATGATCCAAGGTTTCAATTTCCCCAGAAGATGAATCTTCAGGCAGACATGTTTCAGAGGAGTAATTGCATCATTAACTTCAAATTTGAGGGTTCAAGTCACATGCCGTCCACTTCAACCACTAGATCCTTCTTGTCGTCGCTGAGCATGGATGGCAGTGTGGCGAGCATGGATGGAAGTCACATGCCCTCCCTTCCTCTTGTTGCAAGAGTGAGTGTTTTTTTTTTTTTTGTTTTTGCCGTCTCGAGTGTGAGTGTTTTTGGATTTGAAGTGATGTAAATTAGTCATTTCAAGTTAACGTAAGTTGTCGGAGACATGCCAACCGTCATACATTTATTTATTTATCTATCTATCTATCTGATGCGAAGCCTAATTCATCTGTTTTTTTTAATGTAATGGTGGATTGCATCATCACTTCCCTTGATAGTGGCTACATGGACCTTCAAAGTGTTAACATTCAGATAACTTTAAGGACTAAGATGTAAATGTATCGGAATTAAGGGCTTTTGGGCGAATAAGTAAATAGGAGGGGTTGAGTGTAAAAAGTCCGCTTATTAGGGCTCGGTGGCGGCGGTTTGCGAGCACAGATCGCGCGAGCCCCTTTCCTTTTGTTTCCTCTTCTTCTCCGCTCAACCCTTCTCTATCGACGATCGATAGAAGCAGTCGATTTCGATCACCCTCGGCCGAGCAGAACACTGAAACCGGTCGCGTACCTCATCTTTCCATTGGGAGGGAGACGCGGAAGGGGGGAAAACTTCGATATAACTGACGGCGGCTCCTCATTCTCTCCGATGAGTAGAGGTGAGTTAGGGTTTTGATCGAGTTTTCTTCCACGATTGTGATGCGAATGTCAATGGCGTTGGACTCTGAAGTTCTTGGTCTAAATCGTTGGCTGATTTTGTGGGTATCTGCGATGTAGGGATGTTGTGATTGAACCTCTTCCTCTACCGTTCTCGCCCTATTGGAGATGAGCTCGGGACGCAGGGCACCGTAGACTGTTGAGTGCTTCCGAGGATCTTTGCTGGTTCTTGCGGATTGCAACAGTGGAGTCGTGAATCACGGGTAAGGATCAATCTAGATTTCTGATTGAATGGGTTGTTCTTATTGATTTCGATCTCAATTTTGGGATTCGGATGATGCTGTTGGTATAGATCATGAGTTTCCCTTTGTGTTCTTCTTTTGTGATGTGAAGATCCTGTTTCTGGGATGGTATAGACTGAGGTAAAGTTTTAATTGGAGATCGAGCTTTGAACCTAAGTTCTATTTTGATTTGTGGTTCTCTAATCATGGTGCGGATACCTGCTGTTCTGATAGTTCTAGTATTAGATTGGATACTGCTCGATTTGAGTTGATCTCGGGATAAATGGTGTGTTGTGTGTTCTTGCAGTTTTGATGGATCACAGATTTAATGGCTAGGGTTTCATTTATTATGTTCCACTGTGAGTTTTAGTAGTGTATGGGTGGATTTCTGATCATTGTCGTGAGCTAGCTTTGGAAGGAATTGAGATATAAGGTCAGGATTAAGGGAGATTAATCCTTAATTGGGGCTAATTCTATTGAGTCTAGGGTTAGCCTAATAGTGTAATTTAGTATAATCGTGAACCCCACTTAGGGTTTGGTTGGGCTAATCCGAATCCATCTTGGCATTTAGTCTAATTACTATTCGCATAAATAGCTAAGATTATGTGTTGTGATACAGGTCATTGACGCGGCTATTTGGATTATGCTTGTGGCGGATAGTATTTAGACGGGAATTCTCTTCGCACACTCTCTGCTACATTGGAGGCGGGTATCTCTGACTTATCTTTTAGATTAGTCATAGTTGATATACTTGATATGCTATGTTTAGCGGTAGGGTAATGTAGTATTTTATACCTGCCTACCTTTGCGGATACTGTTGATGATATACCTGATAGGTGATACCTACACCATTAGGATCTAGGCTATGGTGCATTATTTATGATCCTTGCATATCAAGTTGATATAGGTGGATTAGATAGTGGATGCTGTTTGACCAGAGTCATGCATCATCGTGCACTGTGCATCACTGTCGATCAGTGGCCCCTTATGGGTGAGTCAGGTCGATAGTGATACTGACCTATCCATACGGCCACTCTTGGGTTAGTGGTTGACGGTGTATGGGTAGGGTGCTCTGTGCCGCTCCGCTCATGCACTCATGGGTTAGTGAATCAGAGCGTGGTAGCAGGCAGAGGTCCCTCCTTAAGTGGTCCATATACCAGGAGTTGAGAGAAAGAGGTCTCTCCCCCATTTATATACATGGGGTAGGTGTTAACACTCAGATAGAGATATCCTCCAGAGATGGCCTGGGGCTGATAGTGATATAGCCAAGATAGGTGATGCCCTGGGGCTGATAGAGATATCGCCAAGATAGGTTTTGGCCTGAGGCTATTCGTGATATCGCCAGGATAGGTCATGGAGTAGGGGTGTTACACCGGCAGCATACCGTCTACTCGGTTGCTCAGGAGTAGCGACGGCAGAGTACGGACGGCAGTCACAGCTCTACGCCGGAGGGTGGCCTCCGTTTAGCTTCCTCCCGTACATAGGTGACGATGTCTGACCGGCGACAGATCAGGTGACCATGTCATTGCACCATGTGCATACGTATATTATGCTTTTGCTCGTGCTTGTTATACTTGTATTTTGCATTTGATTGACATGCACATACAGGAGACCCTTATGTCTGGGTTCGGCGACTCAGCCACATTGGTATGGTATTTGCTTTCGGTTTTCAGTTGTACTTACCACTGCCCATACCTGTGTTTATTTCGATAGCTTGTTACACTATTGCTAGTCTAGAATATCTTGTATATCTGATGAGATATTCGCTGAGTATTGTGACTCACCCCGTTAGCTCCCTGTTTTTATTTTATGATGATCGTCTGGAGTGCCCGGCAGCCTGTCCCAGTTCGTGTCTTTCTCGAGATGTTTCCGGGATGTCTCTTTTACCTTGTTGGTGGTACATGTTGGTACCCGTTTTCTGTTTCTTTTATTTTACTTTTCCGCTGCTGTACTCGTGTTTGGTTTTGTCATCTTATACGGCGGTATAGTTGTACTTTTGTGAGCCATGGGGGCCTTGTGCTTTGCGGTTGTTGTAAGTCGTACCGGTACACAGTTTTTATCATCGTCTCGCTTTTGTGTATTTCAGACGGTTGTTCCAGCCCTATAGGCTGCGGTACAGCCAGCTGAGGTGGTCGTAGAGGTTAGGGTTCCGCATTGTCCGTCGATCGAGGGAGCGACCGTTCGGTCAGTATCGGACAGACAGCTCCTTGGGGCGTGACAATTTTTGGTATCAGAGCCAGGTTGCGGGATACCTTGTGATCTTGTGGGTGTTTTTGGATCTTGTGCCGGAGTCGTTTTCTCGTTGGACGTGATTGGGACATGGCGGCGACCGGAAAGCTCCAGGCGTTGATCGTACCTTCTGTTACAGGTTTTGTTATAAATTCTAAAATTATTAGACAAGTAATAATGATTGGCGTATCCCTACAGGTATGCCGCGACGTATTGAGTTGACTCCACCCCGCCGTCCCGGTGGGCCGGGTCGACCCTCACATCGGACGACGCGAGTGTCGCAGCAGGCGACGATGACTGGGACAGAGGGGGTTCCGGTGAGACGGGCACGGACCGGGTCCGGTGGCCGAGGACGAGCTTCCTCCGAGACTCGTGATGATCAGAGATCTCAGTCTCCACGGATACCGTCTCCATTTTTGACTGCAGTACCCGTGGTACCTCCGGTAGGTCCCACCGCAGCATCAGTCCCAGTGGCGCCTGCTACAGCACCTCAAGATGCTGCATCATTGATGATGCAGCAGCAGAGGGAGCAGCATCAGCAGATGATGCAGCAGATGATGCAGCAGTAGAGTGAGCAGCATCAGCAGATGATGCAGCAGATGTTTCAGATGTTTCAGACACAGGCTGTCCCACCATCCGCTCCACCAGCATCTGCTCTGCTCCTTCGGAGCCCCAGACTGCACAGCCTACGGAGATACAGTCGCAGGGGCCGATGGTACCATCCGGGGATTCTGCAGTCCCCTCGGCGGCTCCTCTTCCTCCTTCCACTACTATTACCACTATTCCGAGTCGATCAGTGGCTCGGATTCCGGCATTAGCACAGGCGGCCAAGGGCCGTCTTACCCTGTTCCAGGGAGCTGCTGATCCGACCGTGGCTCACTTTTGGCTGGAGACGCTAGAGAGGACATTTCCATACCTGGAGTGTACTGACTTGGAGCGGGTTGAGCTTGCGGCATATCATCTGCGCGGTCGAGCGGAGACATGGTGGATCACTCAGCGATCGGTTATGGGCACTTAGCCGGTCACTTGGGAGAGATTTCGCCAGGCCTTCACCACTCAGTACTTCCCAGCTGCACAGCAGCTGGCCACATGGCAGGAGTTCTTGGAGATTCGTCAGGGAGAGCAGTCGGTGGCGGATTATGATGTAGAGTTCCACCGACTGTCCGAGAGTTGTCCTGAGATGTTTCCCGGAGATCGTGAGAGGATGAGGCATTTCATTAGAGGGTTGGCTTTCTACATCCAGTCTCGGATGTCTCCTTGGGATCTGACCTCGTATGGACAGGCACTGGACCGCGCCTTACATGTCGAGGCGATGCAGCAGAGATTATCATCAGAGCGGAAGAAGGAGAAGAAGCCCTCACAGACTCCTCAGCCACAGTCCTCGCGGAAGCGGGGTAGACAGGAGCAGTCGACACAGGATGCTTCTGGGGCCGCCACTCGGTCTCGGAAAGCGGGAGGTTCCACGCCCGGAGTTATTCAGGCCTCTGGGCAGGACCAGCAGAGGTCCACGATCTATCAGTGCGCTTGGTGTGGTTCCAAGGGGCATGATAGGTCGAGCTGTACCATTGGACGAGCTGTTTGCTTTCATTGCAAACAGCCTGGCCATCGGAGACGTGACTGCCCTCAGAGGGCACAGGAGGCGAGTACCGGAGGCATATCTGGAGGAGGATCCTCTAGCCAGCCGGGGACCCAGCGAGGAGGCCGGAAGGCCCAGACTTCTACACAACAGCAGCAGACGGCCCCTCCTCCTATTCAGCTCTACTGCCTTTTTGGTCAGGGTCAGGAGGCTACATCATCATCTGTGGTATCCCAGTCTCCATTTCAGCATTCTGTTTCAGAGCCTCGTCAGCAGTTGTATGCCGGGTATCAGCTACCGGTCTATCAGCAGTCGTAGATTTCTGGAGCACCGGTACCTCAGTTACCTGCAATGCCTACTCTACATGCATTACCCCCACCCCCTCCTCTGCCAGAGTCGGGTCGAGTATATGCTGTCACCCGAGAGGAGGCTCACCGTGCAGATGGATCCGTTTTTTGAGGTACAGTTTTACTTTATGCATGTACCGCAGGCTTACTCATAGATACCGGTAGTTCATATTCTTTTATATCACGGGTATTCTTGAGCAAGATCTGCAGATTGCCGACCCTCAGGGCACAACGTCTATCAGTGACGTTACCTTCAGGAGATGTTCTGGAGGTAACGCAGGAAGTCAGAGGGTGTCCCTTGGACTTTGGGAGGGTCACCCTTACCGTGGACCTGTCTGTGCTGGATATGATTGAGTTCGACATCATTCTGGGCATGGACTGGCTCACGACATCACATGCCACCGTCGATTGCCATTCGAGGGTGGTGACTTTCTGACCCCCAGACCAACCCTCGTGGGAGTTCCTTGGCATTCGAGATGACGGTATAGTAGTTATCTCCGCACTTCAGGCGCAGAGACTTATTACGCAGGGTTGTCAGGGATTTCTGGTGTCATTACTCAGCACTTCAAATGGTAGTACTCCCCAGATCTCCGACGTTCCAGTGGTCAGGGATTTTCCGGATGTATTCCCAGACGAGTTACCGGGCTTGCCTCCCCGGAGGGAGGTCGAGTTTGCCATTGAGTTGATAACAGGGACTGCGCCGGCATCGAAGGCACCATATCGGATGGCACCGCATGAGTTGGACGAGCTGAAGGTCCAACTCCAGGAGTTACTAGATCGGGGATTTATCCGACCGAATGCTTCTCCGTGGGGTTCTCCAGTCCTTTTTGTGAAGAAAAATGATGGTTCTATGCGACTTTGCATTGATTATAGACAGCTTAACTCAGTCACAGTCAGGAACAAATATCCGCTACCGCGTATTGATGATCTGTTTGATCAGCTGAGGGGTACATCTGTGTACTCCAAGATAGATTTGCGGTCTGGTTATCATCAGCTGAGAGTCAGAGATTCAGATATTCAGAAGACAGTATTTCTCACTCGTTATGGACATTATGAGTTCTTGGTGATGCCATTTGGGCTCACCAACGCTCCGGCCGTGTTCATGGATCTCATGAACAGGGTATTCCTCCCATATTTGGATCAGTTTGTTATAGTATTCATCGATGATATTCTGATATATTCTCGGTCTGAGGAGGAGCACGCTCGCCATCTTTGTATTATTTTGGAGGTTCTCCGAAAGGAGAAGCTCTATGCGAAGTACAGCAAGTGTGCATTTTGGCTATCTTCTGTGGGGTTTCTTGGACACGTAGTATCCCGTGGAGGCATCTCAGTGGACCCCCAGAAGATCGAGGCTGTCACCAGTTGGGAGCAGCCCCAGTCAGTCCATGACGTGCGCAGTTTCCTGGGTTTGGCTGGCTATTACCGACGTTTTGTTGAGGGATTTTCCAGCATTGCCTCTCCACTCACGCGCCTAACCAGGAAGGGCATGAAGTTTGTATGGACTGACGATTGCGAGACCAGCTTTCAGGAGCTGAAGCAGAGGCTGGTATCTGCGCCAGTTTTAGTACTGCCTTCAGGAGAGGATGGTTTCACTCTGTTCACTGATGCATCACTCCTGGGATTGGGCGCGGTACTCATGCAGCATGGACGGGTGGTTGCTTATGCTTCTCGACAGCTGAAGGAGCATGAGAGGAACTACCCCGTCCACGATTTAGAGTTGGCCGCTATTATTTTTGCGCTGAAGATCTGGAGGCACCTTCTTTACGGGATCACCTTCGAGATCTTCACGGACCACCGGAGTCTTCAGTATCTCTTCACTCAGCGAGAGCTGAATCTTCGACAGAGGAGATGGATGGAGTTCCTGAAGGATTACGATTGCACCATTGGCTATCATCCTGGGAAAGCCAATGTGGTAGCTGACGCACTGAGTAGGAAGACCAGAGCAGTCTTAGCTTGTCAGCGGGTGATTGTCACAGAGTTGATTCAGAGTTTTTCGGAGCTGGGATTAGAGGAGCGGTCCCAGACAGAGAGGGGTTTGCTGGTGACTATGGTTGCGCAGTCAGCTATTAGGTCCAGGATCAGAGAGGCGCAGGCCAGTGACCAGCATCTGCAGTCTCTGGGTAGTCGCATTTCCGCCGGGCAGCCGTCTGACTTTACGCGGGACAATGAGGGCATTCTGTTTTTCCGAGGGAGACTATGTGTGCCAGAGTCGCACCCAGTCATGGAGGAGTTGTTACAGGAGGCTCATCGTTCGCGGTTCGCTATACATCCAGGCGGGACTCGGATGTATCGTGATTTGAGGCGTTCCTATTGGTGGAACAACATGAGGAGAGACATTGCGAGTTTTGTTGCTAGATGTCTCGTATGCCAGCAGGTTAAGGCAGAGCACCAGAGACCTGCTGGGTTACTTCAGAGGATTCCCATTCCCGAGTGGAAATGGGAACACATTACGGTGGATTTTGTGGTGGGACTGCCCAGGACTAGGAGAGGGCACGATGCGATTTGGGTGATCGTTGATCGATTAACCAAATCAGCACATTTCTTAGCTATGCGGAGGACGGATTCCCTCGACAGGTTAGCGGAGTTATATTGTCGAGAGATCGTCAGATTGCACGGAGTACCCTTGAGCATTATATCGGACAGAGATCCTCGATTCACTTCTCGTTTTTGGCAGAGCCTGCAGAGAGCCTTGGGGACGGATCTTCGGTTCAGTTCGGCATTCCACCCGCAGACAGACGGTCAGTCAGAGCGTACGATTCAGACATTGGAGGACCTGCTGAGATCATGTATTCTGGATTTCGGAGGCAGCTGGGAGGATCATTTACACTTGGTGGAGTTCGCCTACAACAACAGCTATCATTCGGTGATTCAGATGGCGCCGTATGAGGCGTTGTATGGTAGGCCATGTCGGACACCCACCCTCTGGGAGGAGGTTGGGGAGACACAGCTGATAGGACCAGAGAGAGCTCAGCAGGAGGCAGAGTTAGTACGGACTATCCGACAGAGATTATCAGCAGCACAGGATCGCCAGAAGAGTTATGTTGACCGAAGACGCAGACCATTAGAGTTCTCTGCTAGTGACCATGTTTTTCTTCGAGTTTCACCCACGAAGGGGGTGAAACGTTTTGGTCTCAGAGGTAAGCTAGCTCCACGGTATATCGGTCCATTTCAGATTCTGGAGAGGATTGGAGCTGTAGCTTACCATCTGGCTCTTCCACCGTCTTTGGCCGGCGTTCACGACGTGTTTCATGTATCTATGCTGAGAGGTTATGTGCCAGATCCCACACACATCCTATCCGAGGTACCGGTTCCGCTCCAGCCCGACACTACTTATGAGGAGGTACCTGTTCGGATCTTGGGGTTCCGGGAGCGGCAGCTACGAAACAAGACGATCCGACTGGTCAGGGTCGGATGGCAGCATCACTCGGATGCAGAAGCTACTTGGGAGCTCGAGGACACTATCCGAGCTCGATATCCCCATTTATTCGATTGAGGTATGTGTTGTTAGTTCATTTCAGCATGCATACTTCTTATATACTACTGTTAGTATTTTCTAGTAGCAACGATAAATTTGGGGACCAAATTTTTATAACTGGGGGAGAATGTTAACATTCAGATAACTTTAAGGACTAAGATGTAAATTTATCGGAATTAAGGGCTTTTGGGCGAATAAGTAAATAGGAGGGGTTGAGTGTAAAAAGTCCGCTTATTAGGGCTCGGTGGCGGCGGTTTGCGAGCACAGATCGTGCGAGCCCCTTTCCTTTTGTTTCCTCTTCTTCTCCGCTCAACCCTTCTCTGCCGACGATCGATAGAAGCAGTCGATTTCGATCACCCTCGACCGAGCAGAACACTGAAGTCGGTCGCGTACCTCATCTTTCCATTGGGAGGGAGACGCGGAAGGGGGGAAAACTTCGATCTAACTGACACCAGCTCCTCATTCTCTCCGACGAGTAGAGGTGAGTTAGGGTTTTGATCGAGTTTTCTTCCACGATTGTGATGCGAATGTCAATGGCGTTGGACTCTGAAGTTCTTGGTCTAAATCGTTGGCTGATTTTGTGGGTATCTGCGATGTAGGGATGTTGTGATTGAACCTCTTCCTCTACCGTTCTCGCCCTATTGGAGATGAGCTCGGGACGCAGGGCACCGTAGACTGTTGAGTGCTTCCGAGGATCTTTGCTGGTTCTTGCGGATTGCAACAGTGGAGTCGTGAATCACGGGTAAGGATCAATCTAGATTTCTGATTGAATGGGTTGTTCTTATTGATTTCGATCTCAATTTTGGGATTCGGATGATGCTGTTGGTATAGATCATGAGTTTCCCTTTGTGTTCTTCTTTTGTGATGTGAAGATCCTGTTTCTGGGATGGTATAGACTGAGGTAAAGTTTTAATTGGAGATCGAGCTTTGAACCTAAGTTCTATTTTGATTTGTGGTTCTCTAATCATGGTGCGGATACCTGCTGTTCTGATAGTTCTAGTATTAGATTGGATACTGCTCGATTTGAGTTGATCTCGGGATAAATGGTGTGTTGTGTGTTCTTGCAGTTTTGATGGATCACAGATTTAATGGCTAGGGTTTCATTTATTATGTTCCACTGTGAGTTTTAGTAGTGTATGGGTGGATTTCTGATCATTGCCGTGAGCTAGCTTTGGAAGGAATTGAGATATAAGGTCAGGATTAAGGGAGATTAATTCTTAATTGGGGCTAATTCTATTGAGTCTAGGGTTAGCCTAATAGTGTAATTTAGTATAATCGTGAACCCCACTTAGGGTTTGGTTGGGCTAATCCGAATCCATCTTGGCATTTAGTCTAATTACTATTCGCATAAATAGCTAAGATTATGTGTTGTGATACAGGTCATTGACGCGGCTATTTGGATTATGCTTGTGGCGGATAGTATTTAGACGGGAATTCTCTTCGCACACTCTCTGCTACATTGGAGGCGGGTATCTCTGACTTATCTTTTAGATTAGTCATAGTTGATATACTTGATATGCTATGTTTAGCGGTAGGGTAATGTAGTATTTTATACCTGCCTACCTTTGCGGATACTGTTGATGATATACCTGATAGGTGATACCTACACCATTAAGATCTAGTCTATGGTGCATTATTTATGATCCTTGCATATCATGTTGATATAGGTGGATTAGATAGTGGATACTGTTTGACCAGAGTCATGCATCATCGTGCACTGTGCATCACTGTCGATCAGTGGCCCCTTATGGGTGAGTCAGGTCGACAGTCATACTGACCTATCCATACGACCACTCTTGGGTTAGTGGTTGACGGTGTATGGGTAGGGTGCTCTGTGCCGCTCCGCTCATGCACTCATGGGTTAGTGAATCAGAGCGTGGTAGCAGACAGATGTCCCTCCTTGAGTGGTCCATATACCAGGAGTTGAGAGAAAGAGGTCTCTCCCCCATTTATATACATGGGGTAGGTGTTAACACTCAGATAGAGATATCCTTCAGAGATGGCCTGGGGCTGATAGTGATATAGCCAGGATAGGTGATGGCCTGGGGCTGATAGAGATATCGCCAGGATAGGTTTTGGCCTGGGGCTATTCGTGATATCGCCAGGATAGGTCATGGAGTAGGGGTGTTACACCGGCAGCATACCGTCTACTCGGTTGCTCAGGAATAGCGACGGCAGAGTACGGACGGCAGTCACAGCTCTACGCCGGAGGGTGGCCTCCGTTCAGCTTCCTCCCGTACATAGGTGATGATGTCTGACCGGCGACAGAGGTGACCATGTCATTGCACCATGTGCATACGTATATTATGCTTTTGCTCGTGCTTGTTATACTTGTATTTTGCATTTGATTGACATGCACATATAGGAGACCCTTATGTCTGGGTTCGGCGAGTCAGCCACATTGGTATGGTATTTGCTTTCGGTTTTCAGTTGTACTTACCACTGCCCATACCTGTGTTTATTTCGATAGCTTGTTACACTATTGCTAGTCTAGAATATCTTGTATATCTGATGAGATATTCGCTGAGTATTGTGACTCACCCCGTTAGCTCCCTGTTTTTATTTCAGGATGATCGTCTGGAGTGCCCGGCACCTGTCCCAATTCGCGTCTTTCTCGAGATATTTTCGGGATGTCTCTTTTACCTTGTTGGTGGTACATGTTGGTACCCGTTTTCTGTTTCTTTTATTTTACTTTTCCGCTGCTGTACTCGTGTTTGATTTTGTCATCTTATACGGCGGTATAGTTGTACTTTTCTGAGCCATGGGGGCCTTGTGCTTTGCGGTTGTCGTATGTCGTACCGGTACGCAATTTTTATCATCGTCTCGTTTTTGTGTATTTCAGACGGTTGTTCCAGCCCTATAGGCTGCGGTACAGCCAGCTGAGGTGGTCGTAGAGGTTAGGGTTCCGCATTATCCGTCGATCGAGGGAGCGATCGTTCGGTCAGTATCGGACAGGCAGCTCCTTGGGGCGTGACACAAAGTGCTTGTGAAAGATTTGATTGAGGATTCCACTTGCTTTTCCAACATCACCAACTTAATAGTTTTGAGGAAATCTTTGATCTGTTGGAACTGGGATTTGGTGATGGATGATTTGGAGAAATCCATGAAGCGTTCATCACCTCAAAGGAAACTTTTTATTTTTATTTTTTAAAAATTATTATCGTTGTTATTGAACTAGGAAGGTTCGGTGGTGATATGACGTAAGAGTTCCTCACTCATTGCCGAATTTCCATCTTTGACGTGAAGTGGACTAGTATAGGTGATGTAGTCATCATGGTAATTAGGGCTAGTAATATTTGATATTATCGATAATATTATCAGACTCAATGTGAAATACCATTAACAAATGTAAAATCTATGGCCCGACTTAACTAATACTCAAGTGGATGATTGATTTGTTTAACAAATTGAATCAATTATAATAACTTTAAAAACATTTTATATTACATAGCTTATTCTTTTTTAAAAATATAAGTTATCATAGACATTGTGAAAAATATTTTTTTTAAAAATATATTTATATAAATTTATATCGTCATAAATGACATTATGATTATTGTTATTATTATTTAAAATGTCAAAGTAGTACCTAACAAAATTTTCATTATAATAATATTTTTATTTTAGTATTATTGTAGCCACTGTTGAAAATCAAAAGTGAGCCCCTCAATTTCATTTTCATAAAAAACCCCGTCTTAAAAAAAATTCAAAACATCCTCTAGTATATTTTTTACTTAAAAATATCTTTATTCTAATATTGCTATAATATAAAGAAAAATAATTTCAAAATAAAATATATATGTGAACGTGGCACACAGGTGGCATGTTCACTGCCATAGAGATCAACTATATACATATTTGACCTAAAGAGTTCCAAGTGCTTCTCTAATGGTAGATCAAGATTCATGCTTATTACTTTATTTTCTTTACAGATACCAGATTATGCAAAACTGATACACAATCTGAAACCTTGCATGATTTGATCATCTTGCTCTCTTAAAGTAATGTCGAATGGCGGGCAAGGATTTCTACTATTTCAAAAAAGTTGGAACCGCCAACCCAGCGGCCTCTTGGTCTCTGCCCCATAAGTGTCCAGAGGGGATAAATCACGGTGAATGCTGGGCAGGCCAAGACACCCAGGCGCGAGGGATTTTTTTTAAACAACAGCCGAGGTTTTACCCCTCGTTCATACTGTCGACCCTCGAACCCACGTCCTCCATTTCAAATGCGAGTGTCTTAATCAGCTGATCCAGCCTGTGGGGGCCGGGCAAGGATTTCTACTAGCATGCGAATGAAGCAGCATCGCAAGCAATCATACTTTGTCGTCATGGAACCACCATCTTGTCTCTTTAGGGGACCGACCGTTCCTACAGTTCTTCACGTACCGGTCGTTATCGGCAGGGCATTGCTGCCATGTAAAAGAAAATGTTCATCCATAATACGATATGGAAATTGGTATGGAGGAGGTCATGGATACACAGGGATGTGTAGATATACCTTTGCAGGTGAGCTTGATAACATGGATAAGATGCTGATGCAAATAGAGCTCGCCGTCATTGCTGGTGACCAAGAGTCATAAAGTAAATCTGCCATCGGAAACATCAAGAGAGTAATTCTCGACAAAATACAAACTGTAAAATGTTCCCTGTACTTCATGGATACAGAAACGATTCAATGGAGTCACAAGTTACCGCATTATTAGCAAGATATGGATACGTTATCACTAAATTATATCATATGAAAGAAAAATAGATACACATCTATCAACAAAGTACTTCTACCAAGCTCCTTCACATGGAAGCACTTCTCCATGATTTAAGGATAAAACCTATCAAATTCGTCTCTAGGTTCCTATTTCTACCACATTCTAATCCCCTCTTTTAATAACAATTTTTCCTGCAATTTGCTTTTCACCTTTCTATACTATTTTGTTCGAAAGAATCTTCACTATTATTGTTCGAACTAAAACCATTTATGTTTTAGCGACCTAATACCAAATTTCAGATTGCTGAACTAATCTCCTAATTAACATGAGCAGCATGGCACATTTTCAGCTCTACTTAAAGCAATTCACCAGTTGATAATAAAGCTTTGCCAAAGAAAATGGCTAAGAACAAAAAAATTTCTATATTTAGAAAAAATTTTGATGGTCCATGGCTTCTGATTTGTCATATTTATTTGAGTGGTCGAATGCTAAAAAGCATCTCAATATAAGGTACCAACATTGACCAAGATTAGTTATTCCCAAATCACATATGAAAACCCCTCTACTCAGGTAATTTGTGATAATGCCAGCAAATGGCATAATATTAGCTTATTTAAGAACTTCGTCCTTAGAATCAGCATCAGATTGTCAATCAAGTCTATCAAATAATTTTCAGTAGAGAACGGATTAAGAACCAAGCATAATATAATGACTTCAGATTACCTTTTAGCTTAAAGTAATTATTGTTTGCTTCATAAAGCTTAGGGAGGGAGTACCTAGCCTTCATCCTCTGTAATTTTGGTGATTTTCTATCATTCATAAGTTTCTTGTTGCATTTCTTCATCAAAAACTAAACTAATTGTGCAATACCACAAATCTCCCTAGTTATATGTTACTCTAGTACCAAACTGAATTCTGAAACCAAACTTCAAACTGTGAACCTTGCTACTGAAAAAAAATGAGAAGAATATATCAGCAAGGGACTTTGAACAACTAGAAGAAAAAAACAGCGACAAAAGAAATATTGGACTTCCACATATATATGTTCAATCGCTTAGTGTACAACTCCCTCATAGACTAGCTGACAAACAGGATATATCATAAGTTTGTCCGTAAAGTATTGTTTTCCTTTCCTTTCAGTTCTCGCATGGAAGATGTGCATTAAGAAGAGAGACGAACTACGATTATACGAAAACTTCCTTAAGCCACAAGAGAATATGCTAGGCCGAAAGGATGTATAGCCTAAAAAGAAGAAAACATGCCATGGCATGCTGTGTTAGATGGCAGATGCATCTTCCCACATTCTCAATATCAGGTTTCAATTCCCATATAATGCTTTTTATGCCAGTTTATTGAGTTGCATTGTTCCTATTATTAGTAGAATGAAAGAAATGGACATGATATTCCTCAAGCTGAAGCCAAATAATTCAGACTAACACAGTGGATTATGATGGTGATTTAACATGAGATTACTCAATGGAAATCTAATAGTGGGAGAATTAACAAACAGAAGTATTCCTAAGAGAACTCTTGTAAATGAATTAAGTAGACAAATCAGAAAGAACACTGCTCATCAGACAAGCAAAATTCAGAGAAAAGGTCATGTATTTCCAACAAAGACAAAACAGAAAAAAAAAATAAATCATCAAGGTCATATTTTGGCCGCGGAAAGAACTGACCTTGGAGTCGAGAAATAGGAACCCTAGAGTTAGGTGGCGGAGGACGGGGTGGTGGCGGCCTTCGGATGGCGTCCGTGAGGTTGCCGTGCCCAATCGCGAAGCTGGAATCTGGAAGTACAGGAGAATTTAATTTCTTCCTCCTTACAGCGCCTGCTTGCGTCGGGGGAGGGGGAGTAGGGCCAGAGCAGTCGCGTAGCCAGAATTATCGATCAGGAGGGGCGATTTTCCACACTAAGAGAAATAATTTTCGAAAATTTCAAATCTGAGTGTAAATTTGTCAATATTAAAACTTAGACACGAGACATCAAATATATAGACCTAACTTAACTCAATTAATCGACATCAAAACTATCTGGTATACTTATATAAATTTGATTTGACCATAATTTAATCAAATCAACTCCAAATCCTTTCCGATTTGAACCAATATAATCCTTAGATATAAGACATCAAATATACATAGGGTCTAACTTAATTCGGTTGATCAACATCAAAACTATCTGGGATACTTACATAAATTTGGTTCAACATTAATTTAACCAAATCAATTTCAAATCAATCTCGATTTGAACCAATATAATCCTTATCTCGGCACCTACTTGTTAGATTTATTTCAACCTCGATCCAATTTTAATTTAGTATTTTCACTTCATATTCTATGATTTAGTTCGTTCGTTTATTATTATTTATTTTATTTTTAAAATTCAATACTTAACATTCAAAATCAAGATATTTCCTCGTAAAAATTATACCAATAAATAGTTTAGGTCGTAAACTTTCCAAATATATAATCAATTTTAATTTTTGAATACGATGATAAATTAATCAGTTAAAATGTCCGATATATATATATATATATATATATATATATATTGACTTTTGAATTTCAAATAATTTATTATTTTATTATTTATTTTTTTTTAAAGACACACGTCGTGTCTTTCCTTAGCGTCGCACTGCGCGACGCTAAGGTTCATCAGTCGCGACCCCTCGAAGGAAAAGGCACGCAAGTGCTTTTTCGAAACTATAAAAGGAAGGGAACATTGCATAATTGAATCATTCATTGCTTTCTTCTCTCCTTCTCTCTCTGCGTGCCTTTCTTCTCCAAAGGCAGTGTTCGCTTTTCTTCTTCGGTCGGTTTGGTTTTGGGTCTTGAGGCTTCACCTTGTGCGATCTGAGGTTGTCTCCGCGGGCAGCGATCGTCTTGAAGTGCACCTACGACGCTGCGTGGTTGTCGGATCTTGGGGGAATTTTGCCGGGAGCCTTTGCACCGTAGGGCGGCAATCAATTCTCTAAGGACAGTCGGCACGCTGGCGCTTCAACCGGATAACTATTTCTAACTCGCTATTTCTTTATCAGATTCCTGCATATAAATATTTTATTGTCTACTTAAGTGCCTGCGTTATTTATATTTTATAATATATATATATATATATATATATATATATATATATATATATATATATATATATATATATATATATATATATATAAAGCAGTTCAGGTGGTGCGGCCGCACCCCCCGCTTCTTACCTGGCTATGCCAATGGCTAGAGGAGGTCGGCGACGGTGACTGCTTGCGTCGGGGATGATGGAGAGCTCCGGCCGATGTCGGAGGCGATGGAGGTGATGGAAGATTAGGGTTCGGTGGGTTTGCTGTGCTTGGGGAGAAAATCGTGCTTGGTAGAAAATCGCGCTGGGTGTTTGCTGGCTTGAGGATGGACACGTGCGAAACACGTGAGGTCTCATTTTATATTTTATATGGGCGGTTTGGATAGGGAGGACCAGGGCCTTGACTTTGAGATCGTCAAGCAGGACACGTACAAAAACTCTTCCGCGGTATTCAGGTTATAAATGCATTATTTAGTTCCTTTTATCATACGTGTCATTCTCGGAACCAGCAAGATGGACCTATCCAGACTAACCTACCCAGGCTATTAGCTCCCGGCCTGACATTTGTAGCCTCAGCGCTAATATGTAATGGATTATTTTTTTTCGTCTTATCTTTTATATTTTTCGTTTTATCTCTTAACATGTCGGTGGGCTCCAATCGAGCTATAGCAGGTACACCAACGTGTGGGTCCACCCTTCCTTATATTTTAGACTCATGTTCTGATTTCTTTTTGATTTTTTGCGAAGAATTTTTATCACACCTCTTATGATGCTCTCATTTTTTTTTTCAAAGTAAAAAATAAGCAGAGGAAAAAATATTTATAATCTAAAATAATAATCGAAATAATTTTAAAGAAATTAGAGAGTACAATTTTCAAAAACAAAACTAAAATATAAATCTAAAATATATACTTTTAAATGGAGTTTTTAATTACAATACGAATTGATTTGCCTTTTTTTTAATGCTAGCTCCGCTTCAATAAAATTGTATTTTGCTGTCTCAAATTTGCTATGATAATTTAAATAAAAATAGTTTAAAAAATAGCAAAACATTATTTTATTAATTAAAATTGAATATCAATTTTGATATTTTATTTTTATTGTTTTGAAATTATTATTTAAAAAGTAAAACATAAATATGATTAAATTAATGTTTTTATTAAATAGTATTTGAAATATTTAATATTAAGATTGGGCTGAACCGTTTCACCTTCATATGGGAAAATCTCACTTTGGGCCTGGGCTAACGGGTTCATTTTAGTTAATTTTTTTTTATAAGAGCATCCATTAGTGTAGCGGTGGGGGAGCTCTTTCACTTTCGGAAATCTTTCCCTTTTTATTTTTTAAATTTTATTTTATTTTTAAATTAAAATAATTTTTAATTTAAATTTAAAAATTAATAGACGTTTTAATTTTTATTTGATGTAATGTAATTTATTTTTTAATTATTAATATTATTTTATGATAATTTATGAATTTAAATTTTATTTATATATAAAAAATATAATAAAAAAATACTATTAAGAAGTTATTTAAAAGTTTCTTTTAATATTAAAAGATATATGGATATTTTTCGAGAGCTTCATCGATGCAATGACAATAATATATATAAAAAAAACTCATATATTTTTTCACTAAAAAAACTTCTAAAAACTTCTATCTCTCTTTTATATTTTATATTATATATAAATAAATTTTTATAAAAATTTTCATCTCTTTTTTAATAAAAATTATATATTTAATAAAAATCGATGAAATCGAGAAAGTTCTAGGGAGCTCCCGAAGCTTGCTCGTTTATTGCTCGTCTCTATAAATAAGAAATGGACGTTCGCCTATCTCAGCTAGTCTCGGGACTACCTCCGCGGCGATGGTGGGCAAAAACAAGATTCGTTCCCCCATCCCTTGCCACCGCAGCTTTCCCAATTTGTCAGCGACTTTTCGCTCTGGTTATTACGCGAAGAAGGTGAGACTTCTTTTCCCTTCTCGTTGTTCTTTAACTCCGGTCGATGGATTTTCATTATTTGGGTTTGGGTGGAAATCGACGGGAAAAGGGTGGGTCACCGTCTCCTCGGAAACAGTTTTCCTGGCGGAGCCAGCCCGGGTGATATACCCGGGCTGATCCGGGTTGTGGGCTAAGAGCGTCGACGCCGACGCCGACGCCGACGCGGTCACTCCGAACTGCTTCCTCTTTGTCTCTCTCGCGTTTTTTTCTTTCGCCGCCCGTCCGCTCCAGGTGCCCTTCTCTTCTCCGGCAGCCAGATCCGATTCACTATGGCTGAGATCCGGGCGGTAGTCGGCGGCGACGGCAGCGGAAGCGGCTCGGGATTAAGACGTTGGCTGAGGCGGTCGCTGAGGCAGGACATCTGCTGAGTGTACGGGTGGATCGGGGGTGGCGGCGCAGCGGCTGAGATAGGGGCGGAGGCGGTCGCTGAGGCTGTTTAGAGGTATCTGCTGAGTGTCCGGGTGGCTCCGAAGGTGGCGGCGACATCGTATCAGATCGTGGCGGAGGCAGCCGCTGAGGTATGTCGGGTTTGACTCACTGGCGGAGGTCTGGGCGGAGGCCGATGTTCTCCAAAGTAAAGCTTGTTTCAAAACCAAATTTAGGAACTTTGCGCGATTGTAGGGTTGGAAATATTTGTGTTTTTTTGGCCTGTCGATTTTTAAGTCACTGTTTCTTTAAAATATTGAACTTCAGCCCATTTGTTTATCAAAACCACCATGTAAACCCCCAATTATTTGGTGTTCGACTATATAGATCTTTTCATATTCAGTTTTCTTAAATCTTTCCCCTTTATATTCTAAGCATAGATACAATACTCTAGTTCAAGGGAAAGAGAACTGTATTTTCTAAGCAATATATACAAGGTAGTTTTGCACAACCTGCTGGTTTTATTACAGTCTACTGGTTTTGGTGATGAGTAAGTTTATTGGTTATGGAAACTACAATACTCTCTAACTCTAACAATGTAAATTTTCTGATTTCCTTTTTCCTCATTTATAGGAAACAGTGCTAAATAGTGGGTACTGATTGCAGTGCTATATGCTATCATTTTGCTTGCATTTACAAATTCAGCATGACAATTTTTAGGTTTATCTGTTTATTGAGTATCAAAATGTTCAGGAAGTCTGTTTGGTGTATCTGTATATCAATATTATGAATCTTTTGTACTTGTTTATATGAGAAACAACAATTTAGAGGGTCTGTTCATTAATATTGTGATTCCTTTATTCTTGTTTATATAAGAAATAACAACTTTTTGTTTTTTATTTTGTGTGTGGGGGGGGGGGGGGGGGGGGGGGGGGGGGGGGGTCTGTTAATCAATAGTATGATTCATTTAATACTTGTTTATGTAAGAAGTAACAACTTTTATGGGGGCTGTCCTTCAATATTGCAATTCCTTTATACAAGTTTATATAAGAAATATTAATTTTTAAGGAGTCTATGACTATGAGTTTGCAGTAGTATAGCTTATATTTTGTTGTTAATAAGTTTGTTGATTCTGTAAATAAATGCTGTCAGTTTTAAGCTTTCTCAGTCAAATATTACACTTCTTATTCCACATTGATGTTTATAATAATTTTATATTATTACAAGTCAAGCAGGAGAAGAAATGTAAATTTTCAATGAGCATGGAAATAACATTTTTGTTTGTCTTCAACAATTTCTCATTTGAAAAGTGTTAAACTTTTCCATGGTCTATTGGTTGCCCCAATACTTATTCATCCATAACATCAAAAGCATCAGAAATACCTAATTCTCCTGGTTCAAACTTGATGAACTTAGGGAATCCTAGCTCTGTTAGCATTGTAATAATTTTTAATTTCTCTTCAATAATTTCTCATTTGAAAAGTGTTTAACTTTTCCATGGTCCATAGGTTGTCCCCGTACCTAATTCATCTACAACATCAGAAATAACCAATTCTCCCAGTTCAAACTTGATGGAATTAGGGAATCCTAGTTCTGTTCCTTTGGCGGATGGACCTGCTATTCAGGTGCAACTTGTGAAGTTTTTTTTTTTTTTTTTTTTTTTGTGATGGCTGAATTGTCAGCTGCTTAAATTTCATTTAGATTAGGCTTCTGCTGCTGCTGACTCTGAGAATGGTGCCAACTTTGATTGTCTCATATCAAGAGGGGTAGACTCAACATTGGCATAACCTCCTTGTTTATCTCTCTGTTGCTTGCTTGCTTGCTGTTGCAAACAATTCTTGTGCTGACTTCTTTTAATTGCAATAACAATTTGTAGGGGTTCTATATGCTGCAGTAATATCAGCTAATATTTTGTTATCAATAAGTTTGCAGATTCTATATTTAAATACGGACAGATTTTAGCTTTCTTCATGAAATATTATATTGCACTTCTTATTCCATATTGATGTATATTATAATTCTATATCATTACAAGCCAAGCTGGAGGGAAAGTAAATATTTCCACTAAACATTGTAATAATTGGTTAATTTATCTTTAATAGTTTTTCATTTGAAATGTGCTGTTTAACTTTTCCATGGTCTATAGGCTGTCCCCATACCTCATTCATCAGAAGCATTGGAAGTACCCAATTCTCCCAAGTCGAACTTGATGGAATTAGGGAACCCTAGGTGTGTTCCTTTGGCTAACGGACCTTCCATTCAGGTGCAATACGTGAATCTTTTTTTACTTTTTTTTATATCTTTTGTGATAGCTGAATTGTCGGTTGCTTAAATTTCGTTTATATTAGGCTGGTGTTGCCATTCATTCTCCTAAGAATGGATCGGACTTTGATTGTCTCGTATCAGGAGAGGTAGGCTCCTGCTCACCATCGCAGACAAATCTTGTGTCAACTTCTTTTAGTTGTACCCTAAGCGTCTTGCCATTTAGTTGTTTTTATCTGCATGCTAATATTGAATGCCAAAATCATATCGAAAGACAACTGGTTTCTCTTATTGAAGTTGCTTTTTTGTTACTTGTACAAATGTTTCGCAAGCATCTTACATCACTGGGTTTCAAGTATTGATGAAAAAAATATATCTTCAACAAGAATGAGAATAGATTTGTTATTTATCTTGAATACACATCTTCCCTTACATTGCTTTAGAACTTTTGAAACTGCTGGTGCATCTTCTAATGAGTTGGTTTACCATAATCTCATTCTCAGCTTAACCAAAATCCATGCGTGAAATCAATCCCAAATCATGGGAAATTAGATGAATTTGGGGCTATGGAGTATCGTACAAGTAGTAGTGATATTGATTCATGCAGTTCAATCTCCACCGAGTCCAGTTATGACAGTTCAATGTCCTCTGAATCCTTCTATATGCAAAGGGAATTGCAGGAAATTAGGAAAGAACCTGCAGAAGAAATGTCTATAGATGAAGTTATGCAAACAGTTGACTTCTCGAGAACATTATTCTACGTCGTCGATATTTCTTTGTGTGTCATTATTGCTTTGGGTATATATATTTGAATGTATGACCTTTTTTTGAACAAAAATTCTATCCTGTCTGATCCTGTTGACAAGCGGAGAAGGGTTCGCTCGGATGGCGCAGCAAGACTGATCGAGTTGCAAGGGGATGTATGGTCAGTGGTGGAGTAACAAAGAGGTTATAATGCGGCAAGAGTCAATCTTCTTTTCAAAGCATTAGGCGATCCTTATATAGGGTGGACGACCTCTGTCCCATCTTGGCTATCTTATCTCATAATGGTTTAATTTTTTGACAGCTTTAGTCTTTCAGAGGGCCAAGTTGAGCTGCCAAACAGTTATTCATTTGTCTTTTTTGTAGCTTGCTTTTTGCATTAATACTTGATGTATGAAAGGGTGTGCTTACATTAAATGTCTCTTCCTCCTAATAGGGGATTTTGTATCTCTTTGCGAGCTTGGTTGTGTCTAATTGCCATTAAACGGTCTTGATTGTAGGCTTATCGTCATTCTCTTTATCATGTGGCTTCGTAATTCCCTCTTGTCCGATTGGCCGACCGAAGGGGGTCATCCTAGAGGGCCCGATCGTCCGGTCAGACGACTGGGTGCGTCTGACCGAACAATCGGTTACTAGGATATAAGTCGCTTCTTGGAGTGGGGCGAGTTGTTCTAGTGTCCTCCAGGATGTCCGATTGGGTACTTTCTACCGGCGGCCAGATACTCGAACGTAAGACGGTATCTTGGAGCGGGGTGAGTCGTGCTCAACTGCTTGCCCGTCCGGTCGGCCAGTGGGTCACTCACCGACACAGAAGACGAGCCTAAGTACCCTAACAAACAAAATGTCGCTTGGGTTACTCGTCGGCTATATTCACTTTTGAACCTGTCTGTGTGCTCGCCCGAAGCCATCATATTGGACCGGGCAAAGCTACCTGATCGGACCAACACCCTGTGGTCCCGGGTGAATCCACCTGACTGGATCAACACTATTCGTGACCGTGCACATCTACCCAACTGGATCAGTACTATCCGAGATCGGGCACATCTACCCGATTGAATTACAAGCCTCCCCTCAAGTCTAGTCGAAGGAGGCGATTAGTCTAACTGACTAGACTATTCGACCGGTCTGTCTTCTTTGTCGTTACCTTCCCCTATGCCCCGCATGGCTCACGAATCGTGCTCATTATGAGCCGAATCTCCCTGTCACATCATGATTTAATTTGCTCCCCACGCGTCCAACTTTGACTGGGTCTCCTTGGCAACGAGGCATTGTCTGTTAGCGGGCTTGTGTGGTGTCAGGGTTAGATTCTCGAAGCATTGGCATGGGCGGGAAACCAACAGTAATGATATATTCCCGCCCTTTTTTTATGGGCATCCAACGATTCTCTCGAGCTTCACCTCAGTATAAATAGGCCTTATCCCGAGGTCTTTCCACTCTGTTGCTGTTTCTTGCTTCTTCTGCCTTTCCTCTTCTGCCTCCGCTCTTCAGCCACCTTGTTTTCTCGGCGTCTTGCTGTCTCTGGTGAGCTCCGACCGCCTGCACTCCTTTATTTTCGGCCATTCAATCTCTAGTACTCCTTTACCCTAGTCAACCCGCCGACCGTAGAGTAGTTTATTATTATTTATAATCCTGATCTAATGGCCGAATCCACCTCCTCGGTCGGCCTGTGGTACACTACCACCATATCAACTCTGACTCACGACCACCTTGACACCGTCCGAGCGAACGACCAAATTCCTGCTGGCTACCAATTAGTCCTCCCTAATCGTCATGACCGACCACATCACCCTCCTCTTAGTTATTTCACTATTTTTAGAGATCATCTCCTAGCTGGGCTAAGGTTCTCCCTTCACCCTTTTATAGTGGAGGTCTGTCGATATTTCCAAATCCCACTCTCCCAACTAGCCCTTAATTCCATCTGGATACTCTGTGAGACTGTTGTTATTTTCTCTCTGTATCGCATCCCTCTAGAGCCTCAGGTCTTTCACTTCTTCTATTATCTCAAGAAACAGGAGTCGGATAACTTTTTCTTCCAGGCTCAGGCCAAATCATCTTATCTAGATAAGGTCCCTTCCTCCAACAAGGGTTGAAAAATCCATTACCTATTTGTCAATACCACTCCAGCCCCGTCTTGGCCTACCGAATGGGTAGAGGATTTGCCACCCAGCTGCCCATGCCTAAAAATTACCGCTCGGTCCCAGCATTTCAGCTGGCCTTCTCCAAAATCGGGGGACTTTGTTTCCACGCCGGTCGTCTGCTAAATGAGGCAGTATTATATATCTTCCAACTGAGTCAGATCCGTACCGCTCCACCTGACTCTTTCGTTAATCCTTTACTTTGCATTCGAACCCTTTAGCTCTAACTAGGGCTCTTTCTATTTTGCAGCTCAAAATCATGTGGGACGCCGTGCTTGTTGAGGAGCTCGGCCTAGACGAAGCTGAGTTGGAAGCCCGAGCAGTGGAGGAGCTACCACATAGAGCGGTGCGCAATATTGTTGCATCTGGATTGCCAAGGATGTGGAGGGCGACTTTGAGGCCCAGCCATTAGACGTGGACTTGAAGGCAGAGCGACCTACACTGGAGAGGCCTGTTAGAAAGCGTCGTCGCGCAGTCGCCCCTCCGAGCGTGCCTTTGGCTCAGGAGCTAGTCGAAGAAGCTTGTGACTTGACCGCCCGTCTTCCCCGATCGGTCGCTCGTTCCTTGGTGCGCGTGCACTAGCCTCAAGCTCGGCCCCGCCTTGCCCTAATGCCCTGGCTAACCCTCGAAGGCCAAATGTTCTTGCTCCCTCCGCCTCCACGACTCTATCTCCTCCTCGGTACCCGGTAGACTTGGAGCTTCCCTCAACTGTCACCTTGGACCCAACTATCCCTCCTCAACCAATTAACTTGCATGGTCGGCTGGTCGGTTGCTGGGACCAAAGGGTGTTGACTACCCATGAGAAGAGTCCTCTGAATTTGGCGGACAACTTCTTCATGGATGCGACTCAGGTTTGACCTTATGCTCTTTACCATTTGTTGTATCAATCCTAATACTTATCTCTATGCAGTTTTGGGTGGCCTATCGAGTGGTCACCCAGTCTTTGGTTCATAACACCCGGAAGCATCGGACTGCAGAGCAGAGGGTGCAAGAGTTAGAGACCCAGCTGGGCTACAACACTCTTCCTCCTGGTGAAGTGGGCATGGAGCTTCTTCGGTCGGAGATTGCCCTCTTGAGAAGGCAATTGGAAGAGACCAACGTAATAACGGAGGAGGAGCATGCCACCCTGGCAGCTGCCTCCCGGGAAATATACCAACTCAATATTCGACTTGAGGATGTGGAGTCCCAAAAGAGATCTGCTCTAAATTGCCAAGCTCGCGCTCGCTCTGACCTAGACAAGAAGACGACCGAGGCTAGAGCATTGGTCGGGCAATTGAAAGAGTCTACTGCTGCCCATCACTATACTCAGTTGGCCCTAACCAATAAAGAGACTGAGTTGGCCACCAAGGCAGAAGCTTACAAGGTTCTAGAGGCTCAGTTGGTGACTCGGACTGGCGAGCTAGCTGATAGGGATGCTGAGATCAACCGACTGAATGTGGAGCTAGCGGCCTATAAGGCGGGGGAGCCAGCTCGACTGGAGGCGCATCGCCTGGAGTACTTGAACTCAGAGCCCTTTCATCATCAGTTGGCCTGCCGCACAACCAAAATGTTCAAATATAACATACAGAGCACCTTGCAGCAGCTGAAGGAGGCCGGACACATCCTTGAGGACCTGCCCACCAACGCAATGAAGCCCACTCGAGTTAAAGAAGTTATCCCGGCCGACGCTCCCCCCCCCCCCCCCCCCCCCCCCCCCCCCCCCCCATTTACTTAAGTTGCAGCTCGGTGTTTTTTAGCTTAGCCCACTCGAGCCTGTATTTGATTTGGCTGTCCTTTTATTTGAGTTTAATGCTAGTCTCATTTTCTTCACCGACCTTCCTTGCCCAAATGTGTTCTTGTTCGGCTACTTGGTCAATCGGTTAGTAGGGTTCATCTACCCTAGTTTAAGTGCCTTGGGACATTTGACCTCTCGCGCTAGGTTATTTGGCCAGGCATGCTAGTTGGTTTGTCGTGATATCTAGAGGCGTTTATTCGGCCCCTTGGTCGGTAAGCCCTCGAGGTCGTAAGTATTCTTGACTAGGGTTTGACGCTCACCCTTTTAGATAGAGATCATTCGGGTCCTTTAGGGCATGGGTCCGCTTAGGATCGGCCTCTCGGCCCTCTGTCTAGTTCGAGCCAGTTAGGACTGCCGCTCAGCTACCCAGCCCTCTTATCTGTCTTGGGTCGTTCTGGACTTCTGTCCAGCTACTCGGCCTTATAACTTGGGGTGGCTAGTTTGAACGTCGCTCGGCTGACCCGACCGAGCGTGGACAACCATGTCCTACCGGTCCCGAGGTTAGCGAGTTTGTGAGAGCAAACCCACTTATAACGCGTTGGGGTGAGAGTCTGGACGTTGCTCGGCTGACCCGACCGAGTGTGAGCAGCCACTCCCGACCGACCCCGAGGTCGGCGGGTTCATGGGAGTAGACCCACTAATAACTCGCTGGGGCGAGAGTTTGGACGTTGTTCGGCTAACCTGACCGAGCATGGACAGTCACGCTCGATCGGCACCAAGGTCGGCGGGATCGTGGGAGCAGACTCGCTTATAACTCGATGGGGCGAGAGTCTGTACGTCGCTCGGCTAACCCGACCGAGCGTGGATAGCCACGCCCGATCGGCCCCAAGGTCGGCGGGTTTATGGGAGCAGACTCACTTATAACTCGCTGGGGCGAGAGTCTGGATGCCGCTCGGCTAACCCGACCGAGCGTGGACAGCCACACCGTGGACAGCCACGCCTGACCGGCCTTGACATCGGCGGGTTTGTGGGTGCAGACCCACTTATAACTCGTGAGGTCGAGAGTCTGGACGCCATTCGGCTGACCTGATGAAGCGTGGGCAGCCATGCCCGACTTGCCTCGAGGTCGGCGGGTTGGATGTCGCTCGGCTATCCTGATCGAGCGTGGACAGCCACGCCCGATCGGCATCGAGGTCGGCGGGTGCATGGGAGCAGACTCACTTATAACTCGCTGGGGCGAGAGTCTGGACGTCGCTCGGCTAACCCGACCGAGCATGGACAACCACGCCCAACTGACATCGAGTCGGCGGGTGCGTGGGAGCAGACCCACTTATAACTCGCGGAGGCAAGAGTTTGGATGTCGGGCTAAGTTGTTTTGATCATTGCACTTGTGTTTAATATTAACGCGATTACATGGACTGTCGGCGTCCTAGTCATGGTACAACCTTAGGTGTATGGTGCTCGAATGTCGTCCTGGCCTTTTTCCCTGAGCGTCTTGCAAGTAATAGGCTCAAGACCCTAACTTACCAACCACCATGAAGGGTCCCTCTATTGGGGCTCCAACTTACTCACTTCCCCGACTAGCTTGACTCTTTTCCATACACGGTCCCCGACCTAGAAGGTTTGGGGTATAACCTTCTGATTGTACCTTTGTTGATCCTTTGACGATAAGCAGTCATCCAGACTGTTGCTCGCTCTCGAATCTCCTCGACCAAATCCAACTCCAGACGTCTTCTCTCTGCATTGTCCTCTCCATAAAAGCGCCTCTGGTCGGACTCACACTCCACTTCCATTGGGACCATCGCCTCGCTCCCATACACCAGCTGAAAAGGTGTGCAACCTAAACTTTCCTTGGGAGTGGTCTGCTGAGCCCAAAGGACACTAGGTAACTCATCAACCCACGTCCCGCCCATATGCTCCAGTTTTGTCTTGAGGCCTCGCAAAATTTCTCGATTGACTACCTCCGCCTGACCATTGCTTTGAGGATAGGCCACTGAAGTGAATGTCTGCTTGATCCCATAAGTCATGCACCATTCTTGAATTTTTCGACTTTGGAATTGCCGACCGTTATCCGAGACCAACTAATGCGGTATCTCATACCGACATAGAATGTTCTGCCACATAAACTTGATGACTGTTTTCTCGGTGATCCGAGCAAGAGCTTCTGCTTCCAGCCACTTAGAAAAATAATTCACCGCCACCAATAGGATCTTTTTCTGAGCGGTTGCGACAAGGAAGGGCCCTAATATTTCCATACCCCACTGATCGAAGGGGCAAGACACAGTAGTTGCCCTCAAAACCTCAGCCGGTCGATGAGAGAGGTTTTGATGCTTCTGACAAGAAATGCAGGTGGTGACCATATGATCCGCATCCTGTTGTAGTGTTGGCCAAAAGAATCCCGAGAGTAGTACCTTCCGGACCATTGACCGACCCTCTGCGTGGCTGCCACAGGATCCTAGATGCACTTCTCTCAGCACGTAATCTGCATCTTCCGCTCCTAAGCATTTGAGCAACGGCCGGGAGAAGGCCCGCTTGTACAATGTGTCTCCAACTAAGGTGGATCTAGTCGCCTGCTTCTTTAGCAAGCGGGCCTGTTCAGGGTGGGTTGGGAGAGCTCCTTGCTACAGATAGGATATGAGTGAAGCTCTCCAATCGCCCCGACCTCCATCTCCGTCTCCCTCTCAACCTAAGCCACGAACAGATCTGAGGCAAGGGATGGGTCAAGACCCAGGGAGTGATGGCACTGGCTAACTTGGTCAACTCATCAGCCTTCATATTGTCTTCTTAAGGAATCTGGAGTATTTGCACTTCCTGAAATCCTGCCTTCAGTTGCTCATATGCATTCACGTAAGTCTGCAGTCGTTCACTGTTTATTTCAAATTGTTCGGCCAACTACCGAGTCACCAGCTGGGAGTCTAAATGGAGCATGACCCGGTAGGCTCCTATGTGTTTGGCCGCTTGGAGTCCAGCCAGGAGAGCTTCATATTCCGCTTCATTATTGGTAGCCCGATAATCTAGCCGCACGGCCAGGTGGAGGTGATCCCCTTTTGGGGAAATCAAAAGAATCCCCATGTCACTCCTTGGCCGAGCCGAGGAGCGGTCTACGTAGACCTTCCATACTTCCTCCTCTTCCTCTGCATGTCATTCGCTGAGAAATTCCGCCAATGTCTGAGCCTTAATGGCAGCCAGGGGCAGGTATTGAATGACATACTCAGCTCCGTTGTCCATTTAACCATTCGGCCAGAGGCCTCAAGGTTGACCGGTACCCTTCCTAGGGTGTTGTTAGTTAACACTCGAATGGGATGAGCCAAAAAATAGGGGCGCAGGCGCCGGGCGATCAATACGAGCATATAAGCAAACTTCTCGAGTGTGTTATACCTACACTCGACTTCCTTTAGTAGATGCCCGAAAAAGTAAATGGGTTGTTGCTCAACCCTTTTTGTTTTTACAAGTACAACGCTCGCTGCTTCCTCCATGGCCGAGAGGTATACATACAAGACTTTCCCCTTGTCGGGCTTAGCCAAGACAGGCAGATCCGTAAGATAATTTTGCAATTCTTGAAACGCCCGGTCACACTCAGCATCCCACTGGAATTTAGTGGCCTTGCGCAGAGTCTTGAAGAAGGGCAAACTGCGATCGACTGATCTAGAAATAAATCGAGAGAGCAGTGATCCTCCCGGTCAGTCGCTGAACTTCCTTCAGGTTTCAGGGCGGCGACATGTCTAGTAGGGCCTTTACCTTGCTGGGGTTAGCCTCAATGCCTTGCTCGGTCAGGATGTAGCCCAAGAACTTTTCACTTTTTGCACCAAACAAATACTTGGCCGAGTTTAATTTGAGGTCATACCTTCTCAGAGTGCGGCAGGTCTCCTTCACGTCTGCTATCAGGTGCGTCGCTTGGAGTGATTTGATGAGGATGTCATCCACGTACACTTTAATGTTTCTTCCCAATTGCTCCTTGAATATTTTATTCATCAAACGTTGATATGTGGTTCCTGTATTTTTCAGTCTGAACGGCTTAACTCTATAACAATGAGTGCCCTCGGACGTGATAAAACTAACCTTTCTTGATCACTGGGAGCCAGCAGCACTTGATGGTATCCCTGATAGGCATCTAGCATGCAGATAAGCTCACTCCTAGCAGTGGAGTCCACCATCTAATCAATTCGTGGGAGGGGATAACAATCTTTTGGGCAGGCGCGGTTAAGGTTTCGGAAATCCACGCAGATCCTCCACTTGTTATTTGGCTTGGATACCAGCACTATGTTGGCTAACCAAGCTGGAAACTACAGTTCCCGAATGTGTCCCGCCTCCAGGAGCTTGTCCACCTCAGCTTGGATGATCTTGTTTTGATCAGGACTGAAGTCTCTTTTCGCTGCTTCACCGACCGGGCATCAGGATATACATGCAACCGATGCTCCAAGACTTCCGGCCGGACGCCCTTCAGATCCCGGGCGGACCAAACAAAGACATCTTGATTCTCCGCCAGGCACTCTACCAGTTGTTGCCTAAGGTCGGGATCTAGCTCTGGTGCTATCTTCACCTTCGTTTCTTCCCGATTGGGGAGGAGCTAAACTTCCTCCTTCTGCTCTCTTAATTCGGCCCAGGGGGAGGGTTGCACCATGTAACAGCTGGCCGGCGGTGCCTGGAATGCCTTTCGCACCTCCGTTCGGACATTATCTACATAACATCGGCGTGCCACCTTTTGGTCTTCTTTCACTTCTCCCATCTGGTTTCCGACCGGGAATTTGATCTTCAAGTAAAAAGTAGGCACCGCCGCCCTGAATTCGTTGAGGGTCAGTCGTCCCAAGATGACATTATATGCAGACGGCACATCCACTATCAAGAAGGTCGACCACCGAGTTCTCTTCAGAGGCTCTTCCCTGAGCGAAATGACCAACTTTACCTGGCCGATCGGCTAGACCGCATTTCCGGTGAACCCAAAGAGGGGTGTGGCTACGGGTTGTAACTCACTGACATCAATCTGCAGTTGTTCGAGTGTCTTCTTGTAAATGATATTGATCGAACTATCAGTGTCTAACCTTTTCTGTCTGATGACTTGCTAAGAAACTCAACTTGAGCCCTAGCTGCCTTTTCCCTAGCACTTAACCTCGCTGATACTGCTGCAGGCTTAATCGAGACTGCTAAAATCTAACTTGACTTGCCTCTTATGGTTTCCATCTGCCCCTACCTTCTTGGCTTCTATTGAGGTGCCAAAAAAACTTACTAAATGAGGCCTTGCTCATGGTTTTTCCTCTAAAGGGGTGTCTAAATTTCATAATCATTTTAGCCCTTGCTTATTTTCCTCTAAAGGTGTGTAGTGTAATAATTTCTGATTCATTTTCTCTTAAGAGGTGCAGTGATTTCTCTTTCATTCTGCTCCGGTCTCTGCGTGTTACAGGTCCATGGTTAACTCGACCTCTATCTTACTCCCGCTTTAAAACCTACTCCTTATTCAATTGGAACAAACTCCTTCTATGGGTTACGGAAAGAATCCCGAATCCCAAGATACTCCATTAATTGAAAGGTTTCTTTCGTCCGAGAACACACACCACAAACTCTCGCAGTCGATGAGGAAACGCAAAACTTCATTTCAATAATCCCCGAATCAAGGGCAAGGGAATAGGTCTGGCCTTAACCTCTATGCAAGGAGATCTGACGTATAGAATCTTTCCCTTCAGTTCGCTTATGATAAGCTACACTTTCAAAAGAACTAGCTTTGAATCAATACTTCAGTGATTTGGACAGAATTTCATTCCTCAGAGCTAGCAGATGGCCTGGCTGATGATGGAACTCGCTAGAGGCTAAGGTAAGCTACTTTCTCTCTTTACTTCTTTGTAGAAGTAGCTCTCTTTCCGCTCTTATTGGAGAGTGAAGTAAACCCCGGGTGGGGGAACGTAGAGCTTCTCCTTTGACTAATTAAGAAAGAGTGGAAAGAACTGAAAGCCAGTCGAGTTATTCCTCATTTGGCACTTATGCATATAACAGAGAGGGTATGGAGCCACCGTCGCAGTACAAGACGCTGCCCTTCCTCACATCCCCAGGCCTTAGCCAGAACATGATCTAATTGGTCAAGGAGGTACCACCGGCAGGTTGCTGATACGAAGTCATGTAAGGCAGAGGCAACAGGATCCACAATGGTCCGATAGACCTGGTAGTTAGCTATGATAACGGTGATGACTAATGCGTCATCGTGCAGAACTTCCACGCCTTGAAAATCTTGTGGACCGAAACTGATCAGTGGTCCTCTGGCTTGAGTAGAGCTTGTCCCCACTTGGTGAATTTTCAGGCGTCTAACCTGAGACTTCCGAGCCCGGTTGGAGTCCCCATAGGTGGGACCATCAGAGATGACATTAATCGAGCCTTGCACTGCGTTCTGCAGTTTAATTCGCCTGCTCCATGTTCACCTCTCCTTGCTCGAGGGAGCTAGATGACTAGAACAATTGACTTGCTGCTAGGGCAACCGCGCAGGTATCTGTCTCCCGCCCTTCTGATTGCGACCTTCCCCGACCCTGGGCTCTTCCTTGAGGTGCCCTCCGGGGGGTTCCACGGTCGGGGGGAGCCTGGCCTCGCCCGGATTGTCAACACTCCTGGGTGTTATGTGTATGACTATGATAAAACGAATAATAAGGTTGCCACCTGTTGGGGAGACACCCTTGAGCCAAATGTTGGACTATTCCGCGCTTAGTTCCTGCCCGATGCCCGATGGCTCGGGGACTGTAAAGGGGTCCTCTAGGAGGTGTTGTCTTATGGCTCCGGGGAGTCACAGGTAAGGGCTCGACCTCCCTCCGCCGAGCGGCTTACGCTTTTTCCACGTTTACGTACTTGATGCCCTTGCCCAGGAGGCTTTCAAAGTCTTTCGGGGGTTTTCTTATTAGTGATCGAAAGAATTCCCCCTCTTGTGAACTTTGGGATAAGACACTGATCAGCACTTCGGGAGTAGCAGTGGGCACATCAAGCGCAACCTGATTAAACCTCTTGATGTAAGCCCGCAGGATCGTGCCTTGTTTCAGGACAAAGAGGTTGAGGCTTGTCTTATGATGCCTCCTGCTACTTACAAAATGTTGTAGGAAGAGTCTTGAAATCTGCAAAGTCTTGCACAGATCCCTCCGGGAGTCTGTCAAACCAGCGCTCAGTGGGCCCAGCCAAGGTGGTCAGGAACATCCGACACTTAATGTCGTCTGTGTACTGATGTAGCAAGAAAGCATTCTTAAACTTCATCAGGTGATCTTCTACATATGCAATTCCTCCATATTCTGGGATAGATAGAAGGCGGAAGTGCTTGGGGACTGGTTGTTGAAGAATACGGCAAGAAAAGGGAAACCTGGTGCGGTCAGGTGGAGCTTAGTTAGCTGGAGTCTCTCTCTTGTTGAGCATTGCACGACTAGAGGAGACCTCTAGCGGGTTGGACTGATCTGCGCCCTTCGTTGGGCCAAAGAACGCGCGGGGGAAGTAGGTGCTACCGCCCAAATGAGCCTCACCCTCTGTTCTAACTCGGGCGACTACTTCAGACGGACCCTCCTTAGTCGGACGACCTTCGGGCTTCTATTGTGCCGTTAGTTTTTGCGCTTTAGCGGCCACCAACAACTCAAAATCTTCTTGCGAGAAGGTAAGCGTCGCCTTGTTGGAGTCGCCCATCTTCGTCTTCCGATCAGACAGAGATTCCCACAGACGGCGCTAAATTCGATCCTGTCGACAAACAGAGAAGGGTCTCGCTCGGGCGACGCAGCAAGACGAACGAGTTGCAAGGGGTCGTATGGTCAGTGGTGGAGTACCAAAGAGGTTATAATGCGGCAAGAGCCAATCCCCTTCTCAGAGCATCAAGCGATCCTTATATAGGGTGGGCGTCCCCCCGTCTCGTCTTGGCTATCTTATCTCATAATGGCTCAATCCTTTGGCAGATTTAGTCTTCTCGAGGGCCAGGTTAAGCCGCTAAACGGTCATTCATCTGTTTTTTTTTTTTGTCAGCCTGCTTTTAGCATGAATGCTTGATGTATGGGAGGGTGTGCTTGACAATCCCAAATATACTAATTAATTTGTCACGAAATGTATGGGCTCATCAAATTTAAATATCAATGAATGAAATGCTGGAAATCCTTTTACAATCAAAAGTATGAAAATGTAATATAGGGGTCACAGGTCGTATTTTTCTCGGGGCTAGTTGACGTTGTTTGATTCGCGCTTGTGTTTAGGTGTCGTTTGTGTTTTCGGGTTTCAAATAAATATTTGGGTTTTGGGTTCAATTAGAAATGGAAATGCAATGGAAAGAAAAAGACTTAACTCATGAACTAAACCAAAGTAATGGCAATTGAAGATTCAACCAATTGGATCACTTACTCATCTAAAGCCCTTAAGCAATTTGTTTAAAACTGATTTCTGATTTCAAAAGCAAATCAAATTACCAAGCAATGAAATAAATAAGTGCAGTGGATGCAGATTTTGGAAGCAACACGCTTAACACCATTAATAGCATGCAAATTTCAGAATTTGAACAAGCACTAAACTCAATTCAACTTTGAAGTTTTCGAAGCTAGCTAATGCAGGGAAAATTCAGAATGGTTAAAGGTATGATCAACAGATTTCGAGAGCTATCCTACACCAAAAGACAAGCAAACAACTGATTCGAATCAGTGCCCAAAACAGCCCAGCAAGCAAGCTGAATCCCTTGTGCCAAGAACTGATTTTTGTGTGCCAAAAACTGATTTTGTTAGTTCACAATTGCAGCTGACCGAATGCAAATTGAACAGCTAACTATCGATGAAGATCCTTACAAGAATGGATGCAGAATTTCAGAGCAAGTCCAACCAATTCAAGCAACTAAAATTCGAAATGCACTTGTGAAGACTCAATGAAAAAATGAACAAATCAAGGAAACCCTTGTGAAATTCAGAAATGATTCGGATGTTAAAACCAAACAAACAAGGCAGTGATGCAGTAACAAAATTTAGGGGCTGAAATTAACAATTGCAGACTGAATTTAAGACTCCAATCGAAAATTCAGAAAAACTAAAGAGATCCTAAGATGACTTGGCACTAATTCAGATAAAATGAACTAACATTGCAGAAATTCAATTGTTTCGAAATCAAATCTGAATTCAAGAGTTGATTTGAGTGGTAAGTAAATAGCTCAAGCTACACATGAGATTTAGAGAAGACTAATCTTGCTGAGTACCACATTAAGCAGCTGAAAACAAAAGCTGAAACTCCACTGAAATTGGAACTGCCGAACTGCAAAAACCAGCCTAAAAGCAATGTCTAATACAAAACTGCAGCACCTATTTTAAAGGCAAAACCAAGCTGAAATCGACACACACTAGTCTACAATTCAGGAAAGCTAAGAAAGATACTGACTACTTGACAAAAACTAAGAAACTATCACAAGTAGAGCTAAAACTACCGAAATGCAGAATTTTAAGTTGGCACGCAAGCACCAAGCTGATACGCAGGAAATTAAGCTACAATTAAACTGAAATTTAACTCAATCTATCACTAAACAAGTTCCTAACTTACTTATCTTGAAGATTACAAACCTAATTAAGCTAAACAATCAGCAAACGCAATTACAGCTAGTGAAATGAAAATGCAAAAACAGAACAAGTGCAGAAATGTGAAATTACAGCTAAACTGAAATTAAACTAAGGAATCTACTCCTCGATTCCTCCCAGAGCTCATGTACTCCTTGGTCGTCAAGCAAGGGAGAGCCTCGGACCCGCAAGCTCAGCAAATCATGGGGAAAACTTCATCTGCGATTGAATACAGCTCAGATTTGCCCATTTCTGAATTTTCCATACGGAATCTTCATTGCAGCTGTGTCTGCGTGCGTAGGTGGGTGGATGATGGTCCAAGCTACTCAGGGAACCCCTCTGGATAGCTCAGGTGGAAGGTATGAGAGCACAGCCGATCCGAAGGTGTAAATTGGACAGAGCTGTAGAAACCTCTCACAAGCTCTGTTCTTGGGCAATTCCGATCCGGAAACAAGACTGATGGCCTCCCCAATGACCTAGCACATGAATTCAGTAAGAAAATCGAGTGGTCGCGCCCACGGATTGAAGAAAACGCAAAGAAAAATGAAGAACTCGATGAACTGGAGAAGACGGCGAAGACGCGACGGGGAAGAGCTGCTGCACATTTCTGATTAAATAAGAACAAATGAACGGCTCAAATTGCTTTGATGAAATCCAACGGTAGATCTTGATCTGATTTGAGCCAAACTTTTATGATGATGATCTGGGGTCAGGATTTGCCTTGTGGTAGCTCGGATCCTCCAGATATGCAACGGATGGTCCAGATCAACTCTATCTGTGAATGAACGCTCTAGAGCCCTCCTTGCGTGATCCAACGGTTGATTGAGCTCTGATTGAAATGAAACCTTCAGATCTTGATCATAGAGCTTGATCAACCCTAACCCTAGCTCGGATTGCTTCAGATCGTCCCGGATGGCTCAGATCTAGCCGCTCTTGAATCGGACGGCTCGGATTAATCGTAGGCTTGATAATTCGATCTGGTTCACATCCGACTCAGGTTTGACCCAGTATGCCCTAGGTCCAGGATCCTTTCATGCCTACAAAAATATATCAGAAAATTAGTGGCCAAATAATCCAAAAATTATGTAATTTTACAATTAAGTCCAAAATAAGATAAAGTTCCAAAACCTAGGGTAAAATCATAATTAAGCAATGAAAACATGGGTCAAACATGGATTTTAGCAATTAAAATTATCAATAAAATGGTGCTTATCAGTGCTTACAACAAATGTATCTTCCTCCTAATAGGGGATTCTGTATATCTTTTCGTACCTAGTTGGGTCTACTCACCATTAAACGATCTTGATTGTAGGCTTATCTTCATTCTCTTTATCATGTGGCTCCGTAATTCCCTCTTGTCCTGCTGGTCGACCGAAGGGGGTCATCCTAGAGGGCCCGACCGTCCGGTCGGGCAACTGGGTACGTTTGATCGGACAGTTGGTTACCAGGCCGCAAGTCGCTTCTTGGAGTGGGGCGAGTTGTTCTAAGTGTATGACTTCCAAGGTCGTCCGACCGGGTACTTTTGACCGGCGCCCAGATACTCGAATGTAAGCCGGTATCTTGGAGTGGGGCAAGTCGTGCTCAACTAACTGCCCGTCCGGTCGGCTAGTGGGTGTGGCCGACCGACCCTCATTAACCGGCACAGAAGACATGCCCAAGTACCCTATCAATCAAAATGCCACCCGGGTTACTCGCTGGCTATATTCGCTTTTGGCGCTGTCCATGTGCTCGCCCGAAGCCATCATACTGGACCGAGTGAACCTACCCGACCGGACCAACACCCTGTGGCCCCGAGCGAATCCACCCGATTGGATTAGCACTATCCGAGACCGGGCACATCTACCCGACTAGATCAGCACTATCTGAGATCGGGCACATCTACCCGACTGAATCACTGTCAAATAATTTGATCTTGTACATTGGAACGGCAACACGTAGCAGTATTTTTAATATATATATATATATTTTGATTTAATGTGGACATGATTTCATCCTGTTAGGCTATCGATTATTTGATAGAAAACTAAGACAAATTTTCATTTGGCGTAGTCAAACTTTTTCTCATTTCAAAGATACACCTAGATGTTTAAAAATTGTCAAAGCATTCTCCTTCACTCATAATTTTAAAAATAATATCCTAAACAATCAACTAGATGCAATTAATGATATTGTTTTGTACTCTTAGTTATTTTTTAAAAATCTTTGTATTTTTTTTAAAAAATATATTTGTCGGATCGTAAAATACTTTTGAGTAGTGCTTAATGACTCTAAATACCTTAGATTTATATTAAATAAGCATCATTAGACTCACCATGTTTCATTAAATTTGTTTATACTTAGTTTTCTTAATCAATATTGAAATTTCAAACAATATATGTATGTATTTTTTTTATAAGAAATGAAAATTGATAATATAAATTAACTATCTTTGTTAAAATTAAAGACCTTTACTATCTCTTTCAAGTGTATTTTATTCATTTAAGAGAAGAATTTATTATCTATATTACCACTATATTTATTTCTTTTCTAAATTATTATCGAAATAACTTTGACGGTGACTAGTCCCCTTTACCTTTTAAAACTGCTGATGCATCATGTAGAGTTTGAAATTAAATAGAGGATGAGGATGAATTGCAAATCATTTTTGATCGAATTTTTATCCATCTGAAATATTACATTTATCACCTAAATTACCATTATATTTGATTCCGTCTTGCTGACGGAGGGGCATTCTAATAGGCGCAGCATGAAAGGATGACCAATCGGACGCCAAATCCATGCCAACGGACCGATCATACACCGATTGGGCATCTCGGTCGGATCAGACCCCGACCGGACATTTCAGTTGGATCAGAGCCCGACTGGATATCCCGATCGGTGAGGCATCCAAACCGGGCCTCTCGAGCAGAGCACATCCTAATCGGTACTTCTCAACATACGAGAGCTTCTCGTTGCTCTCCCTGAGTAAGGGACTCTGTTTGAGGGTTCCTCGTGGGGCAACTCCAGGGGCGCCGATCGGTGACTGCTCGAGTGGTTTACGATTCGACCCGCCATATTCGTGGAGGTTTCTCTTGTCAGAGCTCGAACAAAATTTCTGACATCCAGCATGTGATAGCAGTGACCGGGCCGATATCCACTGACCTGATTCCTGACACCACTCGTGTCAAGAATCGCAGGAATCTCGCGCCATCAATACGGTTCCTGATAAGTGTAGTGAATAAAACAAGATTGTACTAGGTCTTGTCAGAGCTCGTATAAAACTTCTGACATCCAACGTGTGATAGCAGTGATCGAGCCAGCATCAACTGACCTGATTCCTGACACCACTCATGTCAAGAATCGCATGAATCTCTCGGCATCAGTACGGATCCTGACAAGTGCAGTGAATAAGATAAGGTCGTACTAGGGAGTCGCTGGCAAATCCCAAAGTTCATGGCGCTGGTCAGCCCACTAACATTGTTCCCTAGCTTTGTCCTCGCATCGGACAACGATGATGACAGAGTTGGTCGGCTCTCCTAGATATATATAGAACCCTCCATTATCCTCGCACAGGTACGCAAGTCATTCACGACTACAGTACTTTTCATTTTTTCCTCTTCTTCTCCACCATCGGATTTCTGACTTGACAGTTGGAGGTCTTTTGCTGGAAACTTTCTTAGCGCATTTTTAATAGTCCCTTCGGAGTATCTAGATCAGCCACATATCTCCCACACATTCCCTCCATCAACCAATTAGAGCACATTGTCGAATTGGGACTCTGACTCACTCATCGACAGGATCAATATTTATTTAGATCTTCTAAATTACTATCGAAAATTCGAAATCACTTAGCTAGGAATGATAATAATAATAATAATAATAATAATAATAATAATAATAATAATTTTTTGAAGCATACGTCAATAAAAATGACATTTAAAAAAAACAATTAAATAAGGGTATTTAAAGTTTATCCTCAAATGAAGAATAAAAAGAAATCAAATGCCTCAGTCATTTATTTTTAAAATTAAAAAATATATTTTACTCCACTAAATAACTACTTGAATTAGTATATTATTTTTTACAATAAAATGATAATGGTTGTTAAATATTGAGTTTTTAGGGGCTAAATGAAAATTTCAAAACTTAGGGGCCTTGTTGGGATTAACCAAACTATAGGGACCTTTTTGCAAAAGTCCAAAATCCTAATAAACCCTAAGAAAACTACGCCGACTGAGCAGTTTCCCCGATCCCTCTCTGTGTCATTTCTCCCCCTCTGCCCGACGCCGACGTCGCAGCTCGCCGAACGCCGCCGCCCTCCGACTCCTCCATCTTCTTCTTCTTCATTTCACTCGCCTGACACCGCAAGTTCCTCTTCATCATTTTCTTTTCCTTTGCACAATTGTTGTCGCGCAGCTGTGCCCTAGATCTTGTGATCGCTGACCACAGTCAGAGGTAAGCCTGAGATCTTTGAATTTGTCTCTGTTCTTCGGATTTTGTCTTCTTATTGGCTGAGTTTTAGGGTTGTGGGTTTTTCCTTAAGGATCAAAACAGGGAAGGAGAAGAGGGGTGCGTGTGGCTTGCATCAAGGTAAGGATTTGTAGGTTACGAGTGTGTTTTGTTCTTCTACACATAAAATTTCAGTTCTCACAATCTTACCGATGGGCTTCTCCATGGAACTAAAAACTTTAATTAGCTTTTCCTTGTGGCCATTAAATTCTAGGGGAATTTTTCAGAAAAGAGATGTTGAATCAAACTGTTAGAGAAAAGAAACATTACAGAAGATTGGTTGGATTGAGGTTGTTGTAATTTTCTGATTTAGTGGAGCACTGCCGGGAGCTATGATAGTTAGGTAATTAATATGATATTTTAGTTTTGGATGAGTCCTTTGGGCTGTTAGTGGATTAGGTTAACTGTTAACGTTATGTGTTGGAATTAGTTTCCGTTCAGTTGGATTATGATTAGGGTTTAAGCCTAATGTAGTTTGGTGGTTAATTTGGTCATTGTAATAATTGTATAAATAGCTAAAGTTTTGTCTTTGATACAGGACCCTGATTTTGGGATTCGTTCGGTTTATCGTGAAGAGCTTATTTCGGTCATGTTCTTCAATAAAAGGCGGGTATTTCTCCTTTGTACTCGAGTAGTTTCGTTTACCTTAGAGCATGACTATCTTATGTCTAGTAGGTTGCTTGACCTTGTTCTTTGTCGTTTGTTGTTTTAACATCACCGTTGATACTTACTCACTGTTGTTTTTCGAGGGATATTGTAGCTGTAGTAGCTCCCCCTATGTACAGGGGTTTGGAGTGTATGCTCCCCAACATCTTGTCCACCAACCACACCTTTGTGGTATTTGTTGTTGGAGTGCATACAGTTGTCACAACCCTACCCACTTGGTCACACAGATGGGATGTGTTGGCGGCTTGACTGGCGTCAAGGGTGACACATGTCATTGCATCATGTGTATACGTATTTCGTTTATGCATTTTTCCTGTGATTGTTGCAGATTGACATGCATCTATATCTTGGTTTTATTATTGTTGCATTATTTTACGCTTGTTTAGTGGTTATTCAGTTTTATAACTTGTTATTCGATATATGTTATGCATGTTTAGGTTCCTATATTCCTTATGGACTGTACCCTGTTGGATTCTCTACATATTATACCTTGTTGTTATGTCATGCGTATTGTCTACTCATATACTCGCAAAGTCCGCCCGGACTCACCACCGCTACCATCTATTTTTGTTTCAGGTAGCAGGTAGATGTTTTGCTTGGAGCCAGGAGATGATCCAGTTGCCAGTCCCTTAGTCCCACCTTGTCGGTTTGGTTTAGCGGTTCTATTTCGGCATTGTGTTAGTTTTTCGCATTTCATTTGTTTATCAGTTATCGGACTGGTTTTGTTATTATTATGACAGAAACTTTTGAGTTCTCGTTGGTTGTAATTTTCTTTTATATTTAAGGTGCCTGAGCCACCCATTATTGTTTGTTTCGATATAAAAACTGCTTGGATGTGTTCATTTCTTATTATTGTGATGTCAGCCGCTTGTGGCTAAGCTATATTGGTGAGATATTTTGTATAATTGCCCCATATTGTCCGCCGTACAGGGGAGTTGTTGCCTGATTTTCGAGCAAGCATGTGCCTCTGGGGGCGTGACAATGGTGGTGGATAATTTTTTAAAAAATAAATCATCAGCATCAATATCAGACTTGTCATTATATTTTAGAGCAATTTGAAGATTATCACAACACTCATCAAACTATTATCATCCATTGAAAGTAATTTTTTTGGATTGAATAGAAAATTAATTTTTTTATAAAGATTTTCAATTGTTCAAATCTATTTTTTAAAGATGAAATAGCAATATCAACAACAATAACAAAAAATAATTAATTCTAAAAGATTCCTCAGCGGATTGTGAAATTTCTTCATAATAATTTTTATCAAATTATTTGTTTCTATGAGTTGTATGTTTTTTGAAAAAAAAAACATGATCAATTTTCATTTTAGAAGTAATCTCTTTCGCTAATATCATAGCAGATTGGAAACCTTCCTTCCTATATCTTTCAAAATAAGAAATTAATTCTCTCAAAATCTTTATTGCAATGTCAATTTTTATATCTTTATATTGTAACTTTTTACTAATCAATTCATTTTTTTTTAATATTAAGTCATATAGTCATATCCAACAAAAATTAAAAACTTTTAAGTTCATATATTGCTAAAGATTCAGCCTTACTCCTAGTTTTAGCATCTTTACTAACTTTTGATAATTCATATAAAGCTACTCTTATCTCATTTAGTTGAGTTATTATGCTTGTGATACTATTAACATGGCTTTTGCATCTTGTTGCTGACAATGACTTTAGGCTACGTTTGGTAGGTTGTAATCCACCCTGTAATGTAATCCAGATTACATTACAAGTTGGATTCGTTTGTTTGGAATAACTTTAAAGTTGTAATGTAATGTAATCTCGATTACAAAAGAGGTTGATGATTTGTAATCTGGATTACAAACCAAAACCTCCGTAATCTGGATTACATTACGGCTTGTAAAGTTGTCGGCCGGGCGACGACGGTCGACGGTCGTCGGTCGCCAGCGGTTCGCCGGTCGCCGGCCGGCCGCCGCCGGTCGCCGGCCGGCCGCCGCCGGTCGCCGGCCGGCCGCCGCCGGTCGCCGGCCGGCCGCCGCCGGTCGCCGGCCGGCCGCCGCCGGTCGCCGGCCGGCCGCCGCCGGTCGCCGGCCGGCCGCCGCCGGTCGCCGGCCGGCCGCCGCCGGTCGTCGGTCACCGGCCGGCCAGCGGTCCTCAGCCGATCAATGGTCACCGGCCGGTCGGCGGCGGTCGTCAATCTTGATTACATTACAGAATGGATTATCTCTCACCAAACAAAGTAATCCAACTTGTAATGGTTATCAAAGATTACATAAAACTCATTACCAAACATAACAATATAATCAAGATTACATTACATTACATTACAAACTTGATTACATTACAGACCCGATTACATTACCCCCTACCAAACGTAGCCTTAGAGTTAATTGGTGAACTTAATCTTGTAAAATCTTTCATTTTTTTTTTTGTAGAATTAGCAAATAAAGTATACATGTGTTGCACAACTCCAAACAATAACAGTCTTAACACAAGAATTTGCCATATAACAAATTGTTAAATTAAGAGAATGATAAACACATGACATATAAAATGCTCTTGGATTTATTTAAAGAAATCTCTTTTGTACAACCTGATTTTTGCCTTTTAAATTAGAACCATTATCATAATTTTACCCCCTCACACTATGAATATTAAATCCAAGGGTTTCCAAAACATATTGTAACTCATTAAAAAGTCCTAACCTAGATGTATCATCCACTTTTAAAAACTCTATAAAATAATCATTTACCTTTATAGGATAAGCTAACACATACACACTTCGAATTATCAAAGTCATTTGCTCATGGTGACTTACATCTGAAGTATAATCGTGTATCACTGAAAAATATTTTACTTCTTTTATTTTTTTTAATTATAACATTTCTTACTTTAGAGCCTAGCATAAAAATCAATTCATTTTGAATCTTATGACTAAGATAATGATAACGAATCTCATTATTTTGAATGGGTCTAAAATGATCTTGCATTACTAAATCAAATTCTACAATTAATTAAGTAGCCCCAAAAAGTTACAATTATTGGCTTAGTAAATTTTTTCATTATCCCCACGAAAGTTAAATTATGCTTAGTAAGACATCTCACAACAGAAATAAACCTTAATAAAATAAGTTTTCAATGTTCTTTCTCTTTCTTAATTTGCAATTGAATCTCTTTATCAATTGTTTTATTCTTTTTCAATCTAATTTGCAAATCAATCCAAGTTCCCAGGTTAGTAATATGCTCAATGTCATTCTCATGTTATCTAAGTCTATCACTTAAATGTTTCTAATTATTAAGACCTTCATTTGCTAGCAAACTTTTATTGTTCACTGATTTAAATAATTTACAACAAAAACAATATACTTTGTTAGCATCTTTCGAGTACACAAGCCATTTCCTATCTTGATTCTCTCCATTTGGTAATTTTCTTATGTAATAACAATATGAAAAATGTCTCGAAAGCTCATCTATAGACAACTTAAGATTACCTTCTCTTATAGGACTTTCTCCACCAAAAAATTTCTTATTTTATTATCAAATTTTATCCCCAGATCTTGGATCATATATATCCAAAACATATCCAGTTTGCTCTAACTCATTTTCATTCTCGATTATATTACCAACATTTACATTCCAATCATTGTCATCATTTTCTCTAAATTCTTTCTGCTCATTGGTTACATGATCATTTAGTTCTTCTTGATTCCTCGATTGTTGCTTATTTGTTACATAATCATGTAGCTCTTCTTGACTTTTTCTTATAACTCATGTAAATCTTCAATCGAAGAACTAACTTGAAAAAAACTTGTGAAGAATACCTTTTTAAGTTTTAATAATCTGTTCTACATTTTTTCTTTTTCTTTTATAATTTCAAAATTGATATTTCTTTGAAAACATATTTGCATTACAAATTTCATATGTAAAAAAAAACACAGAACCAACACCAAAGCAACAAAATAAACACAAACAATGAAAATAATAATGAAAGAGTAATAAAACTTGATTTATGCTTGAAGCAATCGATAGATATCGTCTTTGCGATAATTCCCAGCCGAACCACAAATCAAAGGCAAGGAACAAAGAGTGATGGAACTCACTATAATTTTTAAACTTTGAGCACAAATCAAACACACAACAGTTAGGCAGAGTTTCGCCTCTCGTTTTTTCACTATGGCTGATTAGTACTCAATATTCAAAAGTCTGTCCAAAGCAGTTTGAAGAAACGTTCAAGCCTTTGAAAGAAAATCTGACACTCTACAGTTCACATTCCATTGAACGCCTTGAAAAGGAAATTGAATGCCTTGGGAAGGAAAACTGGCCGTTCACATTTTTTTTTCTTTCTTTCTGAAAATTTTTTTCTTAAATTTAATAATGAATATATATAATTTTTAAACGATGAACCATATATATTTTATTAATCTTTATTAAATATATATATAATTTGGAGCTCCTAAAAATCGGAGGCCTTGGGTCATCGCCTCCGGTGACATGCTTCAGATCGCCTCCTAAAAATTTAGAAAATCCTAATGATAATAAAATATTCAATATGGATAATCATATGTAAAAATCATAATTAAATTTAAATCTAGTTGATTAACTAAGTAAATTTATATAAATTTAAACTAATCTCGTATCATGAAGTAATTTATAATTGGAGCAATTAAATAAACTACTAGCCCCGAGAATTATGGTGTAGTGGTAGGACGACAAATCGTTATCCCAAATATCCGTGATTTGATTCCTAGCTACAGCGTATTTTGTAGGAATTTTTCTACCAAATGGGACGTGAATCCTGAGACGCTGGACTTCTAAATCACCCACTGTGAGCGCTTCCCGATTTGTTCTGGTTACCGATAAAAAATTTCCGTGAAACCTAATCGATCATCCAAAAATCATCTGCTACATGATCCAACAAAAAAAACAAACTACTAATCATAATTATGTTTGGCTTAATGTAATACTATATCACTGTCAATCAGACAAAATCTAATCATAATTGAGACAAAATGTAATCATAATTGACACAGATTGATATAGATTCACAACATCAATTATAATTGACAAAATAAAACAGATCAATACATATTAACAAACTAAAATTTAAACAGATTGATATATATACTCATCATGGAGGCGGCCGGAGGCGACTGCAAGAACGGAGGAAGAGACACCATAGGGCGTACTTGTGACTAGAGGAGGAGAATGCCTATCGCCGCAAACACCAAAGGAGGAAGAGAGCACGCACGCAGCCGGGAAAAAAAAATACCCCGATCCAAATTAAAACCTAGAATTAGCGACGGACAAGTAGTGACGGATTTGCTTTGTCCGTCGCTATATTTATGACTTTAGCAAGGAAATCTTAAAATAGCGACGGATGTTTTTAATCCGTCGTTATTAACGACGGACGTTGTTAACAATCGTCGTTATTTAGAGATTTTTTTTTTTTTTTTTTTTTGTAGTGTTGCTGCAGCCAATTAGCCCGCTGCCGCCGACCATCCCGCTCCTCTGCAGCAACCGAACATCGAGGGGCATGTCGGAGATGCAGGCCATGATCACGCGTAGCCCGTCACGTCGGTCCTCGCCTTCCGTAGCACTGCTCGAACGCCAACAGGTTTCTAAACAGAACGTTAGTGTCCTCCTCGTCCACCTCAATCTGAGAAATCTCCAACTCTCCGTTCCTAAAGCCGACGTCCAAAAAACTCCACGCCTCCTCCTTTCTCTTCAGCCTTATTCCTGTCTCCTTCAGCCATTCGGGGAGTTCCCAATCAAACTGACAGAGTAGAGCAAATTAAATGGAATTATATTAAATTGGTTTTTCTAAGAAATCCAATTCAATCCAAATTTCATCAAAGTATAAAATTGATTAATTCAATTTATTAATGAATTTATATTTTTTTAACCCTAGAATAATCAGATCATCATGGGCTTATTGTCCGCCTATTCCACATTAATCATAATATCCAGATTAATAATTTTCATAATTTACCTTAATGTTAGTTTTGTGATGGATTGACAAAGACGTTGAGCGAATGAATCATCTTTTACTATTTTTACAGTTGGACAACTGAATCAATCTGAGTTGAATTAATTCGTCCAGAGATGAAAATGGATAAGATCTATCCAAATATATATATATATATATATATAGACACTAGTTTGAAATATGATATCTTTTAATGGCAAAAGATAATTTGTTCGTCCTAACGTCCCGTCAACCTGCCCTAAGACCAACACGAAGGACATGATGAGGCCTTGTATCATGGGTCAAGGGCGGATAGAAATGATCGAGATATGGAGCAATTGAACAGGTCAGTCCTCGCCTGTTTAAAAAATAGGATAATATTCAGTCCTGTCTCAAAAACTATTTTTCTTATCAGGCCAGATCCAGGCTCAATATAAAGACTACCAAATCTGATAAGCTGGTCTGAGCCTGTTAAGATTAGATACATATGTATATATTTGTAGGTCTGGCTTGTTTTGAAACCTGTATGATGCAAGGTCTGTTTTGTGGCCTGTACGATGCAAGACCTATTAAGGTTGATTTTTGACTTATTTAATGCTTTGGTGTGTTGGTATGTATAAAGTATTCTAACTTACAGACTTTATAAACATGTCGTAGGCCAGGCCAGACTATTGAACAGGTCAGGTTTAAGCCAAGAACAAAGCCTTTAACAGGCCACAGATCAGGCTCAGGCTATTTTATTACTATACAGGTATTGCCTGTTAAGGCAAAAACCTAACATGGCCTGTGAAGGTTAATTTTTGGTCTATTTAATGTTTTGGCCTATTGACTTGTATAAAGTGTTCTAACTTACAGACTTTGTAAACATGTCATAGGCCAGACCATTATTGAACAGGTCAGGCTTAAGTCAAGAACAAAGCATATAACAGACCACAGGCCAGGCTCAAACTATTTTGTTACTATACAAGTCTGACCTGGCATGTTTTCATCCCTAATTATAAGTGATTCACGAAACAAAACTAGTAGCGGTTTTTATTTTTTTAAAACTATTTTTTTAAATCATTAAAAATGGCACTGTTAAAAAGATTTAATTTTTTATTTGTTTTATTAAAAATTAATTCAAGTTCATTCCTTAAAATGGAATTAGTTTACAATAATAAGTTGTGTGCAAATCATAACTTTCGTCTTGTACACTATTGCAATATTAATACAATGAATTTACACATGCAAAATACTCAATATCAGAGGGCTATATTCCATTCACACGTTTGAAGCTCTTCACAACTCCACTCTAAGTCCACTCTCCTTTTTAATAGAAATTGGAAAACTAAAGCTCATCTCTCGATCGTCTTGAGCTGCCTTGATCTTGAATTGAAATACAAGCTCGCATTAAGCTCGAATAATGAATGAATGCATCAATGTCGTCGTTTAAGAATAGTAAAAACAAGTTGCGCGATGGCAATCAGGAAGAGCAAAATGGCCGCAAGAAACGAGCAAACTGACCAAGGGCTACGGAAGTACTTGTGACACAGATCCGCAAGCCATTTATTGTAATCGGCGCCGCAATGCTCGTTGACCTCCTTGAACACGCTCGAAATGTAGCACGTGTTGTGGTCGATCACCACCTCCTTGCAGAGCCCGTTGAACAGATTAGCCACCGCCTTGTTGCTCCCGAGTCCACTGACGATGATTCCATTGCTTTGAAGTAATCCGACGTCGTCAGGAGTGACGACGATGCAAGACATGAGCGACGCGTAGGCCGACACGTCGGGGCTCACCTTCCCGTAGCACTGCTCGAACGCAATCAGGTTCCTGAACAGGATGTCCGTGTCGTCGTCAACCTCGATCCGAGGGATCTCCATCTCGCCGTTCCTAAAGCTTACGTCCAAAAAGCTCCGGGGATTCTCCCTCCTCTTAAACTTTATTCCTGTCTCCTCGAGCCGCGTTGCACTCGGGATCCATCCTAACTGTTGATGGTCTTGACCCGTAGTAGTACTGCCCTCGAGCTTCGGCAGGACGATGAGAGAATGGAAAAGGTGAAGAATATGATGAAACTGTTCGCTGGGATCGGGCACTTGGGGTGTCTGAATATCTGCGAACGCCCTAAGGCACTCGACCACCCAACTTGTTAACTGGCCACGTTGGGCAGGAAATGCCGAGTCAAACAGAATTTGAAGCAGGAAGAAGGGGAGCTGATTCTCCAGCAGCAACATATCTCTCCCCAACAGATTTTGTGATCGCAGCATGCTCATAACTGCACTTGGATTAATCTGCGTCGCCACAGATTCAAATCCATCTCCCATCTTCCATAGCCACAAAGTCATGATCACGAACACGCAGTCCAGCAGCAAGATCTGCACCAACTCATCTTCCATTATGTCTAGTCGCTCTGCATAAGCATCGCGCGCTTTTTTGGCATTTCCTTCGACGAGTCCGAGGTAGTCCCTCAAACCCATGTCATGGTTTTGGAGCAGTAGCTTGTTCAGGATCAGCCATTTGAGCCCGTTCATGGCCTCGAGATGGCCCTTTTGGTGGTGGCCGTGGTAGGGTCCGAGTGCGACCATCTTCGCCTCGTACGCCTGGGGCTCGACTCCTCGAAGGAATTCTGGGACTTTAAAGATCGTAGGCTCTCCACTTCGTTCGTTCGCCTCCTCATTCATGATAGCCAACACGATTTCTATGTAACTCACCATCTCGTCTAACATGATCAGCTCACTGCAACAACGACTAAATCTTTAACTTGGATGATATATCATATATGAACACATTATAAACACAATTTATTTTCTCCGAATGAATCCAAAAATCAAAGCTTAATGAACAATTTTTTTTCACACAATTAAATTGTACTTCACACGATATTAACATGCATGGTTAATTATTATTATTATTATTTTAACAAAAAGATGATCACTTAAGAACAAATAATTTCTACCTGGCCATACTGCATCTACTTACCGATCTCGATCAAGAAAAGAGAAGCGTCAAAAATCAAAATAAAAGGAAGAAAAATTAAGAAGAAATAAACCTGAACAGCTTTAATGAACACGAAACTCGTCTCATCCTTGAGGCCAACCGCCAATATATATAAAGAGACGAGGTGCCGTGTATGCAATTGCTATTGATTAATTTCATTATAATTTGATGCATGATTAGCTAAATAAAATTAATGGTAACTATTTTTTTTATAAAAAAAAAGGAAGAAAGTTTATTTAAAGACCATATATATCTGTAGGCTCACATGTTTTAAAAATATACTATTTCAGTAAACAACTCTTAAATTGAGTTGTATTTTTTCGATATCTAATTAAAGTCTGATTAATCGAGATTATCAAAGGGCATTTTGTTTAGGGATTACAAAAATTCTAATAGGTTGAGTATTAATATTATATAGCATATGGAATGTCAACGAGCAATACCGATTGTGATTAGTCAAAATTGATAGAGGACGAGATATATAGTGCTCAATTAATACATACATAAGTGGTGTTTATCTACCATAATTAATATAAATACATTAAGAATAACTTGCATGCATGTGCTAATATTCCCACAAGCTCATAACCATTCATTACCACGCAAGTAATTAATATATTTTATAACTGAGAGATAAAATATAATATTTTCTTTAAAAAATTAAGTTATAATTAAAAAGTCATAAAATTAGTCAAAATTTGGTGAGATACAAGTTAAATGATGAACAATTAACGTAACATCGAATCTGAAAGGATCATTTGATCCTATTAAAAAAATTTTATTTATTGTCAAGATAAATTAGAAAGTGTTCATGACCGACAATCCAAAAATCAAGCATCTGGTAGTTGTATGCCTCATTTAGAGGATATATTTCTACAAAATATGTCGTAATTGATGATTGAACTGTGAATCTCTAGGTGATAACTTAGTGTTCTTTCGTTGCACCGTAGCCTGGGGCAAAATTTGATGGGATAGAGCCACAACTAACCTGATCAATTAGATATGTCCATTCGTTCGAATCGGATGGCTTACAATTTGGATCATGTCAAATCATATCCACATTTAGGAACTTTGCGCGATTGTAGGGTTGGAATTTTTTTTATTTTGGCCTGTCGATTTTTAAGTCACTGTTTCTTTAAAATATTGAACCTCCTTGTGTTGCCCATTTGTTTATGAACTCCCTCTATCCCCATTCGTCCCATTTCCGCACTCTGTTGGAACTTGAGTTTAATTTCCTCAACCATTAATTGTATCCTAATTATGAACATTTGATGAAACCACCATGCAAACCCAATATTTGGGGTTCGACTATATAGATATTATCATATTCAGTTTTCTTAAATCTTTCCCATTTAAATTCTAAGCATAGATACAATACTCTAGTTCAAGAGAAAGAGAAGTGTATTTTCTAAGCATAGATACAAGGTAGTTTTGCACAACCTACAGCTTTTATTACAGCTTACTGGTTTAGGCATGAGTTTGTTAGTTATGGAAACTCTACAATACTCTCTAACTCTAACAATGTTTAAAGTTTCTGATTTCCTTTTTCCTCATTTATAGGAAACAGTGCTAACTAGTGGGTACTGATTGCAGTGATACATGCTATCATTTTTCTTGCATTTACAAATTCAGTGATGGGGTTGAGCATCCTGTGGTTGGCATATAGACTAAAAAAACTATGTGGTAAGATTGATCGAGTCTGAACGACGACGCTCGGGCCCTCTCGGGAAGGTAGGTCCCCGAGAACATTACGGGCAAGCATACTCTGGAGACCAACCCGGGAAGATATACACCCGAGATCACCTCGGGAAGTCAAGTCCCCGAGCTCACTGACGAGCCCAAACTATGTGTCACGAATGTGGGCCTCAAATTTAGAATTTATAAATGAAATGCTGAAACCCTTTTACAATCAAAAGTATGAAAGTGTAATATAGGGGCCACAGGTCGTATTTTTCTCGGGGATAGTTGTCTAGTTTGATTCAAACTTGTGTTTAGGTGTCGTTTATGAATTTTGGGTTTCAGATAAAATCAGATTGAGTTCAAATAGAAATGGAAAAACAATGAAAAGCAAACCACTCAATTAAGGAAGCTACACAAGGAGTCGGCACTTAGTGGTTCAACCAATGGAAACCTAAGTGAACACTTACCAAATTTTATGGGAGCAGTGATTTCTGATTTCAGTAAACAAAAGAGGAACCACGCAATTGAGTAAAAACAGTGATGGGAATTTTCGGAACTAACAAGCTTAACACAATCAACAGCATGCGAAACTCAAAACTTGAACAAGCACTAAACTCAATTCTACTTTGAAGTTTTCGAAGCTAGCTAATGCAGGAAAAATTCAGAATGGTCAAAGGCATTATCAACAGATTTCGAGAGCTATCCTACACCAAAAGATAAACAAACAATGAATTCGAATCAGTGCCCAAACAGTCCAGCAAGCAAACTAAATTCCTTGTGCCAAGAACTAATTTTTGTGTGCCAAAAACTGATTTGTTAGTTCAGAATTTCAGCTAACCGAATGCAACTTGAGCAGCTAACTATCGATGAAGAACCTTACAAGAATGGATGCAGAATTTCAGATCAAGTTCCAACCAATTCAAGCAACTAAAATTTGAAACGCATTTGAGAAGATTCAATGCAGAAAATGCAGAAATCAAGAACTGCCTTGCGAAATTCAGAAATAATTTGGATGTTAAACCAAACAATCAACGAAAATTGATTATTGTCCACTACTTCTCAGTAAAATTCATCAGAACTGACATTTTAACTGATGTAAACTTAGGGATTACAGACTGAAATGCAGGTCACGAGTTAAGTTTCAGAAACTTTGATGTGCAGAAATTGTGAACCGAAAACAGGGCAATGACTTTGGATTTGATACACCACAAGCTAAGCTAAAAACATGAACTAAATTGCAGGCAACTAATGCTAAGTCGTATGCTAACTTAACCAGCATCTACCTAGCTCGAATTCAGAAATCAACAACTTGTATCAGAAACTACAAGAAAAATTCCGAAATGAAATGGCACACTACTTATGAAAGTGGCACGCAAGAAATTAAGCTAAAGCAAACTGAAATCTGTCTTAATCTATCACTAAACAAGTTACTAACTTACTGAAATTGAAGATTAAAATCCTAATTAAGCTAAACAATTCAGAAAACTAAATCTAGCAGCTGATCTAATTGCAGAAAAACAGAACAGATTCGGCAGATATTAAAATTACAACTAAACAATGAAAATTTATGATCTAAACTACTCCTCGACCCTTCTTGAGCTCAGAATCTTCTTGGTTGTCAATCAAGAGCTGGCTTCGAACCCCTAGGCTCAGCAAATCGGTGGAAAAACGACTTCAATCCATAAAATCTGCTCAAACTATTTCAACTGGGAAATTCCAATCCGAGACCTTTAATCTCAACTTGCCGAGCTGCGATGAAGATTTGGAGACGACCTGAGCTCACTTGAGAACCCCTACAAGTGGCTAAGGTGATCTGAATTTGCGTGTAGCTGAGATTCAAGCTCCCGGACCACAGAGAATGCGAAACCCTCAACAAGCTCTGTCCGGATGAAGTTTGAGTTGAATTTCGGATCGAGATTGCCTCCCAAGGATCCAGATGATGAATTTCAACAGGAATCGAGGTGGTCGCGCCTTGGATTGAAGAAGAAATGAAGAAATGAGGAAGAACACGAAGAACTCGAGCTTGCGGCGAAGACGCGACAAAGCTTGCTGCGCAGGAAAATTTCCTTAAATAATAACCAGTGGACGGCTCAGATTTGTTTGCTTCAATCCAACGGCTGATTTTCATCTGATTTGAGCCAAACTTTGATGATGGTGATCTGAGGTCAGGATCTAGCTCGTGGTAGCTCGGATCCTCCAGATATGCAACGAACGGTCCAGATCAACTCTATCTGTGATTGGACGCTCTAGAGCCCTCCAAGCTTGATCCAACGGTTGATTGAGCTCTGATTGTGGTGAAACCTTCAGATCTTGATCAGGGTGCTTGATCAACCCTAGCCCTAGCTCGGATGGCTTCAGATCATCCCGGATGGCTCAGATCTAGCCGCTTTCGAATCGAACGGCCCAGATTTAATCGTGATCTTGATAATCTGATCCGGGTCACTTCCGACTCGAGTTTGACCCAATATGCTCTAGGTCCAGGAACCTTTCATGCCTACAAAAATAAATCAAGAATTTAGTGGCCAATTAACTCAAATATGTGTAATTTTGCATTTAAGTCCAAAATATGAATAAGTTCTAAAACCTAGGCAATTTCACAATTTTGGCAATAAAAACACAGATCAAATAGGGATTTAAGCAACTCAAATGATCAATAAAATGGAATCTATCACTCACCCCGGGAGAGTAAGCGCCCGAAGCCCCCCCCCCCTCGGACCAAAAGACCCCGAGATCACCTCGGGGTAGCGGAGCCCAAGGAGAAGGAGCACCCGACCTCAAGTAACGATCATTCTTTCTTCGGATCTATGGATAATCATCACCTATAATCACGCGATGATCATGACCCATAATACATGGCCATTAACGTCTTCATTATCGCAACGGTCCAGATTTAATGGCGGCGGCGGTCGTTACAAGGGTTATCCAGTAACCGAAAATTGAGGGGACGTGACGAAGATCATGGAGACACGTATGACCGCCACCTCAGATATAAAATGTACTGCAACCCCTCCGGTAAAGGGGTTACGTAGTTTCTAACTCACACATCTTTCCTTGCTTTCTTCCATTTCTTATTCAGAGGCACTGACTTGAGCGTCGGAGTAGGCTCCGCCGGACAGCCTCCGGCGTGTTTCCATTAACGCTCGTATTAATTTCGCAGGACAAAAGTTCTCCCCCTAGTGTCGGCATCCGCATGGGTGAGCTCTTCCTCTCTTGTCATCATTCCAATTGATTGAACTTTGATGATGGGACGTCGACGTCGATTCCTTCCAGAACATTCAGCATGACAATGTTTAGGTTTATATGTTTATTAAGTATCAAAATATTCAGGAAGCCTGTTTGGTCTGTTTATCAATATTATGGATCTTTTGTACTTGTCTATATAACAGACAACAATTTTTAGAGGGTCTGTTCATTAATATTATGATTTATTTAATACTTGTTTATATAAGAAATAACAACTTTTATGGTGGCTGTCTATCAATATTGCAATTCCTTTATACTAGTTTATATGAAGAATATTAATTTTTAGGGAGTCTATGACTATGAGCTGCAGTAGTATAGCTAATATTTTGTTGTTAATAAGTTTGCTGATTCTGTAAATAAATGCTGTCAGTTTTAATAAGCTTTCTGCAGTCAAATATTGCACTTCTTATTCCACATTGATGATTATTATAATTTTATATTATTACAAGTCAAGCCGGAGGAGAAATGTAAATTTCCAATGAGCATGGAAATAACATTTTTGTTTGTCTTCAACAAAAACTTTTCCATGGTCTATAGGTTGCCGCAATACTTTATTCATCCATAACATCAAAAAGCATCAGAAAATCCTAATTCTCCAGGTTCAAACTTGATGAAATTAGGGAATCCTAGCTCTGTTAGCATTGTAATATCTTTTTAATTTCTCTTCAATAATTTCTCATTTGATAAGTGTTAACTTTTCCATGGTCCATAGGTTGTCCCCGTACCTAATTCATCTACAACATCAGAAATAACCAATTCTCCCAGTTCAAATTTGATGGAATTAGGGAATCCTAGCTCTGTTCCTTTGGCGGATGGACCTGCCATTCAGGTGCAATTTGTGAAGTTGTTTTGTTATTGTGATTGCTGAATTGTTGGCTGCTTAAATTTCATTTATATTAGGCTTCTGCTGCTGCTGACTCTCTTGAGAATGCAGCCAACTTTGATTGTCTCACATCGAGAGGGGTAGACTCAACATTGGCATAACCTCCTTTTTATCTCTCTCTCTCTCTGTCTCTCTCTCTCTCTCTCTCTGTTGCAAACATTTCTTGTGTCACGTCCCGAGAAGCCTCTCGTCCGATATAGACCGGACAGCTACTTCCTCGACTCGGCGGACAATTTGAAAACCCTAGCCTCTACAACTCTCAACCGCTCGTACCGCAACCTATAGGGCTGTAACAAGCGTCTGGATAAAAAGAGGCGAAATCATCGACAAAAAAAACTGCGTACCAGTACGACTTATGACAAAACACAATGCATAAAAGTCACCATGGCTCACAAAAGTACAACTATACCGCCGTATAGTATGATAAAACCCAACACAAAAGCAATAACGGAAATGTAAAGTATAACAAATATAGAAAATGGTACCAAAAAGTACTACCAACAAAATAGAAGAAAATCTCGAAAACAACTCGACGAGTACGCGAACTAGGACAGACTGTCGGGCACGCTCCAGTCAATCATCCTGAAATAAAAACAAGGAGCTAACGGGATGAGTCATAGAACTCAACGAATATCTCATCATATATACAAGATAGTCTAAGCTAACAACAGTGTAAGAGATTATTGAAATAACACGTGCACAGACAGTAATAAGTACAACTGCAAGAGAAAATAAGAAATACCATACCAATGTAGCAGAGTTGCCAGACCAGACATAAGGGTCTCCTGTAAGTGCATGTCAATCATATGCAGCATTTAAGTAAAGCAAGCACAAGTAAGTGCAAAATATACGAATACACAAGGTGCAATGACATGGTCACCCCTGTCGTCGGTCAGACATCGTGACCTACGTACGGGAGGAAGCTGAGCGGAGGCCACCTTCCGACGTAGGGCTGTGACTGCCGTCCATACTCTGTCATCACTACTCCTGAGCGATCGAGTAGACGGAATGCTGCCGGTGTAACATCCCTACTCCATGACCTATCTTAGCAATATCTCTATCAACCCAGGTCATCTCTGGAGGATATCTTTATCTGAGTGTTATCCCTACCCCATGTATATAAATGGGGGAGAGACCTCTCTCTCTCTCATCTCCTGGTATATGGACTACTCAAGGAGGAACCCCTGCATGCTACCACGCTCCGATTCACTAACCCATGAGTGCATGAGCGGAGCAGTACAGAACACACTACCCAATACTCCGACAACCACTAACCCATGAGTGGTCGTATGGGTAGATCAGTATGACTGTCGACCTGACTCACCCACAAAAGGGGGCTCCTGATCGACAGTGATGCACAGTGCATGATGATGCATGACATTGGTCAAACAACGTCCACTATCTAGTCCACCTATATCAACATGATATGCAAGGATCGTAGATAATGCACCATAACCTAAGTCCTAAAGGTATAGGTATCACATGCTAGGTATAGCATAAACAATATTAGCAAGACCAATAGAAGGGTGATACCATAATCTATTACTCTATTGCTAAACCAAGCATATCAAGCATATATATGTGACTAATCTAAAAGAAGAGTCAGAGATACCCGCCTCCGATGTAGTAGTCCGTAAGCTGAAAATCCGCCGTCCAAACAATCCACAACAGAGTAGAAAACGTCAATCAATTTCCTGCATATAGAACTAACAATTATTTAGCTAAATTCACACACGATATTTAGCTAAATACAATATTAAAACCAAGTCACTACCAATCCTACAGACAGTTAAACCAAGAACTAATTATAGTTCATTCCATTAACAAACTACAACTTAGTCCAACCGAACAACTTTTAATAACCTGAGATCAAATCAAATTACTGCCCCAGAACTCATCCCCTCAAGACCAATTCTCAAATTGAAGGTCACGGCAATGATCATCCACCCACCACAGACCTAAATGACCACACTAAAAATCCAAGTAAATTAACCTCTATGATCCACATCTTGATTGACCCATGATCAGACCATCAAGGTGTCGCACGATGGAAACCCAAAACAACATAACCCATTCGGCTCCAACATTCAACTCTCACGGCAGAGGTTGAAACAACAGAGAATCAAGCTTAAAGAACATCAACATCCCAATCAACCAAATCACAATCGCGAGAACGATCTGATAAGAAGAAATCAAGATCCAACCAACAGCATCACAGAATCCCAAATCCGTATCAAAATCAACAAGGTCAAAAGCAGGAACAACAATCCACAGAATAACCCACGGCCACAAACAGAAACAAGATCCCAAAAACGATCGTCTCATTCAGAACCCGAAATTTATCACCAATCAAAACTAGGGTTTACCTCAGATTATACACCCAAACCCCTCTGCTCAGGTATCAGAAACCGCCCAATCAGCCGTGCCCTAGGTCCCAAAAACCCACCTCCGAAGTCGCTGACCCGAGCCCTAGATCTCACTTCCAAAGAAAAGAGCAAGATCGCCGCAGGGGGAAGAGCAGATCAGCGTGCTTTGAACTGACCTCGATCGCGTGGAGTTGTCGTCCGGCGATGAACCGAGGGCGAGGAGGGAGAATCACCAGAGATCGCTGCGGCGGCAGTTCCCTCGCGTGCGCTCGGCGAAGAAGAAGAAGAAGAGTCGGAAAGGGATCCGGCCGTTTTGGCAAAGAATCGGGCATTTAAAGGGATTCGGCCAAACATTTGGGAAGAGAAAAAAAAAAAGGAATTAAATCTGCCGCAGGGGGAATGAATTAAGGTAATTAAAAGATTGGTCTTTTGCGAAAATCCCCCGTTATTTTATCCATTCGCACTTAAGTCCCCAACGCTTGAGTCTATTGCCTTTTAGCCCCTTTAATTTTCCATATTCTAACATCTTGTGCCGACTTCTTTTAATTGGAATAACAATTTGTAGGGGGGTCTATATGCTACAGTAATATCTGCTAATTTTTGTTATCAATAAGTTTGCTGATTCTATATTTAAATACAGACAATTTTTAATTTTCTTCATCAAATATTATATTGCACTTCTTATTCCATATTGATGTATATTATAATTCTATATCATTACAAGCCAAGCTGGAGGGAAAGTAAATATTTCCACTAAACATTGTAATATTTGTTTAATTTACCTTTAACAGTTTTTCATTTGAAATGTGTTGTTTAACTTTTCCATGGCCTATAGATTGTCCCCATACCTCATTCATCAGAAGCATTGGAAGTACCCAATGTTGGATATGATTTTACAAAATAAAATTTTGATGCCATCGATAGTTGAAAGTTAAGTTTGACTTCAAAATTGAAATCTACATTTCGCGTAGATAAATCTAGACTATTTATTTGCTCAAAATCGATTAAGGGTGAATGAGAAATTAATTGTTCAAGATACGCTCAAATGAACATTAAGGAAAAAGATGAGACTTTAGTCCTAGATTGCTAACCGGCGAGAGCCAGTGTTTCCTTATATGTGTTCCTGTGCTAATGTTGTTAATACAAAAGCACAGGAGGTCTCTACCCTTGGGCGAGCAGGTGCTCGCACCTGCAAGCCTGCCACAAGCCATGCGCGCAATGGGCGTTTTGTTGGCATACTTTGCACTTAGCACGTACGCATCGTCGCGAAGAACATTGAGGAGCTTTAATTTATGCTCCACGTGGCGATGATGTGTCATGATCAGGTGGCACCACGTGGCATGTCGGTGACGAGGCAGTGCCTATGTGGCACGTGACTGTGTAGAGAACGATGACTGGATTGGGTGAACAGATGGTGGCCGTCGGATCAAAGATCTGGACAAATCGCAGGAAGGTGCGATCTGGAGCGTCGGATCAAAGATCTGGATAGATCGCAGGCAGGTGCGATCTGGAGTGTCAGATTCGAATCTGACTGTGAAGAGAGAGGATGGATCTGAGGTGTCGGATTAAATGTTCTAATCTGGCGGCTGAGATCAAGATGGGATCTGATCAAGGGACGAGATTAAAAGACCTTTAAAGGGTTATACTCTTTCGTTATGAACGGTCCAGATCTGTCCGAACCATAGGGTACTTACCTCTTCACTCAATATAAATAGATCCCTCCACTTGATCATTTCATTCATTCAAGCATTGCAATCTAAAAGCATTCGCACTCATCCATCTTATGCATCAAGAGTCCAAAAAAACCTACGGAAAGGTTCGCCGATCTCGAAATTTGAAGTATGATTAACGAGGTTTTTCCAACCTCGAGCAAGTCTCGGAATTTGAAGTGCTACTATTTCGAGACGACGTCGTTGTATCTTGGAAACGAATTGCTGCTATCCGTGAGCACCAGTAGCGGAGCAATATCGTTTTACGGAGATAGTGTCGAACACTAGCCTCGTTGTAAACCAATCAGTTTGCTTCCTCCGAAAGCAACCTCCCGGAAAATCCGACGGTCATAAATCGACTAAGTCAAATACCGAGGAAATACAAGTCAGCAACCAACACCCAATTCTCCCAATTAAACTTGATGGAATCAGGGAACCCTAGGTCTGTTCCTTTGGCTGACGTACCTTCCATTCAGGTGCAATACGTGAATCTTTTTTTTTCCTTTTTTTATATCTTTTGTGATAGTTGAAGCGTCGGTTGCTTAAATTTCATTTATATTAAGCTGTTGTTGCTGTTCAATCTCCTAAGAATGGATCGGACTTTGATTGTCTCGTATCAGGAGAGGTCGGCTCTTGCTCGCTATCGCAAAAAAATCTTGTGTCAACTTCTTTTAGTTGTATGTAGAATCCCTGAGCGTCTTGCCATTTAGTTGTTTTTATCTTATGCTAATATTCATTGCCAAAATCATATCCAAAGACAACTGGTTTCATTTATTGATGTTGCTTTCTGTCACTTGTACAAATGTTTCGCAAGCATCTTACATCACTGGGTTTCAAGTATTGATAAAGAAAATATATCTTCAATAAGAATGAGAATAGATTTGTTGTTTATCTTGAATACACATCTTGAGAATAGACGTGTTCGGCGTCCGAGGGACGAGAAGCCGGGCGGAAGCACGCTCGAGGAGAAGACCGGAGGAAAATTCGGGTAAGCCCAACTCTGAAAGGTCCGAAAATCACTCAAGATGATCTGATGGAGATTGGTCAGCGAGACTGGTCAGCAAAAAGCTGACCAAAGTCACTCGGGCGCCCATATGCTTTAGGGCACTCGAGAATGAGGGCACCCTATTGCCAAGCGCCCTCATGCATACAGGCGCATGAGAAGTAAATTTTATCTCCAACTTAGCCACTTGCGAACGCTGCGAAGTAGATAATTCTCAAGCCACGTGTTAGGCACCCTCAACCACTCGAGTACCCCTGTTGTGCCACATCAACATTTAGATAGAGTTGACAGGGGCAATAAATAGGCTCCAGAGCTCAGATTCAAAACAACAATCAAGTGTAAACGAATTTCATCTATTTTTTTCTTTATTTTTTTGAGTTTTTCATTCTATAAGAGGCTTCTCGCCCTCAAGTAGTTCATCTGGAGTTTGCGCTATATTTGCCTTAGATTAGCAACTACCCAGGTTGCAACCAAGTAATTTATCTGTGTCTCTTTTCTTTTTCTGTATTATTTCATTTTTATGTTATCGATTTACATGTAAACTAACTTCTATCTTTGTTAGAAAGAATAAAAGATTAAGTTTTATTTTTAGGGGCAATTCACTCCCCACTTGTCGACCACACGATCACCTACAATTGATATCAGAGCCAGGACGCTTCAGAAGGACTAACCGCCATCTGAAGCTACTTACAAAATGGTCAGACCGGTTATCTATCGGTCAAATTTCGATGGGTATTCGCTATGTGGAAAAAGCGAATGCAGCTATTTTTCAAAATCGATTTTGAATTACTTTTAATAATGAAAAATGTTTTTGTAATTCCCCAAGGCGACGATGGCAAAGACAAAGACGAAAGCCTCTGGACGAAAAAGGAGCAAGCAGACTTTGTAGCAAACCGAAAGTATAATTTTATCTGCTAATTGTTCTACCGGTACAAGAAGTTAACCGCGTCGAAACCTACAAGTTAGTCAAAGAGCTTTGGGAGAAATTATTGAAGTTGCATAAAGGAACCTTGGAAGTGAAGCTGACACGACGAGATATTCTTCGGAACCAACTCACCAATCTTAGGATGGAAGAAGGAGAGACAGTGGCACAACAGTTTGTGAGGATAAAGGAATTAATCATCGGATTCACGAATCTCGGAGAAATGGTAACTAATTGAGATTCACAAAGGTATGCTCTAAACGCATTTTCAAGAATCTCGGAGTGGACATCAGTTTATATTCACATTATATCTCCCAGAACCTAGAGGTAAATACGTTAGAATAATTATTTTGTACTTTAGAATTTCACAAGTCTTAGTACGCAGGAAATGACAGAAAGAGTAAAATGGATAACATCACCCCTAAGCATGAGGAAAATCTAACACGAGGAAGAATTTTCAAAAGATAAACAAGACACGACATACACGGTAAGAAAATTGTCTAAGTATTTAAAGCTAAAAGGTTTAATAAATTGCAAGGTAAGAAGCAAAGGAAGATCCATTACAACAATTGTGAGGAAGAAGGGCATATCAAGGAAAACTGCCCAAAGTTAAAAACAAACAAACCCAATAAGGTGAAACACAAGAATCTGAAGGTCACATGGGACGAATCATTATCAGATGAGTCTGATATCATGGAATACGTCAGACTTGCGCTGATGGCTTCACACTAAGAAGAAGAAAGCATCGATCAAGGAGGAGCCACGTTAAAAGATAGCAGCGATGAAGGGGGAGCTTCGAACTTCGATAGCGATATGGTAAGTAAAGTATGTTTTCTACCTCCTGATCAACTCTATTCAGGTATAAAGGCAATGATAAAGTCAATATGCAAATTAAAAAATAAAAATTGAAAATTGAAAAGACAACTAGCTTCTATATGCCCACTTGAGATGGATGATAAGCTAATATTATAAAATGAAAATATAAAGACACAAATCAAGAAATTGAAAAGTACTCGTAGAAATTTAAATTATTATCAAAATTTAAAATTTTAATATTTTAGAAAACTTAATTGGTATTTTAAATATCACAAGGGTCAAATTATAAAAATTCCTATGACTTACATTCCATCTAAATTTTTTATTAATCCTGTTGTAAAAATTTATTTTAGATCCCAAAATCTATATTGAACTGTTAGATGTTATTTATTACCCATTTGCCAATTAGTAATTAATTTTTTTAATTAATGCCTTATTTGTAATCTTATAAATTTTTTTAAGATATAACTATTATAAAAAAATTAGTTTAATATTTTTCTATGATATTGCTGTGAGCTATTTACAAAAATTTTCTTGAAATTTTTAATAGTTAACTAGATTTATTATAATTTTTTTCATTCAAAAATATAATTTTAATTCTAAAAATACTTAAATAATTATTTTCATCGAATTTGATTTTTTAGGACCTATGGATTATGGTTATGAAAAATTTTCAAATTAATGTGAAGTCAAAATCAAATTTTTAGATTATTGTTTCAAAATTATTAATCTAGAATTCAAAATTATCTTCTTAGAAGTTAGAAAAATAATTTTAATTTAAAAATTTTTCTAGAGATGAGTCTGTAAAAATTCTAACTTGCATAAAAATTTGAATAATTTTTCGAGCAGAAATAAATTATTATATATTATTTTTAGGATCAAGTTAAGGGGGAAGGGTTAATTTCAATTTTTTTCTTATATTGTCAAATATTTAATCTTGATTTTTAGATTCGTTTACCCTAATTTAACTTGGATTGATGTACATCAAAAAGAGAGAGATTGTAAGCTCCTCAGGTATGTTTTGATATGGTCAACCAAGTCAAGTTAGGTCCTGTTGTGTTTTGATCCTTGTGTCTAAGTATGTATGATTTTAGGAGTGCAACAAATCATGCGAAAGACGTAGCAGTCGAAAAGGATGGCACGGGAACGGAGTCGTCGGGTTTGGTGCATCCGAGGGACGCGAAGGTCTACGGAAGAGTATCCTTGTGGAGCGAGAAGGACGTGTGCGACGTCCGAGGGACGAGAAGTCGGGCGGAAGCGTGCTCGAGGAAAAGGCCGGAGGAAGGTTCGGGTGAGCCCAACTCTGGAAGGCTCAAAAATCACCCAAGAAGACTTGATGGAGACTGATCAGCAAGGAGCTGACCAAAGTCAATCGGGCGCTTGTATGCTTTAGAGCACCCTTATGCACTCGGGGGCCCCTATTCCTGGGCGCCGCCATGCATACAGGCGTCCGAGAAGTAAATTCTATCCCCAGCTTTAATCGTTTACGAATGATGCAAAGTGGATAACTCCCAAGCTACATGTCAAGCGTCCTCAAGCACTCGAACTCCCCGTTTGTGCCATGTTAACATTCGGATAGAGTTGACTGGGGCTATAAATAGACCCTCAGAGCTTAGTTCCAAAACAACAATTAAGTGTAAATGAATTTCATCTCTGTTTTCTTTGTTTTCTAAGTTTTTCATTTTGTAAGAGGCTTCTTCGCCCTCAAGGAATTCATCTGGAGTTTATGCTATATTTGCCTTAGATTAGCAACCACTTAGGTTGCAACCAAGTAATTCGTCTGTGCCTCATTTTTTCTATGTTAATTCATTTTTATGTTATCGATTTGCATGTGAACTAACTTCCATCTTTACTAGAAAGAACAAAAGATTAAGTTTTATTTTCAGGGGTAATTCACCAGCCTCTTGCCGACCGCACGATCACCTACAATATCACCATTCAAAATCCACCAAAATCAAATAATTCTCTTGTTGCTATCAACACTACAAACATCACAAAGTCAACCACCTCCAACTACATCATGTGGAGCCTCTAAATTTGAAGTTTACTAGAAGGATATGATCTCTATGATTTTCTTGATGATTCTCATCCGAGTCCTGCAACAACCATTACGATTAATGGTAACTTGATTGCAAATCTTGTTTACACAACATGGAAATGGCAGGATTGTCCTCTTTTCAGTGTGCTTCTTGGTGCAGTCTCTCTGTCCATCCAATCACTTCTTGCCCGTACTACCACTTCTCGTGAGGCTTGGACTACTTTGGCTAATACCGATGCAAAACCATCTCGTGGTCACATCAAACAAATCAAGGATCAATTGAAGAATTATGTCAAGGGCTCTAAGACGATCTTTGAGTATATGCAATTCATCAAAAATCGGGTCAACGAACTTGCACTTATGGGAAAACCTGTTGAAGATGAAGATATCATTGACAAGATCCTTGATGGCCTTGGAGAGGAATACAAAGGAATTATTAATGCAGTTAATGCTCGTGAAACATCTATGATATCTCATTTCATGAAATTCAAGAAAAACTCATCAACAAGGAGACATCTATCCAACAATCGCAAGCATCAACAACACCCTTTCCGGCCATCGCCAATCCTATCAATCAACGCAATCAATTGTGGCGACCATCTCTTCCTTCTTGGTGCCCATACTCTAGTCACAAACTTGAGTCTCGATCTATCCCTTGTGTGTTTGTTAGATACTCCCTCACTAAAATACATATCTCTGTCTTGATCCTTCCACTTTCAAAACTTACATATCTAGTCATGTCAAGTTTGTGTAATCAAGCTTTTCGTTCAAATTTATTCAAACTCATCTTCATTGTCCCAGTCTAGATACACTTTCAACTTGGTTTTCATCAACATCATATCTGTTGGAACTTGGATGGCTATAGAGGGGGGTGAATGTAGCCAAACACTCAAATCACTCGCCTCTTTGAACTTCTCTGCACTTAGGTTAGCAACAGCGGAAATAATACAGAAGCAGAAAGAACAAAACAAAGCAAGGAAACAAACCGACGCTAACAAGAGGATGTACAAGGTTCGGGGATAACTTGCCCCTACTCCTTGGCGTGCCCGAAAGGTGGGCGATCCCTTGATCATCGGGAGATCAAGCCTCGGTGAACCCCGGATAGTAATAGCCTCCTTCTCGGTGGAGAAACCTCTCCACAATCGCCTCAGTAGGATAGTAGATGAGTGCACGAGACAACAAGAAGGAAACTCTCAAAGATCTAACAGGAACGCTCAAGCAAGAAACTACAAAGAGAGCTCAGAACAACCCAGCCAAACTCCTCAAGTTTTCTGTCTGTTCTCTACTGCTCCTCTGCCTCCCAGTTTCTTCTTAAGCTTCCTCTCCTCGTCGCCAAGCTTCGTCAGCATCCATTGAGCCACAGCCTGACCCACTGACCTCCACTGAGCACTCAGTCCACTGTAGACCTCTCCAGCTGAGTCTCCGTCAGTCGCCAGCCGCGCCAGGAAGCCGTTGAAACCTGAAAACAGAATACATACAAACCTGCCACGATGAAAGTCGCCATTGACTCTTATCCTTGGTTTGTATCATCCCTATCTAACCTGCACACTGATCAGAGGCTTAGCAAAGCATATCACGAAGAAATCAGCAAGTATCAGAGAAAATGCAGAGAAAAACAGGCGCGATCAGAGCATCTGACAGCGATTTCAAATTAAAGATTAGGCACTGATCGATCACGAGACCGATCAGTGATGACCCTGATCGGTCACCAGACCGATCAGTGAAAGCCCTGAACGATCAGGCTCCATCCTGATCGGTCCACAGTGTGATTACAGGGATCACGGACTTATTGTGATCGGTCACACTGACCGATCACAGATCAGGGATCGGTCACCAGACCGATCTAGCAGTTTGCTTGCCACAACCCGCAGGAACCCAATCAAAGGCGCCTGATCGGGTACCTGACCGATCAAGTAGTGCCCTGATCGGTCTGGTGACCGATCAAGTCACTCCCTAACCGATCAGGAGCCATCCTGATCGGTCAGAGAGAGGAAACTTTGACATTTTGATCGGTCACACTGATCGATCAAGGTCTCCTCCCAAAGCTACTGACCTCTTCTCTGATAGTTCACCAGAACGATCAGAAGCCAAACAGAAACCTTTCTGTTCTCTCCCTGATCGTTCACCAGAACGATCAGACTTCACTAGATCGGTCACTAGACCGATCCACAACAGGGAGTTCGTGCCAACTCCCTGATCGATCTCCAGACCGATCTAGCTTCGACCAATTCAACCCTAAGTCAAGAGAACGGGCTCCCTAGCCTTCTATGACTCGTGCTCAGTCCCCCGGACCAAGACTCCGTGCCCAGCTTCACTCACCGGGACTTCATCCAACCTAGCTTCACTCACTAGGACCTGGCTTCACTCACCAGGGTTTCGGTCACCTAGCTTCACTCGCTAGGACCCGACTTCACTCACCGGGATTTCAGTCACCTGGCTTCACTCGCCAGGACCCGGCTTCACTCACCGATATTTCAGTCACCCGGCTTTACTCACTAGGACCCGGCTTTACTCACCGGGATTTCAGTCACCTGGCTTCACTCACCAGGACCCGACTTCACTCACCGGGATTTCATTCACCCGGCTTCACTCACCGGAGTTTCCATCACCTGGCTTCACTCACCAGGACCCGGCTTCACTCACCAGGATTTCAATCACCTGGCTTCACTCACCAGGACCCGGCTTCACTCACCGGGATTTCAATCACTCCGTGCCCAATCGCCGACCAGGACTTAATCCGAATTTACTCAACCAAACTTAAATCGGTGACAACACCAAAACAACAATCGGGTCAGACTGTATCAACAATCTCCCCCTTTTTGTTGTTTGACAACCCGATTTAAGTTTTGGTATTAATGATCAATTGAAGTCAAATCAATTTCAATTATCGTAAGGGAATCAAAGTCCTCCCCCTACAATAACAAACCCTAAACTTAATCAACCATTCTCTCCCCCTTTGTCAAACATCGAAAAGGGTATGGTTATTAAGTTTTTAACATACCTCCCCCTTGACCAAAGGTCTCTCCCCAAATCCAAAATAATCAAAGGTAAGTGTGAATTGCACATGAAAGCATATACAGAATTATATCATGGTCAAACACGTATATGCTTCATATGACAAGTAAAGAACGCAGTTGTATCCGACACATAGTCCTTATTGGTCTCCTTGACCGATCGGATTCATTGATGATTGATATAGAAAAATTTCTGATTAGTCTGGGGACCGATCAGATTTCAAAAAAATTTCTGAAACTTTGACACATTCCAGATCAGACTGCATTGACAATTGACATTCCACAACAGGGGTGTAAACTCCATTAACATTCGATATTTCAGAAAAATTTCTGAAACATGATTTGAGTTTCTTGACTAAAAATAATTCCTCATCAAGAATCAGGAGTCATGATTCAAACAACCTTTATGGATTTGAAAGTTCCATCACAGGTTTGTATCAAATCAGTATTAGATTTGTTCCAAGTATGACCGGTATTTTCCCAATTATAATCGGTTTGTATCAGATTTGTTTGTATCAGTATGATCAGTAATCTGATACCAATTGATGAAAGGGGATTGGTCGGATGATCGGACTAAGGAGTTTTTGGATCAATTAGGGAGTCCCTTGATCAGAATTGATCTGATCGGTCATCGGACCGATCAGGGTGAGTCCTGATCGGTCGGTGGACCGATCAGGTTCGATACAGAAAGTTTCTCCATCAGATTTCAGAAACAAACTTTCAGAAACTCTGAAATCAGGTTTGTTTCAACTCTCAACCACTCCTAAACCCTAATTCAATTAGATTTAATCCATTTGTTCCTAAAAAAAGTTTCCCTTAACCAACATGTATTTTCCCACATCAACAAAGAAAAACATTAAAAGGAAATGTTGTTTAAACATCTTAAGAGCAGACATGTTCAAGTTTGTTCAAAATATATATCAATTCCATAATCCCTAACTTTGTCCAGCAGGTTCGTATCAAAATCCCAAAGCAGGTATGCAAACAATCATTTGAACAGAAAATTAATAAACATGGATAGCACACATAATGGATGTATATTACTATTTTGGTAAAGATGAATTAGTTACTTTCTTCTTTATTTTGGAAACAAATCTGATCATGGTAGAACTTTAATACAAAAGTAGATTATGTTGGTGCAATCTTGGTTAGGTCAGGGTTGACCTAGGTTGACTAAGCTCGGGTGAGCTTGAGGTCGTATGTTTCGATGTTTGACAATGATGTTTGAATGTGATTATGGTTGTATATCGTAGGAAGTCAAGTGAGTCAAGGTTGACTGGAGGCTTGACGAGAAAAGACCTAGTGGGACTAGGCACACCTAGTGGGACTAGGTGAAGTCCAGGTAGATCGGGGAGATCGTACGCTGGCATGGGAAAAGACCTAGTGGGACTAGGTGAAGTCCAGGTAGATCGGGGAGATCGTACGCTGGCATGGGAAAAGACCTAGTGGGACTAGGCACACCTAGTGGGACTAGGTGAAGTCCAGGTAGATCGGGGAGATCGTACGCTGGCATGAGAAAAGACCTAGTGGGACTAGGTGAAGTCCAGATGGATCGGGGAGATCACATGCTGGCAAGGTGGAAGTCTACCGAGAGACTAAACCTAACTCGAGGGTTAGGCGAATCTGGTTGGGAACCAGGTTAAGTCCGAGCTGGGAGCTAGGCAGTAGAAATCCAGGTTGGTCAACGGGGTTGACTGGACACTTGGTAGGGGATCCGAGACTTGTGGAGACAAGTTAGGTTGGACTCAATCGATTGGGTAATCGATTGGGTGAATCGATCAGTGGATCGATTAAGGAGGTTTATGCGAGAGGACAGAGGGTGGCTGAATCGATTGGGTAATCGATTCAGCCTTCCCTTAATCGATTGGGTAATCGATTAAGGTGTCTCTTGATCGATTGGGGTAATCGATCACAGGGTTTTGCGCGAGAGAACAGAGAAGCTCTGAATCGATTGGGTAATCGATTCAGGGCACGGGTAATCGATTGGCTAATCGATTACCGTTCGAAAACTAGCCGTTGAACGGCTAAATCCTACGTGGTAATCGATTGGGTAATCGATTACCAAACCCTAGGCGTCGGGTATAAGGACTTTCGTGCAGGTTTGAAGCTGGATATCTTCTCCGATCTCCTCCTTCTTCCACGCCATCTCAAGAGACGCTTTGGGGCTTAGTGTAGCTGCACTTCCAAAGGTCTAGAGGCGATCACAAGCTTGAAGATAGCAAGGAAAGCAAAGAGTGAGCTTATTCATTGTAAATCTTGTAAGATTTCATTTGTATTTGCTTTGTATCTTGTTGTATCTTCTTGTAAGCTTGTAAGAGGTTTCTCCACCTCAAGAAGGAGACTTTCATAGTGCATGAGAGTGTGAGGAGAGTGGATCCTTGGATTAGTCACCCGGCCGGGGTGGATACCAAGTAAAATCCAAGTGTTAGCGTTTGCTTGAAGTCTTCCGCCGCGACGAATCATCTACAAGCGAATCGAAGCTAATCACCCCCCCTCTAGCTCGTCTACCGGTCCCAACAAGTGGTATCAGAGCAAGGTTGCTCTTCATTGGACTCATCGCCAAGAGGGCAAGAGCTAGAGGAAGAAGAAGAAGTTGGAAGAAACCCTAATTTCAAGAAGTGATCATCAAAAAGGGTTCAACTTCAAAAATGGAGTTTGGCTATGACACAAGGGCACCTCCACCATTCGACAAGGCAAATTTCAATCTTTGGAAGTCAAAGATTGAAAATTATTTCATGATGGAGATAGAGCAATGGTTTGCTCTAATGGAGGGTTTTGAAGCTCCAACAAGCTCAAAAGGAAAGCTCCTCAAGAAAAGCAAATGGAATGAGGAGCAAATCAAGAGATGCGAGGCTAACTACAAAGTGACCAAGCTATTGGTCAATCTTTTGCCAAGCACTATCTTGGACAAGATTGGAGAATTTCAAGACACCAAAGAGCTATGGAGCAAATTGGCAATACTTCATGAAGTTCCCTCCACTCTACCAAATCAAGACAAATTCGAAGAGGGAAATTCATCAAGTGAAGAGGACTCGGAAGTTGAGAGGTGCTCAACATCCGAAGATGAAGCTCAAGAAGCCTCCACCTCAAGGGTTGAAGAGGAGCAAAATTTGACATTGACGCCGGAACAAGAAAAGGTTTCAACGTCATCATCCGAGGTCAATGGAGAAGAAGAAGAAGTCTCCACCTCTAGGATTGAGGGGGAGCAAAGGTCATTGACTCCGAAAAAAAAAGAAGTATCTACTTCCGGATCGAGTGAAGAGTCATGTGCCACCTCTACAAGCAAAGGTATAAATATTTCAATTTGCAAGAATAAAAATCATATCATTTGCTTTGAGTGTAGGGAAAGAGGGCACTACAAGAGTAAGTGTCCTAAATTGGTCAAGAAAAAGGTGCAAGTGACACCCAAGACCAAGGAGAAGCTAAAGGAGGTCGGCCCCATGGCGAAGAAGGATAAGAAGCACATTGTGTGCTTCACATGTAAGGAAAAGGGGCATTATAGGAACCAATGTCCAAAGGGGAAGAATCCGACCAAGGTTAAAAGGAGGAGCTCAAGTCAAGGGGGAGCCTCCAAGAACAACACTAAGGTACCATTAGGTTATGGTACTTATTCAAATCATGATAATATGCATGCTAGAGAAAACTATTATCATTTTAATGCTATTTATCATGAAAATAGGAGGTATAAAAAACCTAAGGAAAACTATAGAGCTCTCTATGCTAGGACTACCACCTCTAAGGATAGGGAACAAATTAGGAATTTCCAAGGTAGACCTACCCAATCCAAGGCTAAGAAAAACAATCACCAAGGCTATATTATAAAACCAAGCCTTGAGGAGGTATTGATTGAAAATCAAGTTTTGAGGTCAAAACTTGATAAATTAGAAAAATCCCTCAAAAGAATAGAAAATCTATTTAAGGGATCTAAGGATCGAAACCTAGATTTAGGAAATCAAGGACCCTCTAGGAGCAAGAAAGGTTTGGGATACAAACCTAAAACTAAGGATGATGGTCCATCCTATCATAGAGTTCCATATAAATATGGAACTCAATCTAGGTCTAGAAGTCAAGTCAAGGCCACAAGGGAAGCTATCCCTAGGGTTGACCAAGACAAGACAAAGGTGACTAAGTCTTCCGAAAAGCCTAGAAGAGTCACTAAGAAGGTATCAAGGGAAGTTATCCCTAATGAATACCTAGAACACCCAAGGAGCACCAATAGGTTTTGGGTTCCTAAGAGTGTGTTCGCCACACCCTAGATAGGTCTAGGGAGTGTCAACTCTAATTGGAAGGGTAGTTAACCCAACCTTGATGTAGTTGGCACTTTGGGACATTTTCAAGGAGTTACTACCCTTGAAAATGAAGGATTCATTTATTTACTCTAAGAGGAGTAAATTTGTGCCAAACTATATTTTTGGAGGATTAAATTTGATAAAGTTGGCACAACTAGGTTAGCATCCAAAGATAGGCCAAGTTGGGGGGTTTTGGCATTATCTTGGAAATTAAGGAAAATTTAGGATTATCAATGGCTTAGCGATGAGTTATTGATACTTAGATAGGAAATCTAGGTATATTCTTTTATGCTACTATGTCATGTTTTGTATGCCATATCACATGCCATGACATCATATTTTATCATTCATATTTATTATGGAAATATTACATGTCATGTCATACATGCATCATCTAGTAATAATATTATTTAAAAACATAATATGATGCATGTCATAGTCATTAATCATGCATAAATCAATTTTTATTGAAATTAAGGACATTGGCATTAATTGACATCCTAGGTGGATGATCAAGGATTATAATGCCTAGGTAGAAATGCATGAACCCTTAGTTTAGGGAGAACATGACTTTTACATCTCACTAAGACTATAAGGTGACTTGTATGTGTTTTTGAGACACATTAGAAGCAAGTGAGATGTTAGGGTGATGAACAAAACTCAAGATGTTAATAAAGTGCATCAAATTGAGTTTTAGTTTCATCAAAATAAGAATTTAAATGAACTCCAATCATTGGGAAAGCTAATGTACAAGTCATGTGCATTTAGCCCAAGAAACATGGTTGGAAATTGTTTTTGAAAAACATTTTAAAACTATCTTGGAAAACCTTGGTGAAGACTATCTTTTGATAGCACTCATCATTGATTGAAATGGATACAAAACATGAAAAACATTGAAGTATTTCAATGGTTTCCAATTTTGTGTCAATCTTTGAAAAAGGAGGTTATTTTCATAGAAAATTATTTTTCCTTGATAGTATATGGTATAAATAATGTCTACACAAAATTTTAGAATTTTTCGAATTTTGTAGAATTATTTAGAGGTTTCTGAATTTCGGATCTGAAATTGTTTTCAGATTTCAGAAACTCCCAATCGATCAGGTGATCGATTAGGAACTTCAATCGATTGGTCAATCGATTGAAAAATCCTATCTGCGAGCACAGAAGCTCGCGTAATCGATCCGGTAATCGATTACAGGTAGCCGTAATCGATCAGTTGATCGATTAAGGCAAGTCGTAATCGATTGGTCCCCAACACCAATCGATTGGCAAGTCTGAAACTGTCTAGTTTCAGTCAGTTAACCTAATTTTGAGTTAACCTACCAATCCCTAACCCTTTGGAATACTTTTATAAGTATATTTGGGTAAATTTCATTGTGAAATCAAAAAGGGAAATGGTTTGGTGAACATTTAAGGGTTAAGGAGAGATTTTGATTCAAATTTTGAATCTCAAAATCTCAATGACCTCAAGTTGAGTTTTCCTAAAGGCTTAGGAACTCAAAAATCATTGTTGGTGCAATGATAGAGGTTTAGAGCATGTTTTGAGGGGGAGGTCTTCCTTAACAACATGTGGTTGAATTTTTATTTTTGGTATAAGTGAATGAATGGAGATTGGGAATCTTCATGAGTGCTCAAGGTTGAGCATAGGTTCAATGAAAAGTATGAGATTTTCATTCGGTATACCTTTGACCATATAGACTCTCAGGGAGAGTGTTTGATGTGTGTCAAAGGGGGAGAAAATTGAAAGGCTAATAGGGATTAGTCTTTATCAAACATATTGTCAAACATCAAAAAGGGGGAGATTGTTGGTGCAATCTTGGTTAGGTCAGGGTTAACCTAGGTTGACTAAGCTCGGGTGAGCTTGAGGTCGTATGTTTCGATGTTTGACAATGATGTTTGAATGTGATTATGGTTGTATATCGTAGGAAGTCAAGTGAGTCAAGGTTGACTGGAGGCTTGACGAGAAAAGACCTAGTGGGACTAGGCACACCTAGTGGGACTAGGTGAAGTCCAGGTAGATCGGGGAGATCGTACGCTGGCATGGGAAAAGACCTAGTGGGACTAGGTGAAGTCCAGGTAGATCGGGGAGATCGTACGCTGGCATGGGAAAAGACCTAGTGGGACTAGGTGAAGTCCAGGTATATCGGGGAGATCGTATGCTGGCATGGGAAAAGACCTAGTGGGACTAGGTGAAGTCCAGGTAGATCGGGGAGATCGTACGCTGGCATGGGAAAAGACCTAGTGGGACTAGGTGAAGTCCAGATGGATCGGGGAGATCGCATGCTGGTAAGGTGGAAGTCTACCGAGAGACTAGACCTAACTCGAGGGTTAGGCGAATCTGATTGGGAACCAGGTTAAGTCCGAGCTGGGAGCTAGGCAGTAGAAATCCAGGTTGGTCAACGGGGTTGACTGGACACTTGGTAGGGGATCCGAGACTTGTGGAGACAAGTTAGGTTGGACTCAATCGATTGGGTAATCGATTGGGTGAATCGATCAGTGGATCGATTAAGGAGGTTTATGCGAGAGGACAGAGGGTGGCTGAATCGATTGGGTAATCGATTCAGCCTTCCCTTAATCGATTGGGTAATCGATTAAGGTGTCTCTTGATTGATTGGGGTAATCGATCACAGGGTTTTGCGCGAGAGAACAGAGAAGCTCTGAATCGATTGGGTAATCGATTCAGGGCACGGGTAATCGATTGGCTAATCGATTACCGTTCGAAAACTAGCCGTTGAACGGCTAAATCCTACGTGGTAATCGATTGGGTAATCGATTACCAAACCCTAGGCGTCGGGTATAAGGACTTTCGCGCAGGTTTGAAGCTGGATATCTTCTCCGATCTCCTCCTTCTTCCACGCCATCTCAAGAGACGCTTTGGGGCTTAGTGTAGCTGCACTTCCAAAGGTCTAGAGGCGATCACAAGCTTGAAGATAGCAAGGAAAGCAAAGAGTGAGCTTATTCATTGTAAATCTTGTAAGATTTCATTTGTATTTGCTTTGTATCTTGTTGTATCTTCTTGTAAGCTTGTAAGAGGTTTCTCCATCTCAAGAAGGAGACTTTCATAGTGCATGAGAGTGTGAGGAGAGTAGATCCTTGGATTAGTCACCCGGCCGGGGTGGATACCAAGTTAAATCCAAGTGTTAGCGTTTGCTTGAAGTCTTCCGCCGTGACAAATCATCTACAAGCGAATCGAAGCTAATCACCCCCCCTCTAGCTCGTCTACCGGTCCCAACAGATTACACTTATGCATGATTAATGATGTTCCAAGTATATTTATCACATGCTTGCTTCAACCAATTTTCATAACTCATAGATGTAGGTTTGTCTTAACCCAAAACAGATTTGTATCAAATAGAAGCATAGTATAATGTTGACAGGAAACTACTTATACTCCTTTGATCACAATGAATTCATCATCATAAAGTTGTAATTCACTAATAAGAAAAGTTCACAGCCGTGTAACTGTTTAATTTAGAGAGTTTCAGAAAATCCAAATTATAGATCACAAAACCATGAAGTTGTCTAAATTCTCTAAATGTAGGCAATTCCAAAGAAGAACCTAACTTAGACCTCTCGTTGTAGTAAATAACAATTCATCTTAGTTCATGTGTTTGGAGCACCCAATATCAACCACCCATGTTGATAGATGCTCCCCCTTAACCAATGCTATACAATTCTAAATATAGAGGTTTTGGGTACCCAAATTTTGGGACCTAAAGCATCTACAATGAAAGACTTTGGCACCCATGCCTTAGTCATTTTCTTTCTAACTTTTTGAACTCTAGAATCATCTTGTGATCTAAATTGAGTTCTTGACATTAATGATACAAAGCTCGGTTCTTTAGGTCGGTAACCTATACCGGCCTTGTTGTAAACCGCTCTTTGGGAGTTAAGGACCATATCTAAAGTTTTGGAGCTAGTTGAAAATTTCTCAAGAATATTCTTCAGGTTTTCAACTTCGCTCTTTAAGTCCTTATTTTCATTCTCAAGGGACTAATCATGCAAATCATCAATTACCTCATCCTTAGAGGTTTTTAATTCTTCTATTTCTAATTTCAATAACTTTGCTTTGTTCTTAGATTTCTTTAACAACCTAGTTAAGCATGCAATTGTCCTATAACACTTATCTAACTTGGGAGAGATTACCTCTTCATCATCCGAAGATGATGAAGCCGCGGTTGAGGACCTCCTTGATTCGTTATCACTTCCTTCATTTGAGTCCTCTACTGCCATGAAAGCAAAGTGAAGGGTGTTTTTCTCCTCCTAATCACAGATCAGGGAGAGGAAACTCCGACATTTTGATCGGTCACACTGATCGATCAAGGTCTCCTCCCAAAGCTACTGACCTCTTCTCTGATCGTTCACCAGAACGATCAGAAGCCAAACAGAAACCTTTCTGTTCTCTCCCTGATCGTTCACCAGAACGATCAGACTTCACTGGATCGGTCACCAGACCGATCCACAACAGGGAGTTCGTGCCAACTCCCTGATTGGTCTCCAGACCGATCCAGCTTCGACCAATTCAACCCTAAGTCAAGAGAACGGGCTCCCTAGCCTTCTCTGACTCGTGCTCAGTCCCCCGGACCAAGACTCTGTGCCCAACTTCACTCACCGGGACTTCATCCAACCTAGCTTCACTCACTAGGACCTGGCTTCACTCACCAGGGTTTCGGTCAACTAGCTTCACTCGCTAGGACCCGGCTTCACTCACCGGGATTTCAGTCACCTAGCTTCACTCACCAGGACCAGCTTCACTCACCGGGATTTCAGTCACCTAGCTTCACTCACCAGGACCCGGCTTCACTCACCGGGATTTGATTCACCTGGCTTCACTCACCAGGACCCGGCTTCACTCACCAGGGTTTCCGTCACCTGGCTTCACTCACCAGGACCCGGCTTCACTCACCGGGATTTTAATCACCTGGCTTCACTCACCAGGACCCGGCTTCACTCACCGGGATTTCAATCACTCCGTGCCCAATCCCCGACCAGGACTTAATCCGAATTTACTCAACCAAACTTAAATCGGTGTCAACACCAAAACAACAATCGGGTCAGACTGCATCAACAATATCTTCCTGCCAAGGTTGTGCCACTCACTATCCCCTCAACCACCTTGCCCTTCGGTTCAAGTCCATCTCCTTGTCCAATTACCAAAACTCCTTCGTATGATTTTGTTAAACGGGCTAGCTACACCACCATTAGTATACATTAACAACCCTTCCCTTTCTTGTTGCTCTCCTCGGACCCTCCTCTCCTAAACACACCCACCAATACCCACCAAAATGGAATCTCCATAGGAGCTCCATCTTAAAGGGACATATTGAAGGAAATAATTCATTGCGTAATAATTTAACTTTTTATAATGGATTTGGCATATTAGACGAATTAATCTATTACATAATTATTTAATTTTCTATAATAATTTTATAAATATTCTGAAATAATTATAAATCTCATAGATTAGGTAAATAATTAATTTTAGAATATTTTATTAAATATTTACTATGATTAGGAAATTAATTTGATTTTATACTTATATATATTTCATTTTTATGAGGAATAAAAATAAATTATTATTTTAGAATATGGAGAAGAAATGTCTATAGTTGGAGATATTCAAACACCTGACATCTGAAGAACATTATTCTGTGTCGTTAATATAGCTTTGTATGTCTTTATTGCTTTGGGTCTATATATATTGATTGTTTGATCTTTTTTTTTTGAACAACATTCAATCCTACCAAATAGTTTGATATTGTACATTGGAACCGGCCACACGTAACAGTATTTTTAATATATATATATTTAAAATAAATTGATTTATTGTGGACGAGATTTTGTCATGTTAGGCGTTTATTTGATAGAAAACTAAGTCCAATTTTCATTTGGCCAAGTCAAAATTTTCACATTTCAAAGATACCCTTTGAAGTTTAAATATAAGTAATGATATGTAACATGAATTCGCAGTGTAAAATTTAATACGAATGACGTGACAGTCAATATATAGTCAACCATCGACAAATCGTAACAACAAGGATAGCCCCGAATCGGATCTTGGAATATGAGGTATTGACCCAGAACTAAGAAGAACATGAAACGCTAGGATCGAGAAGAAACCTACCTGAGTTTAGTCAGGATGAACTTTCCTCCCAGCTGACCTGTGTGTCGCATCCTCACCAATTGGTGCGCGCGAGATAGCCCCTACGATACCGCCTCACGTCCCGATGAAAGAAGGCTAAGGCTCTGTCATCTTGTATCTCTACTAGTGTCAAGAAGCTGAGCGACATCGCGCGTGGAGAAAAAGGTGTTGGGGATCGTGCGATTGGAAAGAGGGGATAAATTGCCCCTAAAAATAAAAATAATTTTTTGTTCTGCTTAACAAAGATAGACGTTAGATCACAATGAAAATAATAACTTGAAAAATGAAATAACTATAAAAAAAGAGACACAACCAATTACTTAATTACAACCAAAATGATTGCTAATCTAAGATAGTAATAAGCTCAATATCCAAATCAAATTCTTTGGGGGTGAAGAAGCGTCTTACAAAAACTAGAACTAAGAAAATAGAGAAAAATTAGAACAAAATTCGTTTATAATTCGAATGAATGAAAGGACTGAGTTCAAGGGTCTATTTTTAGCCCCTGTAAAACTTTATCGTAGTGCTGATGTGACCCTTCTCAGGCGCCAGAGTGCATATGGGCACCTAACACGTGGTCAATTGCTATCCACGTCGCACAAGCCGTGGAACGACCACTTTTGGATGAAGTATGGTTACACAGGCACCCAAGTCACTTTCAGGGGCTCGAGAACACGGGCACTCGAGTCAATGAGAGCGCCCCATTCATGGGCGCCCGTGTTTGACTTGGGCACTTAGGCTGACTTGGTTAACATCTCGTTGACCAGTCCTCTAGCATTGGGCTTCTAGGTGATCTCGGGTCTTCCAGAGTTAGGCTCATCCGAATCCTTCTCCGGTCTTTTCCTCAAGCGTGCTTACTCCTGACTTTTCATCCCTTGAATGTCGCGTGCGTCCTTCTCGCTCCACCGGCGTACTATTCCGCAGACCTATGCGTCCCTCGGATGCACTGAGCTCGTCAACACCCTTCCCGTGCCATCCTTCTTGTCCGATGCGTCTTCCGTTCAACTTCCTGTGCTCATATATTCCTACACACTTAGACACAGGGATCAGATGCCAATAGGACCTAACTTGACTCGGTTGATCACATCAAAATTCACCAGGGATACTTATAATCTTTCTCTTTTTAATGTGCATCAACTCGAGTTATGTTAGGACTAAAACAACCTATAAAATGATAGAAATAAATTTTTGAAAAAGCAATGCAAAAAATTTAGAATATAAATCTCCCTTAACTTAATCTTATTTTTTGACTTTGATCACATAAAAAAAACATCTTAAGAGTAAAAATTAACATAAAAAGAAATATTTAAACTAGATTTGACTATGAAAGAAAAAATTAAAGTGAATTTTGACCAGAAACAAACATGAGTAATTTTAAATGCAAATATATTTTTAGAAAAAATTCATAGAAAATTATTTAGACACCTAAGATTTTAGAAAATTTTTGACAACATGTCAAAGGTAATTGTTAGTCACTAGAAAATCAAGTTTTTCAATAATACATCAAAAATTATTTTTAAAATTAAAAATTTTGATTATCAATAAAATATTTTTAAAAATTTTATTCCTAGTCAAAAATTACTGAAATTTTTATCTAAATTACAATTTTAGTAGGCTCATCTTAGTAAAACTTTTCAAAGTAAAATATATTTTCTAGTTATAAGAAAATAATTTTAAATTAAGAGGCGATAATTTTTGAAAAAATAATTTCAAAATTGGATTTTGATTTAAAATAAATTTAAAGATTTTTCATAATATTCAAAAGATAATCTATAGATCCTAAAAAATCAGCTTTGATAAAAATTATTTTTTTAATATTTTTAAAATTTAAAAATAAATTTTTGAAGAAAATTCATAAAAAATTATTTAACAGTAAAAAATTTAGAAAAAAAGTTATGGATAGATCAACTATAGCATAAAAAATATAAAATTAAATTTTCAGTAAAATTTACATATTCGAAAAAAAATTCAAAAGATGGCAAAGATAACATTAATTATCCAAAAAATATTAATCAAATAAAATCTTAAATTTAGTACAGATTTTAGGTCCCGACATAAATTCTTACCAACAATGTTAATCAAAGATTTTGATATAATATAATTTCTAGAAATTCTTATAATTTGTGATACCATAAATACCAATTCAATCCTCTAAAATATCTACCTTTGGAATTTTGAAAATATTATGAAAATGCATGGTTTTATTCAGTTTCTCTATTTGAGACTTCAAGTTTTCATTTTCTAATTTTAGTTTATTATACATATCTATTGGGCATGCAGATGTTAATTTTTTTTCTTAAATATATATTTTTGAATTTTAATTTACAAAGTGATTTAGTCATTTTCTTAATACCAAAATAAATTTGATCGGGTGGAAGTAAACATACCTTAGTTACCAAGTCGTTTTCGAATTTGGAGGCTCCCCCTTTATCGTTACTCTCTTCTGACGTGATTCCCCCTTCTTCGATGCTTTCTTCCAGATGAGTGGCCATCAGTGCTAGTCCGGCGTGGTCCATGAGACCGGACTCATCTGATGAAGATTCATCCTATGTGGCCTTCAGATTCTTATGTCTTGACTTGTTTACCTTTAGTCTTGGGTAGTTCTCCTTGATGTGTCTTTCCTCGCAATTATAGCAATGGATCTTGCTTTGCTTTGGGAAACGTTTTTACCCTACACATTATTAAACTTTTTAGATTTAAAATACGTAGATAGTTTCTTTACCACATATTCTATTTCTTCTTCATCCGTTGATGATTCCTCCTCGTGTTGAATCTTCCTCATGCTTAGGGTGATATTGTCTGTCTTATTCTTTCCTACACACTAAGATTTATTAAGTTCTAATGTTGAAAATAATTGCTATAAGGTGCATACCTCAAGATTCTTAGAGATGTAGTATGCATCTATTACGAAAGTCCAATCCGAGGTCCTTGGGAAGGCGTTTAAGGCATACCTTTGTGCGTCGTGACTGATTACCGTTTCTCCGAATTTCTTAAGTCTCGTGATCAAATCGTTGATTTTGGTGTATAGTTGTACAACTAATTCTCCTTCTTCCATTCGGAGGCGCGGAGTTGGTTGTGGAGCACATCTCGTTTTATCAGCTTTGTTTTAGAGGTACCTTCATGAAGCTCTAGAAACTTTTTTCAAAGTTCTTTTGCTGATTTGTAGGTTCCGATTTAGTTAACTTCTTGCGCCGGTAGAACGGTTAGTAGATAAAACTCTGTTTTCCCATTTGCCACAAACTCTACTTGCTCTTTTTTTGTCCACAAGCTCTCTTCTTTGTCTTTATCGTCGACATCTTGGGGAACATCTAAACTGTTTTTCATAATTAGTAATAACTCAAAATTAGTTTTAAAGTGTACCTGCATTCGCTTTTTCCACATAGGGAACTCCTCTCGAATTTTGGCGAGTAGCTGATTGGTCCGACCATTCTCGTTGTTTCAGATGACAGTTAGTCTGTCTGGAGCATCTTTGCTCTGATATCACTTATTGGGGATGTGTGGTTGGTAAGAGGGGTGACATGCCCCTGAAAATAAAAACAAATTTTTGTTTTGCTTAACAAAGATAGACATTAGATCACAACAAAAAAAATAACATGAAAATGAAATAACTAAACAAAAGAAAAGAGGCACGACCAGTTACTTGATTACATCCAAAATGGTTACTAATCCAAGGTAATATAAGCTCAATCTCCATATCAAATTTCTTAGGGCGGAGAAGCTGTTGGAGACGAGATGACTAGAGAGGGGGGGGGGTGAATCTAGCCAGACACAATTTCTTGAACTTTCCAAACTTCTGCACTTCAAGGTTAGACAGCGGAAGCAAATGCAGAACAAAAACCTAAGCAGAGAAAGAAACGTAAACCAAACAAACGCTAAGGCGGAGATGTACAAGGTTCGGGGATAACTTGCCCCTACTCCTTGGCTTGACCGTAAGGTGGGTGATCCCTTGATCGTCGGCAGATCAAGCCCCGGTGAACTCCGGATAGTAGAAGCCTCCTTCTCAGTGGAGAAACCTCTTCACAAGTGATCTCAAGAAGATACAAGTTAAGCACACGAGACACTCGAGAAGACAAACTCACAAAGATGCACAAGAAAGCTCAAGCACAAAGCAACAGAGAGCACGAACACAGCCCAGCCAAACTTCCCAAGTTTCTGTCTTGTTCGCCTCTGCTTCCAGCTTCGCCACTTAAGCTCTGCTCACCATCACAAGCTTCATCAGCATCCACTGAGCCAGCCTGAACCCACTGACCTCCCTGAGCACTCAGTCCATTGAAGACCTCCTCTCCAGCTGAGCCTCCGTCAATCGCCAGCTGCGTCAGTTGCCCGTTGAAACCTGATAATGAGAAACAGCCAAACCTGCTCAACGGAAAGCCTCCCATTGACCCTCCTTGAATGTTTGAATCACCTGCACACTCCAACAAAGGCTTAGCAACGCATATCAAAAAGAAATCAGAAAGTAGCAGAGAATCGGCAGTGAAAACAGACGCGATCAGAGCTTCTGACAGCGTATTTGAATTAAAGTTCTGCGCCTGATCGGTCACCAGACCGATCAGGAAGGACCCTGATCGGTCACCAGACCGATCCACAGTCTTCTGCATACTCCTGATCGGTCACCAGACCAATCAGGCTTGAGTGAACAGTGATTCTTTAATCAAATCTAAAGTCTCTAATCGGACACCGAACCGTTCTGGACCTGATTAGCAAGGGAACTCAACTCACTGTTCGCTCCCTGATCAGTCACCAGACCGATCAGGAGCTGTGCAGTGAGTGAAACACACACTCCCTGATCGGTCACCAGACCGATCAGCCATCGCTGGATCGGTCACCAGACCGATCCACGAAGGAGCACCGTGCCAACTCCCTGATCGATCACCAGACCGATCGAGGGACTCAAACTCAGCCCTCCAAGCTAAGTTTTCATCCACCTTAGCCCTCCAAGCTAAGGATTTTTCACCTAACTCTCCAAGTTGAGAATTTGCACCTAACCCTCCAAGTTAGGACTTTTCACCTAGCCCTCCAAGCTAGGACTTTTCACCCAACCCTTCCGAATTAGGACTTTCTCAAACCTAGCTCTCCAAGCTAGGACCTGACCCTCCAAGCCAGGACTTTTTCACCTAATTCTCCAAGATGGGAATTTGCACCTAACCCTCCAAGTTAGGATTTTTCACCTAGCCCTCCGAGCTAGGACTTTTCACCCACCTCTTCCGAATTAGGACTTTTCCAAACCTAGCCCTCCAAGCTAGGACCTGACCCTCCAAGCCAGGACTTTTTCACCTAATTCTCCTAGATGGGAATTTGCACCTAACACTCCAAGTTAGGACTTTTCACCTAGCCCTCCAAGCTAGGACTTTTCACCCACCTCTTCCGAATTAGGACTTTTCACACACCTAGCCCTCCAAGCTAGGACTTTTCAACACCTAACCCTCCAGGTTAGGATTTTCCCAACACCTAGCCCTCCAAACTAGGATTTTCCATACCATGCCTGATCCCTGATCAGGACTTAATCATCATCAATAATCATCCACCTAAACTAAAATCGGTGTCAACACCAAAATAACAATCAGGGCCAGACTGCATCAACAGAAGTCTCTTACACAAAATAGAACTCAAAAAGCAGAGGAAAACTAGAACAAAATTCATTTACATCAAATGAATGAAAAGAACCGAGTTCAGTGGTCTATTTATAGCTCCTGTGAAACTTTATCGAAGTGTTGACATAACACTTCTTGAGCACACGAGTGCATACGGGCACCTGACATATGGTCAATTGTTATCCATGTCGCACAAGTTGCGGAACGACCCTCAAATGTAGAATATCCAAACCTCACTCTTAAATTTTGGATTTTTACGCATTTCAACCTTCGAAATTTTCTGGATTAACAATTGATCAAATAGCTCCTAAAGAAGGCCACACACATCCTAGCGGTGGCTGATCCGGATGGTCATTCCAGTTTGGAAAAACTAGAAGATGGTCCTCTGGCACTTGATAAGTCAGGTGCAACCTCTATAGAGAGGCACTCATAAAACTCGAACTCGCGTGCCCATTTTCCCTAGAGGAAACACACACAGATTGGATCAGAGAAGGAAAAAGACCGGAGGCTTACTTGCAAACTTGAAACGAGGAGGCTACAGACATAGACCCCCTAGAGAAGATGAAGACGACGACGCTCGAAATATTTAGACAGAAGGCAAATGAATGTGGAGAACCAAAGCTTCGGCGGAGCTATATACCCTAGCAGGGTGCGGGAGGACCGTCTGATCTACATTCTCCTATCGAAGCAAAGGATCGTAGACGTTCGATCTGAGACGAAATATTCACTCATTGCATGTCTGAATGGTGCCTCGTATTATGACATGTAGTCTTATCACTATTAAGGAAACATAATCTTGAAAGGGATATAGCGTATTTCGAACACAGTAAACAAAAGCAGTAGATCACCCAGTCATTAATAATGGTGTGGGCAATCATTAAAGTACAAATCTTGACAAAATCTTAAACTCGCGTGAGTAACTGACATGTGGTTATTCCTCCTTGACCGCATTTCAACAAAGTCTAATCAGTCGAACTCTTTGAGCCTCCTTCCTAGTAGAGTAACGTGCGCAAAATCTACGGAATCGTGAGGATATGTGTCAGCGAAACCTACGGGATCATGAGGATAGGTGCCCCCATCAACCTCTTATAAAAAAGGTATTCCCTCGAAAGGGAAAGGTACGTGCGAAGGACCATAACCCATTTCTACTTTATTTTCTTTGGATCTTCATTTCTAACTAGAGCGTCGAAGTGATTGCGCCGAAACCCCTCCGGTCGTCCTCCTAACTCGTGTTTTCCTTTCAGGACTCCCCGAAAGAACCACATCAACTTCCTCTCCTCCCTTGCCAAATCATCGGTGAGTTGTTTGTCGAAGAGCTTGGGCAGCATCAATGACAATGACGATGTGACACGATCAGATGAAGAGTCTTTTTGAGTTGAATATTTTTTATTTATAATTGATCAAGCTCAATCTTCTCTTCAAGTTTGGTTTGAACAATTTAAACAATATCTAAAGATTTTAGGATTTTTATTGAATTTGGAGAAGTTAAAGAGTGAGCCTTTAACTAGTCAAATGATATCTTGTATGGAGCTTCAATAATTTTTGAATCACAATGGACGTTCAAGCATTAATGGTTGTTAGGTCCAAAAGGAATTAGGATATCTCCACAATGGCATGATATTGTCCACTTTGGGCCTAAGCCCTCATGGTTTTGCTCTTGGCTCTCCCCAAAAGGTCTCATACTAATGGAAATGTCTTAATTTCTTATAAGCCTAAGATCTAAGCATGTGTTTATGGATGTGGGACTAAGTTTGCACTTGCAAACTCTAACAATCCCCCCTCAAACAAAGGACCACATGCTCCCACCACAAACAGAAATTAAGCCTAAGATCTAAGCATGTGTTTATGGATGTGGGACTAAGTTTGCACTTGCAAACTCTAACAATGGTGATGAGTTATGTTTAGAGTTTGATGGTCATGAGATGCTATTTGAAAAATGAAAAAAGAGCAATTGATATACTACAATGTCCGGCTAAACTAATTGATTTATTCTTAAATGTTTACATTGCCTATTGTAAAATTCAAAATAATGACTTATCTTTATTCCTCATAAAAGTGAGATATATATACAAGTATGAGATCGGGTTGATTTCTCAATCATAACAAATAATTAATAAAATATTTTAAAACTAATTATTTGCCTGTCTACGACATTTGTAATTATTTCAGAATATTTACAAAGTCAATATAGGAAATTAAATAATTACACAATGAATTATTTCTTCGAATATGCCAAATCCATTATAGGAAATTAAGCCATTATAGGAAATTAAATAATTAGGCAATGAATTATTTTCTCTAATATGCTAAATCCATTATAGAAAATTAAATAATTACACAATAAATTATTTTCTCCAATATGCCCCCTTAAGATGGAGCTCCTGTGGAGATTCCGATCTTGGTCTTTAAGAATTGAAAATGAGTCCCCGAAAGGGGTTTAGTCAAGACATCGGATAATTGATCTTCTGAGGAGACATGAGTGACACGTAAAGCTCTACTTTGTATTTGATCCCTAACAAAATGATAATCAATTGCAATATACTTCATGCGCGAACGGAAGATAGGATTGGAACAAAAGTGAATTGCACCAATATTATCACAATAGATAATCGGAGCAGTGGGAATATGAATATTAAGTTTAGTCAGAAGAGAACAGAACCACCGTAACTCAGCAGTTGTAGCAATAATCGAACGGTATTCAGCTTCAGTAGAGGAGCATGCAACCGTGTATTGTTACTTAGAGGACCATGATATGGGATTGTTACCAAGATACACAATATAAGCACTAGTGGAGGTGTAGTCATCCTTATTGCCAGCCCAATCAGCATCTAAAAAAAGCATGAAGAGAAAGTACCGTTTGACAGCGCAAGGCTAGATCATGATTAGCTATACTAGAAAGGTAGCGAAGCAAGCGTTTGACAACATTCCAATGATCAGTAGTGGGTCGATGCCTGAACTGAGATAACTTGTTAACTGCATATGCAATATCAAAATGAGTAAGACACATATATTAGAGACTGTCGACAATGGTTCGGTATTTAGAAGAATCAGTTAATGGAGTTCCTGAAAGGGTTGTAAGTATTGGCTCAGTGGCAAGAGGAGTGGTGATAGGTTTGGCCCCAGTCATATTTGTACGAGAAAGAAGATCTGTGATATACTTTCGTTGAGAGAGAACTAATCCAGTGGAGGTAGGGACAACTTCAATACCAAGAAAGTAGCTCAAATCTTCAAGATCTTTAATGGAAAATCTTCTGGCTAGAAGGCCAATAAACTGTTGAACTGCAGGAATATTACTGCCAGTAAGAATTATGTCATTGACAAAACAAGTAGATAGATTAGAAAATCATCATTGTTGAAGATAAAAAGTGATGTGTCTGCATGAGAATTTTTAAACCCATATGATATAAGAAATTGTTGTAGTTCAAGGTGTCAGGCTCTTGGTGCTTATTTGAGACCTTAAATAGCCTTGCGTAACTTGCATACATGTGTAGGATTATCACGATCAATAAACCCTAGTGGTTGTGCCATAAAAACATCCTCAAGGAGATGACATTGCAAAAAGGCATTGTTGACATCAAGTTGTCGAAAAGACTACCCACGACTAACAGCAAGACTGAGCACCAAGCGAATAGTGGTAGGCTTATCAACAGGATTGAAAGTGTCATAATAATCAATACGAGGACGTTGATTGAACCCTTTACCAATAAGTCTTGCTTTGTACCTGTCAATAGTGCAATCAGGTAAATGTGTAATTCTAAAAATCCATTTACAACCAACAATATTTCTTATTGAATCAGCCGGAACAAGTTTCCATGTTCCATTCTGACAACAGCATCATACTCCTCACACATTGCCTGATGCCATTTAGGATCTTTGAGAGCTTGGGTCATCGGGCGCCGCTCAGTATGATGATGTAAGGAGATGGTAGCGGTAAGATTAAGTTTCTGGATGGATTTATGGTATTACTTTTGGCTCAAGTGGTCATTATGTGGGTATTGGTGTGGGAAAATGGTCACGGGACCCAAGCCATCGAAGGCCCACCTCCTCGTACCACCTTAGTCGAACCACACAATTGAGATTTGAATAGGTTGAGTACTTGTATAAAACTATAGGTTTAGAAGTATAGAACCTGATAGGGTTAAATAAGCCCCTGGCGGGCATGGTGAGATGGAGAAGCTGAAGGGCGAGACACTTCGAGTCGGAAAGATTCTCTTGCCCAGGCCCAGGGATCTTCCTCGAACATCCACCCGGAACAGTCAGCTAGAAGACCCTTGGGCTCACCTCGAGAGATTGGGTCCCCGAGAGCAGGATAGGGTTGAATGAGCCCTGGCCAGGGCAAATGATGAAGAGGCTATCCGACACAACAACAATAGGGGGCGATGACCCTCCCTCCCGGGTCTTGGGAAATCCCCGAAGGTGAGGCTCCCGGGAAGGGCAGCTGAAGTCCTTCTCGGGGGGCACCTCGGGAGGTTAGGTCTTGCGAGCACATCGAGAGCCATGACACATGGGAACCCCGAGCTCTCCTCGGGGGATGGAGTCCCCATAATAACCGACCTCGGACATTGACCCCTTCCTGGAGGTACGGATAAGCACTCCCGTCGTGAAAGGTCTGTACGACCCCTGAATCTTGAAGCGGGCAGAAGCCGATAACGGCGCAGACCTTTTCAAAGGATATCCCACAACCATCGAAAAATGAGGAGGACGTGGTTTATGTATCGGAGATATGACACCGATCGAGGCCCACGTTTATCCTGGCGTCATCAGTATAAAAGGTAGATGGGCCCCTCCGGTAAGGGGGGGGGGCAATCTCTCGTTTTACATACTGTCTTTCTTTCTCACTGCGATTACTCATCGGATAACCTACTAACTTGAGTGTCGGAGTGGACTCCGCCGGACCCCTACCGGCGTGTCCCCTAACGCTCGTGTTAACCTTGCAGGACCCTACGTTCCTCCTCTGCGCGGTAACTTCCACAGGGCTAAGTCTCAGTGACTGGTCATCGCCGACGACTCCTTCCGAAACAAATTTGGCGTCGTCTGTGGGAATTCTAACAAAGCACCTGAAGGAGCACCGATGGCGGAAGCAGAGGACCTCGCCCATCCGCGGGAGGATGAAGGACCCAAGAAAGAACGAAGGAAAGTTGAGAGTGAGGAGGTACAGATTCATCCTCATAGCGAAGGGGGGATCACGCGCATCGCTCTTGACCTCACGCCAGAATTACGAAACTGCCTCGTCGAATGCCTGCGGAACCATAGAGATGTGTTTGCTTGGGTCGCGGAAGAGATCAAAGGGGTCCTCCCGGCTCTAGCTATGCATCACCTATATGTTGCGCCGAAAGCCCGTCCCGTGAAGCAAAAGAGGAGGCATTTCTCCCCTGAGCAAGATAAAGCTATTCGGGATGAGGTTCAGAAGCTATTAAAAGCTGGACACATCAGAGAAGTTCGATTCCCAGCTTGGCTGGCCAATATGGTCCTTGTTCCCAAGCCTGGGGGCAATTGGCGAATTTGCATCGACTTCCGGGACCTAAACAAAGCCTGCCCGAAAGACTGCTACCCCTGCCTCGGATAGATCGGCTGGTGGACTTTACAGCCGGCTGTGAGTTCATCTCAATGTTAGATGCTTACCAGGGCTATCACCAAGTCCCCCTCGCCCCTGAGGACCAGGAGAAGGTCAGTTTTGTGATGGCTGACGGCACGTACTGCTACAACATCATGCCCTTCGGCTTGCGAAACGCAGGCGCCACGTACCAGGGGATGATGGACAAAGTCTTCAGGCACCAGATTGGATGAAACATTGAGGTGTACGTGGACGATATCCTGGTCAAGACGGGCAGGGGGGTGACATGATATCTGACCTTGAGGAGACGTTCGCCACCTTGAGAGCACACGGTTGAAACTAAACCCAGCTAAATGTTTATTTGGGGTAATAAGTGGCAGGTTCCTGGGGTACATGGTGACGGAGAGGGGGATAGAAGCTAACGCGGAAAAAGTAAAGGTCATTCTGGATATGCCACCCCCGCGGAACTTCAAGGAAGTACAGCGGCTGAATGGTAGGATCACTGCATTATCTCAGTTCATCTCCAAATCCGCAGACAAAGCCCTCCCCTTCTTCAAAATCCTGAGGAAAGCTGTTAAGTTCGAATGGGATGACCAGTGTGAGAAGGTCTTTGGGGAGTTGAAGACCTATCTGGTAGATCTCCTGACCCTGCATAAACCTATGGAAGGGGAGACACTATTCGTCTATTTATCAGCAGCTGAGCAAGCGGTAGGATCGGCGCTCGTCCGAGAACAAGACCGGACACAACACCCCATCTATTTCTTCGAACACCTGCTAAAGACGCTGAGACGTGGTACACCATGATGGAAAAACTGGCCTACGTCTTGGTCCTGACGGCCCGAAGGTTATGGCCATACTTCTTAGCGCATCCCATCGTGGTCCTCACTAATAGCCCGCTCGCCCGAGTCCTCACTAACCCCAAGGCGTCGGGCAGGCTAATCAAATGGACAATGGAGTTAAGCGAATACGACATTGAGTATCAGCCTCGAACCGCCATCAAAGCACAGGCTCTCTCTGACTTTATGCTGGAGACCGTCCCGGAGGCAGAGACCGAAGGTATGTGGAAGGTCTATGTGGACGGATCTGCCAACAGCCAGCACAGCGGAGTTGGGCTGTTATTGATTTCCCCTAGGGGAGACACACTACATCTGTTTATCCGACTTCACTTCAAAGCTACCAACAACGAGGCCAAGTATGAGGCGATCCTAGCAGGATTACAAGCCGCCCGGCACATGGGAGCCCGTCGAATCACTGTCTATTCGGACTCTCAATTGGTGGCTCAACAAATAGCGGGTGGTTTCGAAGTCAGATGTGAGCGGTTGCAAAGGTATGTAGCCCTCTATGAGCAACTAAAAACCGCCTTCTCGGAGTTCATCCTGCAGAAGATCTCTCGGTCGGATAATGTGCGGGCCGACGAGTTAGCCAAGCTGGCCAGTTCCATATCTACCTGGCAGCTGGAGGGGCCTAGTGTGAGAGAAACAATGGTGGCCCAAATTGGAGGAGAGGCCAAAATGGACATACCCGCAGACTGGAGAGATCCCTACATAGCGTTCCTCCGAGACGAATCCCTACCGAGTGGAGGCCAAGAGAGTTGGCTGTTTCGCCGATGGGTGGACAAGTTTACACTGGTCGGGGATCATTTATACAGGAGGGCCTATGCCCGATCCCTCCTAAAATGCGTCGGGCAGGAGGAGACTGGCTACGTAATGCGAGAGGTGCATGAGGGCATCTGTGGAAGCCACATCGGAGGAAGGTCCCTATCCCGAAAGATCCTTTTGGCTGGATACTTTTAGCCCACCTTGCAGGCCGACTCATTTAACTTTGTGGCCAGATGCAAGGCCTGTCAGAAGCATCAACATGTGTCTCACCGCCCAACGGAGACATTGAGAGTTTCTACAGTATCGTGCACGTTCGACCAGTGGGGAATGAACATTGTAGGGTCCTTCCCCATCGGGCCCCAGCAGAAGAAATTCCTGCTGGTCCTCATTGATTACTTTTCTAAATGGGTGGAAGTCGAACCTCTGGCCAACATCACAAAGGGGGTGGTAATGAAAGTTCTATGGACAAATATTGTCTGCAGATATGACATTCCTCATAAGCTAGTGTTGGACAATGGGAGACAATTCTCCGGACGCAAAGTGAAGGAATGGTGTGAAGGATTGGGCATTTAGCAGGCCTTCACCTCCGTCGCATACCCGCAAAGTAATGGACAAGCGGAGGTAGTCAATCGGGAAATTCTACGAGGGCTAAAAGTAAAGTTGGACCATGTCGGAGTCAGCTGGGTCGAAGAACTTCCCAGCATCTTATGGTCCTATCGGACTACCCCAAAAGAAGGAACGGGCGAGAGCCCTTTCTAACTGGTCTACGGAGCTGAGGTCGTCATTCCGGTGGAAGTAGGGGAAGAGTCCCCACGACGGCAACATTACCGCAAGGAAGATAACGACCAGGAGCGTTTGATTGATCTGGACCTTATATCGGAGGTACGGGACAAAGTTGTAGCAAGGTTGGAGGCCTATCGAAGAAGGATGCAACTAGCCTACAACCGCAGGGTGATCGCCCGCAGTTTCGAGGTAGGTGATCGAGTATGGAAGAGAATCAAACTGGTCGGTGATCCCGGGAAGTTAGAGCCGCAGTGGAATGACCCCTATGTCGTCGTCAAAAAACTTACAGGAGGTAGCTACTATTTGGAAGACAATGACGACAGAAAACTGGAAAGGCCCTCGCATGCTAAGCATCTCCGCCCCTATTGTACTTTGTGAGTTGCCGCGTAGGGCATTTTATATGATGTATTTTCTCACATCTTCACTGCCTGGAAGTACAATCAATAAAGGGTGTGAATGACGTGTCATCCTGAAGCCGCTAAATCTCCGTTTCTGATTAAATCCTACAGCCTCTCGGTGTGTAGGCTTGGCCTCGGAGCTGTACACACCCGGCCAAGAGCTGAGTAAATCCTACAGCCTCTCGGTGTGTAGGCTTGGCCTCGGAGTTGTACACGCCCGACCAAGAGCTGAGTAAATCCTATAGTCTCTCAGTGTGTAAGCTTGGCCTCAGAGCTGTACACGCCCGGCCAAGAGCTGAGTAAATCCTACAGCCTCTCGGTGTGTAGGCTTGGCCTCGGAACTGTACACACCCGGCCAAGAGCTGAGTAAATCCTACAACCTCTCGGTGTGTAGGCTTGGCCTCGGAGCTGTACACGCCCGGCCAAGAGCTGATTAAATCCTACAGCCTCTCGGTGTGTAGGCTTGGCCTCGGAGCTGTACACGCCCGGCCAAGAGCTGAGTAAATCCTACAGCCTCTCGGTGTGTAGGCTTGGCCTCGGAGCTGTACACGCCCGGCCAAGAGTTGAGTAAATCCTACAGCCTCTCGGTGTGTAGGCTTGGCCTCAGAGCTGTACGCGCCCGGCCAAGAGCTGATTAAATCCTACAGTCTCTCAGTGTGTAGGCTTGGCCTCGGAGCTGTATACGCCCGGCCAAGAGCTGATTAAATCCTACAGCCTCTCGGTGTGTAGGCTTGGCCTCGGAGCTGTACACGCCTGGCCAAGAGCTGAGTAAATCCTACAGCTTCTCGGTGTGTAGGCTTGGCCTCGGAGCTATACACGCCCGGCCAAGAGCTGATTAAATCCTACAGCCTCTCGGTGTGTAAGCTTGGCCTCGAAGCTGTACACGCTCGGCCAAGAGCTGATTAAATCCTACAGCCTCTTGGTTTGTAGGCTCTCAGTGTGTAAGCTTGGTCTCGGAGCTGTACACGCCCGGCCAAGAGCTGATTAAATACTACAGTCTCCTCGGAGCCGTACACTGTACAAACCCTACCAAAAACAAATAAAAGTCTCATGCCTGCTCCAACTGCATAGGACCGAAGCTGTACATTTTAAGAAAAGCAAGAAATCACGCTAAAAACAAGGGGTTCGACGGTAAATCAATCAAATATTTGCCCTAGGAGCAGAAAGTTCAATAAGAGTAAACTACAGCGGCTAAGGGGGAATCGGAGGGGGATAAGCACACAGTAAGGGGCGCTCTACAAAGCCCGCTCTTCGGAGGAAATGTCGTCCCAGACACGCTGAATAGTTATTGTGCGTAAATCGGAGCCCGGCTTCAATAACTGGTCCTCCTCTAACTGCTTGATGGCATCGTAGAAGCCCTGTTTGAGGGTCTTAAATGCTTGTGCGGCTACCAGATTGACATACTCCTCTGACTCCAAAAATTTGGCCTTGTATGCCGCCTCGATCTGGGATACTAGAGGTACAGGATCCCTTTGCTGCTGCTGGGCCCTGGTTTCGGCTTCGACTTCTCCATCATCACTATAGTCCGATCAGTCAGCCACACTTCTTTCGATCAGACTTGAAGGAAGGGACTAGTGATAGGGTTGAATAAGCCCCTGGGGCATGGTGAGATGGAGAAGCTGAAGGGCGAGACACTTCGAGTCGAAAAGATTCTCTTGCCCAGGCCCAGGGATCTTCCTCGGACATCCACCCGGAACAGTCGGCTAGAAGACCCTCGGGCTCACCTCGAGAGATTGGGTCCCTGATAAGCACCATTTTATTGATTATTTTAATTGTTAAAATCCATGTTTGACCTATGTTTTTATTGCTTAATTGTGATTTTACCCTAGGTTTTAGGATTTCCTCTTATTTTGGACTTAATTGCAAATTTACCCATTTTTTGGATTATTTGGCCACTAATTATCTGATATATTTTTATAGGCATGAAAGGATCCTGGACCTAGGGCATACTGGGTCAAACTTGAGTCGGATGTGAACCGGATCGAATTATCAAGCTTACAATTAATCCGGGCCGTCCGATTCAAGAGCGGCTAGATCTAAGCCATCCGAGACGATCTGAAGCAATCCGAGCTAGCGTTAGGGTTGATCAAGCTCTATGATCATGATCTGAAGGTTTCATTCCAATCAGAGCTCAATCAACCGTTGGATCAAGCAAGGAGGGCTCTAGAGCGTCCATTCACAGATTGAGTTGATCTGGACCATCCGTTGCACATCTGGAGGATCCGAGCTACCACGAGGCAGATCCTGACCGCATATCATCATCATAAAAATTTGGATCAAATCAGAGCAAGATCAGCCGTTGGATCTCCTCCGATCAATCTGGGCCGTCCGTTGATAACTATTTAATCAAAAACGCAGCTGCTTCTTCCCTTGTCGCGTCTTCGCCGCAAGCTCCGTTTTCTTCATAGTTCATAGTTTTTGCTTCAATTTTTCTTCAATTCGAGGCGCGACCACTCAATCTTGACCTGGGTTCATCATCTGGATCATTGAAGATAGATTCGGTGGAGAATTCAGCTCCTGTTTCTTCCTGACAAAGTTTGTTTGAGGGTTTCGGCATCCTTTGTGGTCCGAGCGTTGGAATCTCAGCACAACCCATTTCCGACGACCTGAGCCACTTGTAGGGGTTCTCAGGTGAGCTCAGGTCTTCTCCAAATCATCATCGAAGCTCAACTAACTGAGATCGAAGCGTTTGGATTGGAAATTCCCAGCTTGCACAGTTTGAGCAGAGTTCACTAATCCAATCTGATTTCCATTGATTTGCTGTGCTTAGGGGTTCGAGGCCGGCTCTTGCTTGACGACCAAGAAGATCTTGAGCTTAGGGAAGATTGAGGAGTAGTTAGTTAGCTAGTTTCATTGTGTTTGTAGCTATAACTTCATTTCTGCACTGTTTAGTTTCTGAATTTCAGATTGGTTACGTTTGGTTTCTGAATCGTTACTGCTTTAATCAGTTTAGATTCTGCAAGTTAAGTAGATTTAATTGTTTGTTAGTGAACAATCGTTTTCAATCATAGTTTATTTCTGTTTTTGTCTTGCGTATCATTTTTGTTAGCTGCGTATCAGATTTTCTGCATTTCAATTCTGCGTATCAGTCCACTCCTTCAGCAATTGAACTTTGTCTCCATTAGCTGTTAGATCTTCTTTTAGCTGCCTTGGAACTTTGTTGTATTTGATCTGATGATTCTTTTCTGCATTCCCGCATTCATAGAATCAAGTTTAGTGATTTCAACTCTGCATTCAAGCATTTCTGCACTTAGCTCAGTTCTGAATTTTCGATTCTTCATCCAATTGTTTGGAGGATTGCATTCGGTTACTTGCTGCACATCAACTTGTTTCTATTAGTTGTAAGTCTGTTTTTGTATCAAATAACAACTCAAATTTACAGTTTGTCATTTCTGATTGTTGCATCAGTTTGTTCATGCATACTAGTTTGTCTCGGCAAAAGTCAGTCCATCTCTGCAAATCTGTTTCCTCTCTGCAGAAATTAGTTGTAGTTGATGAAATTTGCATCAAAAGAGCCTTAGATCTTCTTTGCATTTCTGCATTACCATTTGATTTACATTAGCCGCAGCTCTCTTTGTTGTTGTATCAAGTGACACTCGAAACTGAATTGAGTTGAATTTGGCACAACAACTTTCTCATTTTGGTGTACCAAGTTGCTGTACTCTACAGGTTATGTCAAGTTTGGTTACTGCACTAAATTGTATCAAGTCTAAACATATCTTTAAGTGTGCTATTGAGCTTGAAAACAAGTGGTTTTGCATTCAACTTGATTCTGAATTCTAGGTTCTAATTCTATATATCAGTTGTAATTATTTGCTCTTTAGTATCAAGTGGAGTTTTGGCATCACTCTTGTATCAGATTGTTAATAGATTGCTTGTCATTTGGTTGGTTTTGCTTTACAAATCCTGAAGTTGAACACAAGGAGTGAGGTGCCATTGCATTCTGTATTAGTTGATGTCTAAGGGTTGCAAGTTGCATTAATTGGTTAAAGTATCATGTGGTCAAGCTTATTAATTGCCATTCACTCTGTTTAGCTTATTAGCTAAGTTCCTTTAATTCCATGCGATTTCATTTCGATTGCAACCCAAAACCAATTACTTATTTTTGAAACCCGAATTTCACAAACGACACAAATACAAGCGCGAATCACACAACGTCAACTAGTCCCTTGGAAAAATACGACCTGTGGCTCCTTTACTACGTTTTCATATTTTGATTGCAAAAAGGGTTTCCAGCATTAATTCATAAATTCTAAATTTGAGGCCCACATTCGTGACACATAGTTTGGGCCCATCAAATTTTTGGCGCCGTTGCCGGGGAAGCAACTAGTTAATTTGTTTGATTTTTGCTTGTATGCTTTTAGACATATCATTGGGTTCTGTTTTATTTTGCTTTATCTTTCATATACGGGTACTGCCATTTTTCTTGTTTGTTTTGTGACAGGACTGCCAGTTCAGAATGTTTCCATCTACTTACCAGCTGCCGTGTCAACAATTCCAACAAAATCAGCAACCAAATCAAGATTTCCAACATTCCTATGCAAATTTTCAACAACCAAATCAGTTTTTTCAGCCTAATTGTCAGCCAAGTCAGCCATTCCAATTTCAGCCGGATTTTCAGCCAATTCAACCAATTTTCCAGAATTTTCAGAATGGGCAGCCACTATTGCAAAGTTTTCAGCCTCCATTTCAACAATTTTAGCAAGATTTTCAATCGAGTCAAAATTTTCAGCAAGGGTTTCAACCATTTCAGACTTTCCAGAATCAAAATCAGAGTGGATTTCAACCTTCACAGCAAAATTTTCCACCAAATGATCAGAATTTTCAGTTCCAACCATTTCAGAGTTTTCAATTCCAAAATCAGAATTTTCAGCAACCAATCCAATCTTTCAACCAACAATTTCAGCCCTATGATCAGAAGTTCCAGAATCATAATTTTCAGTCATCTCCACCAACTTGTGAACCCAATTTTCAGCAGTTTAATCAAGGAGGCTTTGATGATCCTGATTGGGATGAGGCTCTACACCAAAGGATGATGGAGATGTTGCAACAAGTCCTACAACAACAGCAACGTTTTCAAGAACAACTACAACAAAATTTTCAACAACAAGAACAACAACAACAATGGTTTCAAAACATGCAAGATCGATTGAATCAGATAAAAGCCCAAAGAGCAGAACAATTATCTTCTCAAGCCATTTTTAATTCTGAGAGCCCCGGAGTTGGTTTTATATCAGTTCAAGGTGACCCTAGTGTATGGCCAAATCCTTCTTCAAGTGATCTTAGAATTTTGGTAGAAGAAGAAGAAGACGAAATCATTAAAGTCTGGGCACCTACAGCATGCATCCCTCCGGAGACTCCTATTCAAAATCCAATTCCAAATTTTTCAGCTCCAGAAGAAGAAATTGAAGCTCCACAGGACCATTCTCAACTTTTATTTTGTGATGATAGTATTATTGATGGTCGTAATTTTTCTAATATTGTTGTTGCAGATATTACAGGAGAAGCATACATAGGAGATGATTCCATAGGTGTAGGGGATTGCACTAAGCCCCAGGGACCACCACAAGATTTAGATGATGAACCAGAAAGTGTAGGGACTTGCATGGTGGAAGCAAGCACCCAAGGATCACCAGTTGATTGTCCACCAGAGCCTGAGGCTGAAGAGGAGCATGTACTTGACCAGGAGGAGGCCACAGATATATCTACTATTGTAGAACCTCCAGGTATTCTCCAGCACGCTCAGGTAAGTATTTCTCCTCTTTGTTCAGAAAAATTCAGCGAGGTACCTAGTGCTGACTTTATTGATTCTGATGAATTTATTGATATATCTTGTGTAGAGATTGTTTGTGAAAATCCAATAGAGGTACCAAACATTGATTTCATTGATCGTACTGCATTACTTGATACATCTCTTGTAAATATGAATAGCGAAATAATTTTAGAGGCACCCATAATTGATGTAGTTTGTTATGATGAATCTTTAGATACATCTTTTGTGGATATGGCTAGTGAAATTTTTTTAGAAGTGCCTGAAATTGATGTTATTTATTTTGATGAATCTCTTGCTATATCATATGCTGAGGTTGAATGTGAAAAACTTATGGAGATATCTGATATTGATTTGATTGGCTGTGACACATTGCTTGATACATTCTTGATAGGAAATGATTGTGAAATTTCTATTGATGTGCCAGAAATTGATTCCTTTATTTGTGATGAGTTCTTGGATTCAAATTTTGTAGGAAATGATTTTGAAAATTTCATTGAGGCACCAGAATTTGATTTAATTGGATATGATGCAGTTTTGGATTCATTTGATGCAGAGACTAATATTATTACATTTCTTTCTGACCCTGAACGCTTGAGAGAGGTATTACATTGTTTTGCAGGGTCCAGAAGACTACAGGAGTGGGTGCTCCAACTGAACAGACTTCAGCCTCCTGGAAGGACTTCTGAAGGGCATAAAGAAGGAAGAGATGATCTTACTTTAATTAAAAGCACTCCACCCCTTGAATGGCTCTTGAACCTAAATCGCCTGCGGCCACCTGAACATTTTGCTGCAAAGTTTAAGTGTGGGGGAATCCGAATTCTCTCAGCTACCCAGACACCTCCACTACCAAGATGGAGGCTACTGCTTGATAGGCTCCGTCCACCAGAATAAAGGGGAGATTGTTCTTTCTTATATTTTCTTTTATTGCATTTTTCATTTTCATGCTTTCTAGAAGTAGAATTTTCTTTTAAATTGAGTCCTTACTAATAAATGCTTAAGTAGAGTAAAATGACAAGGAGTCATTGTAAATACCTTGTTATTTCTTTTGGACACTTTTTCTTGCATGACTAGGAATAAATGTATCCCTCTAGGTTATCTCCATAGCATTTTAGAGTCTTTTGAAAATAAATTAAATTTGGTTGTCAAAACTTAGGGTTTGAGCTAATGGATGAATTCTTGGATGCTTGAGTACGATTTTGCTTTAGATTCTTAATTGAAGACTTGGGATGAATTATTTTTACCTAGTGAGAATTAGCCTTATTTTTGTAACACACATGTTATTAAACTCTAGAACTTGCTTAGGTTCTTTCAAAATCATATTTCAATGATTGGATCACATCTATAGAGGTTAATCCATTTGTTTCCCTTTCCACATCAATTTTTAGCAATAATCATGTTTATTCTCTTTTTCTTTGCTTATCTCCTACGCTTACCCACTTTTCTATGGGCTTGTTTGTTTGGAATGTTTCTAATGCTATTTTACCCGAGACGGACAAAGATTTAAGTGTGGGGGAGTGATTAGTGATTGGGAAGAAATTTTTATCAAAGAGGCACTTCATTTGAAAAAAAAAATTTAATTTTTATGTGCCAAGTGAGTGAGTTTGGTGCCAAGATCAAGCAAGAAGAAGTAGTAGAGGAAGACAACAATTGAAGCATCTAGAGTCTTTATCATCAATTGAAGATCCAAGAAGCTATGCCAAGAGAAAAATCTGAAATGGAAACAATTTGCACTCAAAAAGCAGTGAGAAAAAGAGTTGGTGCCAAAGCAAGAAAAATTTTTCTTTGAAGCATGATTTGATCAGAAGTACTCACAAATGCAGCTGTATTCTGTTCATAAAACTCAGAACCATATGCCAGAAGCTCAATCTCAGCTGTACAAAATCGGAATATCTGAATAAGGGCTGAACAAAAGCTTAAAACAAAGAAAAAAAATCAGTGAGGCAGTTTGTGCAGAAATTGAGTCAACTGTTGGCTGAATTTGATTTTTTCCAAGGCTTTGAATCACGAAATGAAGTGGATGAATGTATTATAGATTGAAGCACATCACAGCCTATCAGAACAAGAAAGGAATTTGGATGCTAGGAGTTTCGAAACAGAGAAGAAAATGGAGAGAAGTTGGCTAAAATTCAACTTGATTGAGCAGAATTTTCGAGTGGAACACTTTAAGTGTTCAACAACTTCTAGATGCCAACTAAAATGAAGGAATAAGAGTGTTGCAAGAGCTGATATGCTCCAGCTAAGACTAATTGCAGAAAAGAAAAAAAAACAAAGAGAAAAAAAAAGAGAGCAGTTTGAGAAAGACAAGAAGAAAGCAAGTTGGCACATCATTGAGTTTCGGCACCATGGAATCATTGAAGTTTCTCTCATCCAAATTGAAGATTTGTTCCACCATCATTCTGATTTTAGCAGAGAAAAGAAAAGAAGAAGAGAAAAATCAAAAAAGAGAAGAAAGAAACAAAGTTGGCATGAAATTGGGAAATTGGCACACTAGACCAAGGAAGGGTTTTCATTCAAATCAAAGGCAATTATTCAAGTTTGACTTCACAATACTTTTGATATCATTAGAGGACTGTTAAGATGGGGCAAAGCACATTGGAAACATTTTTGAGCAACCAAGTCTCCCACTCCATCCATTTTCCATTTTTCTTGGCTTTTGTCCCATTTCTCACCATTTTCTATGTTTTTCATTTGTTTTTGTAGATGTTGATCCTATTCATGATTAATGGTGGAGATTAGATAATAAGCAAGCCTATGGTAGTGCAAGAAGCATGTGTGTTTGAGTGAGCTCCACTTCCATCATCAAGTTAGAACTTAAGGAGAGAGCCACCAAAATTTTCCTTGAAAGGCTAGTGATTTAAATTCATCTCAATGACTCATGATAGATGAAAAGGCTAAGTTGTTGATTTAAGGACAAGATACTAATCCATAGGGCTTAGATTTATGAGAATTGACAACCTTAGGTAATTTCTTTTCATTTGCTTCTAATTATACTTAAGAAAACCTAAGGGATACTTATTTAATAGTTTCGCGAGACGCTCAAGGTTAAGTGTGGGGGAGTTGATAAGCACCATTTTATTGATTATTTTAATTGTTAAAATCCATGTTTGACTTATGTTTTTATTGCTTAATTGTGATTTTACCCTAGGTTTTAGGATTTCCTCTTATTTTGGACTTAATTGTAAATTTACACATTTTTTGGATTATTTGGCCACTAATTTTCTGTTATATTTTTGTAGGCATGAAAGGATCCTGGACCTAGGGCATACTGGGTCAAACTTGAGTCGGATGTGAACCGGATCGAATTTCAAGCTTACAATTAATCCGGGCCGTCCGATTCAAGAGCGGCTAGATCTGAGCCATCCGGGACAATCTGAAGCAATCCGAGCTAGGGTTAGGGTTGATCAAGCTCTATGATCAAGATCTGAAGGTTTCATTCCAATCAGAGCTCAATCAACCGTTGGATCAAGCAAGGAGGGCTCTAGAGCGTCCATTCACAGATTGAGTTGATCTGGACCATCCGTTGCACATCTGGAGGATCCAAGCTACCACGAGGCAGATCCTGACCCCAGATCATCATCATAAAAATTTGGATCAAATCAGTGCAAGATCGGCCGTTGGATCTCCTCCGATCAATCTGGGCCGTCCGTTGATAACTATTTAATCAAAAACGCAGCTGCTTCTTCCCTTGTCGCGTCTTCGCCGCAAGCTCCGTTTTCTTCATAGTTCATAGTTTTTGCTTCAATTTTTCTTCAATTCGAGGCGCGACCACTCAATCTTGACCTGGGTTCATCATCTGGATCATTGAAGATAGATTCGGTGGAGAATTCAGCTCCTGTTTCTTCCTGACAAAGTTTGTTTGAGGGTTTTGGCATCCTTTGTGGTCCGAGCGTTGGAATCTCAGCACAACCCATTTCCGACGACCTGAGCCACTTGTAGGGGTTCTCAGGTGAGCTCAGGTCTTCTCCAAATCATCATCGAAGCTCAACTAACTGAGATCGAAGCGTTTGGATTGGAAATTCCCAGCTTGCACAGTTTGAGCAGAGTTCACTAATCCAATCTGATTTCCACTGATTTGTTGTGCTTAGGGGTTCGAGGCCGGCTCTTGCTTGACGACCAAGAAGATCTTGAGCTTAGGGAAGATTGAGGAGTAGTTAGTTAGCTAGTTTCATTGTGTTTGTAGCTATAACTTCATTTCTGCACTGTTTAGTTTCTGAATTTCAGATTGGTTACGTTTGGTTTCTGAATCGTTACTGCTTTAATCAGTTTAGATTCTGCAAGTTAAGTAGATTTAATTGTTTGTTAGTGAACAATCGTTTTCAATCATAGTTTATTTCTGTTTTTGTCTTGCGTATCATTTTTGTTAGCTGCGTATCAAATTTTCTGCATTTCAATTCTGCGTATCAGTCCACTCCTTCAGCAATTGAACTTTGTCTCCATTAGCTGTTAGATCTTCTTTTAGCTGCCTTGGAACTTTGTTGTATTTGATCTGATGATTCTTTTCTGCATTCCCGCATTCATAGAATCAAGTTTAGTGATTTCAACTCTGCATTCAAGCATTTCTGCACTTAGCTCAGTTCTGAATTTTCGATTCTTCATCCAATTGTTTGGAGGATTGCATTCGGTTACTTGCTGCACATCAACTTGTTTCTATTAGTTGTAAGTCTGTTTTTGTATCAAATAACAACTCAAATTTACAGTTTGTCATTTCTGATTGTTGCATCAGTTTGTTCATGCATACTAGTTTGTCTCGGCAAAAGTCAGTCCATCTCTGCAAATCTGTTTCCTCTCTGTAGAAATTAGTTGTAGTTGATGAAATTTGCATCAAAAGAGCCTTAGATCTTCTTTGCATTTCTGCATTACCATTTGATTTACATTAGCCGCAGCTCTCTTTGTTGTTGTATCAAGTGACACTCGAAACTGAATTGAGTTGAATTTGGCACAACAACTTTCTCATTTTGGTGTACCAAGTTGCTGAACTCTACAGGTTATGTCAAGTTTGGTTACTGCACTAAATTGTATCAAGTCTAAACATATCTTTAAGTGTGCTATTGAGCTTGAAAACAAGTGGTTTTGCATTCAACTTGATTCTGAATTCTAGGTTCTAATTCTATATATCAGTTGTAATTATTTGCTCTTTAGTATCAAGTGGAGTTTTGGCATCACTCTTGTATCAGATTGTTAATAGATTGCTTGTCATTTGGTTGGTTTTGCTTTACAAATCCTGAAGTTGAACACAAGGAGTGAGGTGCCATTGCATTCTGTATTAGTTGATGTCTAAGGGTTGCAAGTTGCATTAATTGGTTAAAGTATCATGTGGTCAAGCTTATTAATTGTCATTCACTCTGTTTAGCTTATTAGCTAAGTTCCTTTAATTCCATGCGATTTCATTTCGATTGCAACCCAAAACCAATTACTTATTTTTGAAACCCGAATTTCACAAACGACACAAATACAAGCGCGAATCACACAACGTCAACTAGTCCCTTGGAAAAATACGACATGTGGCCCCTTTACTACGTTTTCATATTTTGATTGCAAAATGGGTTTCCAGCATTAATTCATAAATTCTAAATTTGAGGCCCACATTCGTGACACATAGTTTGGGCCCATCAGTCCCCGAGAGCATGATAGGGTTGAATGAGCCCTGGCCAGGGCAAAGGATGAAGAGGTTGTCCGACACAACAACGATAGGGGGCGATGACCCTCCGTCCCGGGTCTCGGGAAATCCCTGAAGGTGAGGCTCTTGGGAAGGGCAGCTGAAGTTCCTTTCTCGGGGGCACCTCGGGAGGTTAGGTCTCGCGAGCACATCGGGTGCTATGACGCATGGGAACCCCAAGCTCTCCTCGGGGGGTGGAGTCCCCATAATAACCGACCTCGGACATTGACCCCTTCCTGGAGGTACGAATAAGTACTCCCGTCGTGAAAGGTCTATACGACCCCTGAATCTTGAAGCGGGCAGAAGCCGATAACGGCGCAGACCTTTTCAAAGGATATCCCACAACCACCGAAAAATGAGGAGGACGTGGTTTATGTATCGGAGATATGGCACCGATCGAGGCCCACGTTTATCCTGGCGTCATCAATATAAAAGGTAGACGGACCCCTCCAATAAGGGGGGATAATCTCTCGTTTTACATACTGTCTTTCTTTCTCACTGCGATTACTCATCGGATAACCTACTAACTTGAGCGTCGGAGTGGAATCCGCCGGACCCGTACCGGCGTGTCCCCTAACGCTCATATTAACCTTGCAGGATCCCACGTTCCTCCTCGGCGCGGTAACTTTCACAGGGGCTGAGCCTCAATGACTGGCCATCATCGACGACTCCTTCCGGAACAGAACCAATGCAGAAATCAATTTGAATTAGAAATATTGGACATACTTTTGAAGATAGAGCCACTCCAGCTGATGGTGAGCTTGGCAATGGTTAAAGTCCAACTTAGCCAACTCCAAATACATATCATTGTTAACCAGAGGCATCCTGTCATATCACTCTTTCAGTTAATCATTCAGTAAGTAAACAACTGATAATTCAGATCTAAAAACCGAACCGAAACTAGAAAACAAGTTTAGTAAGTAGATAGCTTAAAGTAAGGAACTGTGATCAGTAGATAAGCTTACCTGCAGAGTCTTGCCAATCCAACTATCACTTCCCCCTCCATAATGCCCCAAGTAGAGCCTTGCCTCGATGCGAGGCAGGCTCGCGTACCAGGGGAAATCCAGAGCATACTCCACCTGTTCCGTCAATCAAACGATGATAAGTACTAATTCGACACGAGCAGATGGTGAAATTTATCTGTTTTAGTTAGCCAATTACCTCCCCAGGCAAATCCTTAGTGATGATCCATTTGTCGAGCAGCTGGTGGGCAGCTTGTTTCTCTCACAAGAAGGCATAGGAGAAGCTCTTGGCTTGTTTCTGGTAGAATTGATGAATTAATGGATTCATTTAATGGATCGACGACCTCTCAGTACCTCCTCCATCGAATTTACGGACGATTCGCTCGAGATATTTGAGGCAGTTGCCGTCGCCCGTCTGCATCAGCGCGTAGGCAGTGGAGGACGGCGAGAATAGAAAGGAGCCGTCTTGGCACTGTAGGCGAAGAAGCTTCTCCCAGTCCAATCCAGCCATTCCTTCGATGCTGTGCAGCAGCGTCGTCGGCACCTCGTGCAACACTTGCTTCAGAATCCTGTTTAATTATCGAAATAGCACTCAAGCATCAACTCTCGCAACAGTGTCGACGAACAAGCATGGCACTGTAATCGTAGCTCGCACCTCTTGAATTTAAGGTCTCTCATGGCGCTTATGCTCTGCAAACAAGGGTGCGAGTAGGGAATGCCCAGCCCCAGCTCCTTGGCCAGGTCCAGCAGTGAAGGGAACGCCACCTCAAAGCCGATGGGCATGTGCTTCACTGCCTCCTCCTCCAGCCTCCACATGTTCTCCCTCACGTACTCCACCCCTGCACCGTAGGCGTCGGCCTGCTTGCGTCGGGGGAGGGGGAGGAGGGTCCGGCGACGGCGGTTGGTTGCGTCGGGGGCGATGGAGTGACTCGTAGGCGTCAGGCGACGGAAGGTTAGCATTTTGCGATGGAGGCGATGGCTGAGATGGAGGCGATGGCGGGAGGAAAGGTTGGCTTTGCTTGATTTTGTGTCACGTGACCAGCACGTGACACCGTTTTTTATAATGCAGATGTGGTCTAGAAAATGATGAGGGATTTAGGGACGAGAAGATCCGAATCGTCGACGATCCTATGGTCCCTCCCTGGTTCACATCTACAGTATGAAAGCCCTACATCGCCCAGGAAAGGTTGGCTTGGCTTGATTTGTGTCATGTGACTAGCATGTGCCACCGTTTTTTATAATGCAGATGTGGTTAGAAAAGGATGAGGAATTTAGGGACTAGAAGATTCGAATCGTCGAAGATCCTCTGGTCCCTCTCTGTTTCACATCTGCAGTATGAAAGCCCCCCCCCCCCCCCCCCCCCCCCCGGGCGACATCGCCCTCTCTCTCTCTCGCGAAAACTCATCGCCCTCCTCTCTCTCTCTCGCGAAAACCCTCCCCCTGGATCTCTCGACGACGAAGTCCGGCGTCGTCAGCAGCATCCTCCATTGCCGTTCGACGCTTCCCATCTCACTAGCTAGCTTCGGAACTACGATGGCGAGCAAAATCAAGATTCGTTCCCCCAGCTCTCGCAATTCGTCTGCCACTTTTTACTCTGGTTATCACGCGAAGAAGGTGAGCCTTCTTTTCCCTTCTCGTTGTTCTAAACTCCGGTCGATGGATTTTCATTATCTGGGTTAAGGTGGAAATCGACGGGGAAAGGGTGGGTCACCGTCTCCTCGGAAAGAGTTTTCCTGGCGGAGCCAGCCCGGGTTATTTACCCGGGCTGATCCGGGTTGTGGGCTACGAACGCCGACGCCGACGCCGACTCGGTCACTCCGAACTGGTTCCTCTTTGTCTCTCTCGCGTTTTTTTTCTTTCGCTGCCCGTCCGCCCCAGGTGCCTTTCTCTTCTCCGGCAGCCAGATCCGATTCCGTATGGCTGAGATCCGGGAGGTAGTCGGCGGCGACGGCAGCGGAAGCGGCTCGGGATTAAGACGTGGGCTGAGGCGGTCGCTGAGGCAGGACATCTGCTGAGTCTACGGGTGGCTCAGGAGGTGGCGGCGCAGCGGCTGAGATTTCCTCAAACTTGAGGAAATATTTGTGTTTTTTTGGCCTGTCGATTTTTAAGTCACTGTTTCTTTAAAATATTGAACTTCAGCCCATTTGTTTATCAAGTCCCTCTATCCCCATTCGTCCCATTTCCGCACCCTGTTGGAACTTAATTTTAATTTCCTCAACCAATCGGCTTGGCCATTAATTGTATCCTGATTATGAGCATTCGATGATCATCAAAACCGCCATGTAAACCCCCAATTATTTGGGGTTCGACTATATAGATCTTTTCATATTCAGTTTTCTTAAATCTTTCCCCTTTAAATTCTAAGCATAGATACAATACTCTAGTTCAAGGGAAAGAGAAGTGTATTTTCTAAGCATATATACAAGGTAGTTTTGCACAACCTACTGGTTTTATTTCAGTCTACTGGTTTTGGTGATGAGTAAGTTTATTGGTTATGGAAACTACAATACTCTCTAACTCTAACAATGTTTAAATTTTTTGATTTCCTTTTTCCTCATTTATAGGAAACAGTGCTAAATAGTGGGTACTGATTACTGTGCTACATGCTATCATTTTTCTTGCATTTACAAATTCAGCATGACAATTTTTAGGTTTATCTGTTTATTGAGTATCAAAATGTTCAGGAAGTCTGTTTGGTGTATCGGTATATCAATATTATGAATCTTTTGTACTTGTTTATATAAAAAACAACAATTTAGAGGGTCTGTATATTATGATTCCTTTATTCTTGTTTATATAAGAAATAACAACTTTTTGTTTTTGCCCCGATAGTATAATTTATTTAATTACTTGTTTATGTAAGAAGTAACAACTTTTATGGAGGCTGTCTATCAATATTGCAATTCCTTTATACTAGTTTATATAAGAAATATTAATTTTTAAGGAGTCTATGACTATGAGTTTGCAGTAGTATAGCTTATATTTTGTTGTTAATAAGCTTGCTGATTCTGTAAATAAATGCTGTCAGTTTTAAGTTTTCTAACATTTTTGTTTGTCTTCAACAATTTCTCATTTGAAAAGTGTTGTTAGACTTTTCCATGGTCTATAGGTTGCCCCAATACTTATTCATCCATAACATCAAAAGCATCAGAAAATCCTAATTCTCCTGGTTCAAACTTGATGAAATTAGGGAATCCTAGCTCTGTTAGCATTGTAATAATTTTTAATTTCTTATTTGAAAAGCGTTAACTTTTCCATGGTCCATAGGTTGTCCCCGTACCTAATTCATCTACAACATCAGAAATAACCAATTCTCCCAGTTCAAACTTGATGGAATGAGGGTGTTAAATACCGATTTTTAGGGGGCTGAATGGAAAAAGTTCGGAAAATAAGGGTCTAGTTGTAAAAAAATGAAAATTTAATGGTTTATTTGCAAAAAGGCAAAATCCCTATATAAAACCCTAAAAGCCCTAAGTTCCCTTTATTTATTTTCTCCCCGATTCCTCTCGAAACCACCCGATCCCCTTCGTCTCTCCCGACACCGCAACCGGCGACGCCGACGCTCCATCGCGCCGCCCGCCGTCGCCGCCGAGACCTCCTTTCTTCCTCTCATTCTTCTTCTTCCACTTCTCTTTCGCTTGTTCCGACGTCGCAGCCGTTTGCCGCCGCATTCTTCTTGTCTCGCGGAAACCCTAGGCAGTCATCGCCTTGATTGCACTGTTGTTCTCGTGCGAGCACGTGACAACAATCTTCCTCCCTCAGCCACTGTCGGAAAACCGCAGCCTACCTTTGTTCCTCACCGTCCTGTTGCTTGCGTCGACCATCCCATCAGGTAAAAGAATTTTAATTAGGTCTTGTTTGGGAGCAATTAATTGGTTACATTGGCAAAGTTACTTAAACACCACCGTATATTAGGGTTTTGACAAATATGTGTTTGTTTTTAGGAAGAGTAAGTATATAGCAAGAATCAGTTCCGAGGTAGGCATAGTTGGTAGTTCTTGTATTAGATAGAGTTAAAGTAAGAGGATAGTCAGTCTTATGAACGATGTGTACGAGTAGATCAGTTTGAGTTGTGGATGCAGTTGGCAGAATTAGAAGTAACTAGTATAGTTTTGTAGTAGTGTTTGATGTTAACTTTGAGATTCACGCAAGAAAAGAAGAAAAATTGCTTGAAGGTTTTGTTATTGGATTTAATTGGTTTGGGTTACCGTGAGCTTAGCCTGAGGTTGGTATTGAGGAGTTTAATTATTGGTGAGCCTGTAAATTGGATTTGTTTGGTAATGAATTAATGGATGTAATTAAATGGATTTGTTTGTAATGAAGCTAATTATGTGTTGTAATTAGTTAACTATTTTAACTACTCGTATATATGGCTAAATTTGGTCCTTGACACAGGACCTTGTCTTTGGACTCGTTCGGTTGATCGTGAAGATGTTATTTCGGTCACGTTCTACAATTAAAAGGCAGGTACTTCTCCTTTGTACTCATGTAATTCTTTTTACCTTAAAGCATGGTTGTTTTATGTCTAAATAGATTGCTTGATCTTATTCCTTGTTTGTTATTTTAACATCGTCGTTGATACTTTTTCTTCGTTGATCTTCGAGTATTCAAAATTCGTATCCGTACAGTCTCCTGTTGGTTTTCTGTTATGTAAAGTGCCGCTTGTACGCGAGTACTTAGAAGTCCATTAAACACAATAGGTTTATTTGGCATTAAAAATATCCTACCTAATAGTGTAGGTGCATAAACGTTGGTTTTCGATTTCTGATTGGTTGTATTGATGCATCGTTTACTTGTTAGATTTTGTTGCATCGTTGTTTCTTCAGTTGTTCGTGCATCTTGTAGCATGCACCATATCTGCACGTTGCATACTAACGACTGTTGGGCTTCCATATGGTTAAGTCGTCGTTAGTCATTTAGTTGCTCAGTTCACTCAACCACTTGTTGTCATGGTAGTTGCTAGAGTGTGAGCAACTGTCCTGTTAGCCACACATGTTGCAGTTGTAAGCAAGCAGTGACCCCTACTGTTGTTTTCGAGGGATACTAGAGCTGTTGATAGCTCCCCCTATGCATCGGGATTTTGGAATAGTTGATTCCCCAGCATCCTGTCTACTCAACCACACCTTTCTGTGGTATTCGTTAGAGTGCGTACAGTTGTCACAACCCTACTCACTCGGTCACACAGATGGGATGTGTTGGCGGCTTGACTAGCGTCAGGGGTGACACATGTCATTGCATCATGTGCATCTATTGCATTTATGCATTTTCTTGTGCTTCTTGCATTAATATGAGCTATGGTTGTTGTATTTGGTGACATGCATGTATATGTTGGTTTTATTGTTGTCGCGTTGGTTTATACTTGCTTAGTTGTTATTCGGTTTTATAACATGTTATTTTATATGTGTATGCATGTTTAGGTATTCTTATATTCCTTATGGACGGTACCTTGTTGATTCTCTACTTGGATATCTTTTATTATGTCATGCAATTGTCGACTCATATACCTGTAGAGTTTGTTCGGACTCACTACCCCTGCTTTCTCTTTTTGTTTCAGATAGCATGTAGTCGCATTTCTTGAAGCCAGGAGAGGATCCAGTTGTCAGTCCCCATAGTTGAGTTGTTTTCGTATTTAGTTTAGTTGTTTTATTTTCGGCACTTGGTTTGTTTGTATTTTATTTGCTTATCAGATATCGGACTGGTTTTGTTATTATTATAGAGACATTTTGAGTTCTCTTTGGGTTGTGATTTTCTTTTATGTTTAAGGTGGTTGAGCCACCCGTTATCTTATTTAATAACTGTGTGGGTGTGTTTACCTTTTATATTTTGTGATACTAGTCGCTTGTGGCTAAGTTATATGTTGAGAGTGTATGTATATTTGTCTCAACTTGTCCATCGTATAAGGGAGATGTTATTCGATTTTCGAATAAGCATGTATCTCTGGGTCATGACATAGGGAATCCTAGTTCTGTTCTTTGGCAGATGGACCTGCTATTCAGGTGCAACTTGTGAAGTTTTTTTTTTTTTTTGTTTGTTTTTGTGATGGCTGAATTGTCAGCTGCTTAAATTTCATTTAGATTAGGCTTCGGCTGCTGCTGACTCTCTCGAGAATGGAGCCAACTTTGATTCTCATATCAAGAGGGGTAGACTCAACCTTGGCATAACCTCCTTGTTTATCTCTCTCTTGCTTGCTTACTTGCTGTTCCAAACAATTCTTGTGCTGACTTCTTTTAATTGCAATAACAATTTGTAGGGGTTTTATATGCTGCAGTAATACCAGCTAATATTTGTTATTTATCTTTAAGTATTGATGAAGAAAATATATCTTCAACAAGAATGAGAATAGATTTGTTATTTATCTTGAATACACATCTTCCCTTACATTGCTTTAGAACTTTTGAAACTGCTGGTGCATCTTCTAATGAGTTGGTTTACCATAATCTCATTCTCAGCTTAACCAAAATCCATGCGCGAAATCAATCCCAAATCATGGGAAATTAGATGAATTTGGGGCTATGGAGTATCGTACAAGTAGTAGTGATATTGATTCATGCAGTTCATTCTCCACCGAGTCCAGTTATGACAGTTCCATGTCCTCTGAATCCTCCTATATTCAAAGGGAATTGCAGGAAATGAGGGAAGAACTTGCAGAAGAAATGTCTATAGTTGGAGATATTCAAACAGTTGACGTCTCAAGAACATTATTCTACGTCGTCGATATTTCTTTGTGTGTCATTGTAGCTTTGGGTATATATATTCGAATGTTTGACCTTATTTTGAACAACATTCAGTCCTGTCAAATAGTTTGATATTGTACATTGGAACTGGTCACACGTAACAGTATGTTTAATATATATATTTTTAAAATAAATTGATTTGTTGTGGACGAGATTTCGACATGTTAGGCGTTCGATTATTTGATAGAAAACTATGTCAAATTTTCATTTGGCCTAGTCAAACTTTTTCTCATTTCAAAGATACACCTTGAGGTTTAAAAATTGTCAAAGCATTCTCCTTTACCCATAATTTTAAAAATAATATCCTAAACAATCAACTAGATGCGATTAATGATATTGTTTAATTTGTACTCTTAGTATTTTTTTTTAATCTTTGTATTTTTTTAAAAAAATAGATTTGTCGGATCGTTAAATACTTTTGAGTAGTGCTTAATGACTCGGATTACTAATTGACTAGGATACGATTTATGTCAAATAAAATGAAAGAAATTAAATATTCCTCCCATTAAAAATCTATATAATTCTACTATTTTATTATATCATCAATTTCTTCTTCATCTCTTAGTTTAGGAATCTTTTAACATTAAAGTATATTTAAAAAAAAATAATCATATAACTGCATTAAAATATTAATATTTCTATTTTATTATTTTTATCAAATGATTTTAAAATGATATATAATTAATAAATGTTATTGTTAGTATAAAAACAATTATATATCATCATAAGAAATAAATTATAAGAATAGGAAAAAACTGAAAAATTAAAATAAATTTCTAATAAAAGTTATTCACAAATGAACTAAAGAAACATCCTGTTTGTATGAGTAAGTACCCTTAAATTTATATGCACAACAACTTAAACAAAAAATAAATTATTTGCTAAAATATTGAAATTTCAAGCAATATATGTATGTATTTTTTTATAAGAAATGAAAATTGATTATATAAATTAACTATCTTTGTTATAATTAAAGAACTTTACTATCTCTTTCAAGTGTATTTTATTCATTTAAGAGAAGAATTTATTATCTATATTACCACTATATTTATTTTTTCTAAATTATTATCGAAATTACTTTGATGATGACTAGTTCGCTTTACCTTTTAAAACTGCCGATGCATCTTGTCGAGTTTGAAATTGAATAGAAGATTATGACGAATTTTTATAGAGTTTTTAAAACTGCTGATGCATTTTCGATCGAAATTTTTAAATTTCTAAAATATTACATTTATTACCTAAATTACCATTATATTTGATCCCGTCTAGCTGACGGAAGGGCAGTCTGATAGGCGCAGCATGAAAGGATGACCAATCGGACGCCATATCCGCGCCCACAGACCGATCAGACCCCGACCGGGCATCTCGGTCGGATCAGACCCGATCGGACATCTCGGTTGGATCAGACACCGACTGGATATCCCGATCGGGGAGGCATCCAGACCGGGCCTCTCGAGCAGAGCACACCCCGATCGGTATTTCTCAACTTAGGAGAGCTTCTCGATGCACTCCCTATGCAAGGGATTCTATTTGAGGGTTCCTGGTGGGGCAACTCCAGGGGCGCTGATTGGCGACTGCCCGAGTGGTTTACAATTCGGCCTGCCAAATTCGTGGAGTTTTCACTTTTCAGAGCTCGTACAAAATTACTGACATCCAGCGTGCATGTGATAGCAGTGACCGGGCCGGCATCCGCCGACCTGATTCCTGACATCACTCGTGTCAAGAATCACATGAATCTCGCGACGTCAATACGGTTCTTGACAGGTGCAATGAATAAAACAAGATCGTTCTAGGTCTTGTCAGAGCTCGTATAGAACTTTTGACATCCAGCGTGTAATAGCAGTGACTGAGCCGATATCGGCCGACCTAATTCCTGACACCACTCATGTCAAGAATCGTAGGAATCTCGCGGTATTACTATGGATCCTGACAAGTGCAGTGAAAAAGATAAGGTCGTACTAGGAAGTCGCTGGTAAATCCCAAAGTTCGTGGTACTGATCGACCGACTAACACTGTTCCCTAGCTTTATCCTTGCATCGGACAACAGTGATGACAGAGTTGGTCAACTCTTCTAGATATATATATGACCCTCCATTATCCTCGAACAAGTACGCAAGTCATTCACGACTACAGTACTTTTCATTTTTTTCCTCTTCTTCTCCGCCATCGGATTTCTGACTTAACAGTCAGAGGCCTTTTGCTGAGAACTTTCTCGGCGGATTTCTAACAGTCGCTTCGGAGTATACAGATCAGCCATATATCTCACACACATTCCCTCCATCAAACAATTAGAGCACATCATCAAATTAAGAGTCCGACTCACTCATCGACAAGATCAATATTTATCTCTTCTAAATTATTATAGAAAATTCGAAATCACTTAGCTAGAAATAATAATAATAATAATAATAATAATAATAATAATAATAATAATTTTTGAAGCATACGTCAATAAAAATGACATTTAAAAAAAACTATTAAATAAAGCTATTTAAACTTTATCCTCAAATGAAGGATAAAAAGAAATCAAATGCCTCAGTCATATATTTTTAAAATTAAAAAAATATATTTTACTCCACTAAATAACTACTTGAATTAGTATATGCGTAAATTAGAGATAAATCCCTATTCCAAAAGTTGCCTTTGTGTCCGCTCCCCAGGTAAGGAAACATAAGTTTTAACTCCCTATTTTTTAGTTTTAACTCCCCAATACATAAATTTACTAATATACCCTTCTTACTTTTCCCGCTTTTGATTTTCCCGCATTTCTTCTCCCGCAGCTTCGTTTTCCCCCCGACACAATCTCGGCGTCCTTCACCGGCGAAATCAAGCCAGCTTCCTCTCCTCAATTTCCTTCTCCCGCGAGTTCTTGACGACACATTCTCGGCGTCCTTCACCGGCGAAATCAAGTCAGCTTCCTCTCCGGCGTTTCCTTCTTCCCAAATTTCTTGACGACTTAATCTCGTAAACCCTAATCAGCGAAATCATGGCAAGTCGACCATTTTCCTCTCCCCCATTTCTTCCCGAGACAATGTGAAGCAAGATTATAGCCGTGTAGATCCATCAACCCACCACGAGGAGACTGAATCAAGCTTTGTCGCCGGAGATAGAGTTGAAGCCAGGCATTTTTTTTGTAGATTTTTTATCTATTAGTCGGAACTCTCTAATTATCATCTTTCTTATTTCCCTAATCGTTTAAACAAAGATTAGTGATTGATTAAGTACAACTTCGCCCTATTATGAGTATATTGTTACTATTCCTATGAGATTTCAATTTATCAATATTATTTGCATCATTCTTTAAAAATTTAAGAATTCCTTGATTATAGATAAGTGGTGAGAGGGAGGTAAATAGGCAATTATCAGCAATTGTCATTTCTATAGATAAATAGGTAATTGTTCATGTTTAATGATGATATTAAATTTTTTCTATTATTATTAAATTGAATGTTTATTGTTTGTAAGTAGGCAAATGTTTACTTGATTAATTTTCAGTTTACTTTATGGTCTAAATACTAAAATTGTGTTGGATATTTTGAGTAAGGGTTGAACAGAATCAAAGATGGTGAAGACTAAGAAAGAAGCAAAGAATAACAAAGATGCTAAAGAGGTTAACAGTAGGCAAAAAAATCAGTTTCGGTGTTCACCTACTTTTTTTAGAGCTGTGATGGATGAAGTGGGACCGAAAATGACTGATAAGCAAAAGGAGAGTATTCAAAACACTCCATTTGGTATATGGCTTAAGATGCCCAAATTGGCGATCAGCAGCTCCAGAGTTGATATAATTTTAAAAAGATTTCAGTTGCAATCTCATTCATTTGTGTTTGGTGAAAATATTATTGTTCCCTTTACATCACCAGAGTTTTCCATTGTTCTTGGCTTACGTTATGCAGGGCAACCAGTTGATTTAGATGTAAATTTGGAGTCTAAATTTGTTGCTCAGTATTTCTCTGGGAAAGTTGGCAACGTGACCAGAAGTGCAATCTATGATAGACTATCCTCTTTAGCTGGATCAGAGAGTAACTCAGATGTGGATGATTTTGTTCGGATGTTTATTTATTTAGTGTTTAATTGTATCATTTTTCCTGTGGCCAACTACTCAACACCTCGATTCATTATGCCATACATTGATGACCTGACCACCTTCTTTGATTATTCGTGGGGAGATGCGGCTTATAGATTTTTGAGCAATCAAATTTTCAAATATATTGGAAAGGGTGATGTTAGCAGAAAGAAGTATTTAGATGGTTCAACTGTTGGATTGATGGTGAGTATTTTTAGTATGCTTTTATTATGTTTTGTTCTGTTATACTAATAAATTTATTTATTTAGGGATGGGTATATGAAAGAATACCTTCTCTTGGAGTAGTACGTTCGCTACATACTTTTCCCAGGTTATTCCGTTGGGGGGAAAGTAAGATACCTAACAAACCTGATTTAGCGGAGAGGTTATTGAATTCCATTGACTATAGTAAAGTAAGTTCATATTTTATAGTAGACATAGTCAAATATGATGAATTGTAGTGACCTTTTAATTTTAATTGTGAAAAGGTGTTATCCATTGTACCATTTTCGGATGAAGATATACTGTTTCATCATAGGCGAGCAAGTTTTTCGGTAATATTATCATTAAATAAGTATTTTGTTAAATGAAGTTGAGAAAATATTTATTTGCTACAAGAATCTTGTAATTTTTTCAGGGCTCAGAATGTGTTAAATGTGGTGGATTGATTGCTGGCACAAGTTGGGCCAAATCTGAAGCAATGGAGAAAGAGTTTGTTGGTGAGCTACATCCACAGACTGATGATATCAGTGGGTCAGAATACAACAAGAGAGTTGAAGTTAAAGACTCTATTGAAGGTGAAATGGCTGAGTTTGTTGAAGTGTCGGTTGAAAAGAATATAGTAGAGCAATTTGTGTCCTCTATTGCAATGACGGTTAGGACAAGGGCAGACAGAATGAAGAAAAAAAAGAGTGAAATATATGTTACGCCGCCGAGTACAACACCTAAACGTAGGAGGAAGGCAGGCAAAGAAGTGTTAGCATCAATTGTAGACCCAATAGTGCTGGAAACGGTAAAATAGAGTTAATTTTATTTATTTATTGTTAACCGTGTTTCTATTTTATTCTTGTGTTCTTAAATCTATCTACATAGGGAGAGAAGACTATAGATGTTGCTACAATTGGAAGGGATGCTGTTGCGGATGTGATAAATAAATATAGAGAAACGAGAAATTTTTGTGGATATGAAGAAGCAACTGATGAAGAGCGAGAGATGGTAACAGAATATCTTTCTCGAGATAAGTTAGAGTATGTTAATCTTGTACATGTTTCCTTTTCTAGAATATTAGTCCTTTATAGTGAAATATTATATAAATTTTCAAATTTACAGTGTGGTTGTGTGGGAGGAAGATGATGTGGTCCTTGATGGCCTCCAATTCTGTGAATTCATATTTCGTAATCCAGTTGGATCCGAAATTATTGATTGTTACATGAGAATAATGAGAAAGCAAAGTGTCAAGAAAGGGTTTGAAATTTTTGGCATGGACATGGGTGTTCAGGTTTGTGGTGTTCTTTGACCTTACAAATGAAATCTTTAATTTTTGTTTACAATGAGAAATATGACTCTATTTCTACATGTAGAGAGAAGTCCTTCATAAATTGGAAGGACATAGGAGTAATCGATTGCTGCGGAAGGGAGAGTATGAAGAATTTGTTGGAAAACTTACTTCAGTGACAAGGAATCAATTAAAACATCTCAATGAAGATTTATTTACAAGATGCAGATATATTATTTTTCCCTTGAACTATGGATGGCATTGGTATCTATTATTCTATTCAACAAGAGAAGGCAAATTCAAGACCATGAACTCCAAGCCACATCCAGCTGCTTTCGGGACAGCCAAAGTTTTTGTAAGTTTCATCATTTGTATTTCAATAACTCTTAAAACATAAATTTCACAGCTGAATAAATATTTGCAGGCTGAATTTTTGGCTGGATACATGAAAAATTTCTCAGGCTTTGACCTTGGTAAAATAACAGTAATGAAAACAAAGTGCCGTCACCAAGGCGAGACACTCGATTGTGGTGTTTTTACTTGTTTGTGGATTGAGTGTCTAGCGCTTGATGATGATGAAATATGGAATTACGAAAAAGAGGTAAAGATGGATGCGTATCGGGCACACATGGCAGCAATTATTCTGTCAGATGAAAATGGAATTATGAAGAAGTAGACTTTTCTAATCTCATGTGATTATGAATTTTGGTGGAAAACGTATATTTGTTGTAAGTTGGTGTATCTGCAAATATTCTCATCTTCATCATCTTTAGCCTATGTAATTATGGTTGTGAGTTGCTGAATGTTATGGAAAGTGGATGTTTTGTTGTTGAAATATGGAAAATATGAGAGAGTTATGAAACTGAATGTTATGGAGAGTTGCTGAATGTTATGTAATTATGGTTGTGAGTTGCTTAATGCTTTTGATATATAATCTTTATTGTGTGAGTTCAGTTATGAAACTAAATGTTTGTTCAGTTATGAAAATAAATGTTTGTTCAGTTATGAAACTCATTGTTATGATTTGTGTACTCTTTATGTGCATGGCATATGTGGGATATACAAAGGAGATGCTGTCAGAATTTCAGCCAAAATTGAGTACAGATCAGCAGAAATTGAGTACAGATTGACGAAAATCGAGTACAAGGTTAGGAAACCTATACCTCTCTCATGGTCTTGATGCAAAGTCCATTGTAGTTGAGTCGAAGGTTAGGAAAACAAGATAGGATCATGATATATGCCCTATTATTTGACTATCTAAGAGTTGGGAAGGTCATTGAGATTTTGAGTACAAATTGATACAATCTCGGTACACATAGGCTGAAATCGAGTACAAATCAGCCCAAATTGAGTACATATTGATGAAAATCGAGTACAAGGATAGGAAACCTATACCTCTCTCATGATCATGATGCAAAGTCCATTGTAGTTAGAGTCCAAGGTTAGGAAAACCAAGATAGGATCATGATATATGCCCTATTATTTGACAATCCAAGAGTTTTGCAAGGCCATGGGGATTTTGAGTACAAATTGATGCAATTTCGGTACACATTGGCTGAAATCGAGTACAAATCATCCCAAATTGAGTATAAATTTATGCAAATCGAGTACAAGGTTAGAAAACATATACCTCTCTCATGATCATGATGCAAAGTCCATTGTAGTTAGAGTCCAAGGTTAGGAAAACCAAGATAGGATCATGAGAGAGGTATCACTTACCTCTCTCATGATCATCCCATGCAAAGTCCATTGTAGTTAGAGTCCAAGGATAGGAAAACCAAGATAGGATCATGATATATGCCCTATTATTTGACAATCCAAGAGTTTGCAAGGCCATGGGGATTTTGAGTACAAATTGATGCAATTTCGGTACACATTGGCTGATATCGAGTACAAATCATCCCAAATGGAGTATAAATTTATGCAAATCGAGTACAATGTTAGAAAACATATACCTCTCTTATGATCATGATGCAAAGTCCATTGTAGTTAGAGTCCAAGGTTAGGAAAACCAAGATAGGATCATGAGAGAGGTATCACTTACCTCTCTCATTGTAGTTAGAGTCCAAGGTTAGGAAAACAAGATAGGATCATGATATATGTCCTATTATTTGACAATCCAAGAGTTTGCAAGGCCATGGGGATTTCGAGTACAAATTGATGCAATTTCGGTACATATTGGCTGAAATCGAGTACAGATCATCCCAAATTGAGTATAAATTTATGCAAATCGAGTACAAGGTTAGAAAACATAGACCTCTCTCATGATCATGATGCAAAGTCCATTGTAGTTAGAGTCCAAGGTTAGGAAAACCAAGATAGGATCATGAGAGAGGTATCACTTACCTCTCTCATTGTAGTTAGAGTCCAAGGTTAGGAAAACAAGATAGGATCATGATATATGTCCTATTATTTGACAATCCAAGAGTTTGCAAGGCCATGGGGATTTCGAGTACAAATTGATGCAATTTCGGTACACATTGGCTGAAATCGAGTACAGATCATCCCAAATTGAGTATAAATTTATGCAAATCGAGTACAAGGTTAGAAAACATAGACCTCTCTCATGATCATGATGCAAAGTCCATTGTAGTTAGAGTCCAAGGTTAGGAAAACCAAGATAGGATCATGAGAGAGGAAAACATAGACCTCTCTCATGATCTTGATGCAAAGTCCATTGTAGTTAGAGTCCAAGGTTAGGAAAACAAGATAGGATCATGATATATGCCCTATTATTTGACAATCCAAGAGTTTGCAAGGCCATGGGGATTTCGAGTACAAATTGATGCAATTTAGGTACACATTGGCTGAAATCAAGTACAAATCATCCCAAATTGAGTATAAATTTATGCAAATCGAGTACAAGGTTAGAAAACATATACCTCTCTCATGATCATGATGCAAAGTCCATTGTAGTTAGAGTCCAAGGTTAGGAAAACCAAGATAGGATCATGAGAGAGGTATCACTTACCTCTCTCATGATCATCCCATGCAAAGTGCATTGTAGTTAGAGTCCAAGGTTAGGAAAACCAAGATAGAATCATTGTTATGAAACACATACCTCTCTTATGATCTTGATACAAAGTCCATTGTAGTTAGAGTCCAAGGTTAGGAAAACCAAGATAGGATCATGAGAGAGGTATCACTTACCTCTCTCATGATCTTGGTTTTCCTATCTTAGTTTTCCTAACCTTGGACTCTAACTACAATGGACTTTGCATCATGATCATGAGAGAGGTCTATGTTTTCTAACCTTGTACTCGATTTGCATAAATTTATACTCAATTTGGGATGATTTGTACTTGATTTCAGCCAATGTGTACCTAAATTGTATCAATTTGTACTCAAAATCCCCATGGCCTTGCAAACTCTTGGATTGTCAAATAGTAGGGCATATATCATGATCGTATCTTGTTTTCCTAACATTCGACTCAACTACAATGGACTTTGCATCATGATCATGAGAGAGGTAAGTGATACCTCTCTCATGATCCTATCTTGGTTTTCCTAACCTTGGACTCTAACTACAATGGACTTTGCATCATGATCATGAGAGAGGTCTATGTTTTCTAACCTTGTACTCGATTTGCATAAATTTATACTCAATTTGGGATGATTTGTACTTGATTTCAGCCAATGTGTACCGAAATTGCATCAATTTGTACTCGAAATCCCCATGGCCTTGCAAACTCTTGGATTGTCAAATAATAGGACATATATCATGATCCTATCTTGTTTTCCTAACCTTGGACTCTAGCTACAATGAGAGAGGTAAGTGATACCTCTCTCATGATCCTATCTTGGTTTTCCTAACCTTGGACTCTAACTACAATGGACTTTGCATCATGATCATGAGAGAGGTCTATGTTTTCTAACCTTGTACTCGATTTGCATAAATTTATACTCAATTTGGGATGATTTGTACTCTATTTCAGCCAATGTGTACCTAAATTGCATCAATTTGTACTCAAAATCCCCATGGCCTTGCAAACTCTTGGATTGTCAAATAATAGGACATATATCATGATCCTATCTTGTTTTCCTAACCTTGGACTCTAACTACAATGAGAGAGGTAAGTGATACCTCTCTCATGATCCTATCTTGGTTTTCCTAACCTTGGACTCTAACTACAATGGACTTTGCATCATGATCATGAGAGAGGTCTATGTTTTCTAACCTTGTACTCGATTTGCATAAATTTATACTCAATTTGGGATGATTTGTACTCTATTTCAGCCAATGTGTACCTAAATTGCATCAATTTGTACTCAAAATCCCCATGGCCTTTCAAACTCTTGGATTGTCAAATAATAGGGCATATATCATGATCCTATCTTGTTTTCCTAACCTTGGACTCTAACTACAATGGACTTTGCATCAAGATCATGAGAGAGGTCTATGTTTTCCTCTCTCATGATCCTATCTTGGTTTTCCTAACCTTGGACTCTAACTACAATGGACTTTGCATCATGATCATGAGAGAGGTCTATGTTTTCTAACCTTGTACTCGATTTGCATAAATTTATACTCAATTTGCGATGATCTGTACTCGATTTCAGCCAATGTGTACCGAAATTGCATCAATTTGTACTCGAAATCCCCATGGCCTTGCAAACTCTTGGATTGTCAAATAATAGGACATATATCATGATCCTATCTTGTTTTCCTAACCTTGGACTCTAACTACAATGAGAGAGGTAAGTGATACCTCTCTCATGATCCTATCTTGGTTTTCCTAACCTTGGACTCTAACTACAATGGACTTTGCATCATGATCATGAGAGAGGTATATGTTTTCTAATCTTGTACTCGATTTGCATAAATTTATACTCAATTTGGGATGATTTGTACTCGATTTCAGCCAATGTGTACCGAAATTGCATCAATTTGTACTCAAAATCCCCATGGCCTTGCAAACTCTTGGATTGTCAAATAATAGGGCATATATCATGATCCTATCTTGGTTTTCCTAACCTTGGACTCTAACTACAATGGACTTTGCATCATGATCATGAGAGAGGTATAGGTTTCCTATCCTTGTACTCGATTTTCATCAATATGTACTCAATTTGGGCTGATTTGTACTCGATTTCAGCCTATGTGTACCGAGATTGTATCAATTTGTACTCAAAATCTCAATGGCCTTCCCAACTCTTAGATAGTCAAATAATAGGGCATATATCATGATCCTATCTTGTTTTCCTAACCTTCGACTCAACTACAATGGACTTTGCATCAAGACCATGAGAGAGGTATAGGTTTCCTAACCTTTTACTCGATTTTCGTCAATCTGTACTCAATTTCTGCTGATCTGTACTCAATTTCGGCTGAAATTCTGACAGCGTCTCCTTTGTATATCCCACATATGTCATGCACATAAAGAGTGCACAAATCATAACAATGAGTTTCATAACTGAACAAACATTTATTTTCATAACTGAACAAACATTCAGTTTCATAACTGAACTCACACAATAAAGATTATATATCAAAAGCATTAAGTTTCATAACTGAACTAACATTCATGTTCACAACTGAACTAACACAATAACAACAACAAATACGAGTCATTTACCAAAACTATGAAATACAGATATCACACCAAGCTTAAACATCAACTAGTATCAAGCCCACATTACATAAACAGTTCTCGGTACATTAACATCACTAAAATAACAAAATATTAAAGGACCATTACACCAAGAGCACGCCCTGAATAATTGCACTGGTTCGAGTACTCCTTCTCTTAGGTACATCCTTGCTTCTTGCTTGTTCTATCATCCTCTTTTTCCTGTAAATTGGAAAATGTATTAGAGATCAAATATACATGCTCATTAAAAGAAATTTCAGAATACAATATTTTACTTGTAAATCAAACAGTTCCATACTATTTTCACAAAATAAAAGTAGAGTTAGTTAATGGCTTCTTTGCAACTGCGTCGGTTATGACCTCGCCCATGACACCGACCACACTTTGTCACACGTTTTTCGACTTGCGAAGGTATCCTTTGAGTTCTTCTTCTGCCTGGTTGGCTTCGAACAATGGGAGCATTGATTACAAATTGCTGCTCGAGATTGTACTCAGACATATGACATGTAGGGATCGGATTTACGATTCCTTTGTAGCTTTCACGATACAACTCTATTTTAAAGTACTTGTCACAGAAATCATATACTGATAATGACTTTGACTCTATTGCTGAACATGCATGTTTGCATAGAAACCTATTAATCTGCCATGCTTTGCACGAACAAGTCCGAGCAGACAAATCAACAGCAAATGATTTATTCCCATCCACAACTTCAAAACTCCAACCACATGCCTTGCGCACTATCAAACTACGAGATTCAGCATATGTTTTTGCAAGAGCATTCTCCTTTGATGGACTCAATCTTTTAACCATCTCCATTGTTGCTTCACGTCGTCTGTGCATCATATCCATAATTTGAATCCGTATGTGATCGACCATGGCCACGATAGGAAGAAATCGTGCAGCTTTAACCCAATTATTCCAAGACTCAGCTATGTTATTATTCATGACACCCCACCGATTTCCTAGAAAATATGCATTTGCCCAACTTTCTGGACACGAAGATACTATAAAGTCTTTGGCAAGTGGCATTGACCCTACTATCATGTTAACATATTCTTCAAATTCTTGTGTTGATAGGGCATATGCAGCTTTTTTGAAAATAGATGACCAATATTTTTTGTTATGAAGTGGGTACCTTCGCATGACCTACATTCAAATAACAAAAAAATAGTACATAAACTAGTATTATTCAAAAAGCAATGTTTTCCTAACAGAAATATGCCATTAGCCAAACCTGTTTCACGAAATTGTCTACCAAATGCCTCAAACAGTAGGCATGATGACTATCTGGGAATATTATCTGAATAGCCTTGATTATCCCAGGATGTCTATCAGAAAAAAAGGTGAACTCATGGAACTCAATATAGGAATGCGAA
>JAGFNQ010004691.1:0-29748 GCA_024364735.1 Boesenbergia rotunda
TAGTTATGTAACAACAATTGTTACTAAAAGTTAAATGATAACCCTTTTCATTCAAACATGAAATAGATACAATGTTCTTTATCAACGAAGGAACGAAATAGCAATTATCCAATTCTAAGACACGTCCAGTGGGGAGCTTTAGCAAATATGTTCCGATGGTAACAGCAGCAATCTTTGCTCCGTTTCCAACTCGCAAATTCGCTCTCCTTTGACGAGTCTTCTTCTATTCCTTAGCCTTGTATGTCATTACATATATGTGAGCTACACCCAGTATCAAGTACCCATGTGTTTGAGGAAATAGAGTGACATTCAATAATGAAGATACTTGAAGAGGTGGGCATCGGATGCCTTCTCTTTCAAGGACTCAAGATAAATCTTGCAGTTTCTTCGCCAGTGACCCTCCTTGCCATAATGATGGCAAGTGCCTTTTGGTTTCTTTCAGTCTTTTAGCCTTTTTCTTCTTTCCCTTATTCTGTTCTTTGGCCTTCCTCTTAGAACTTTCATCGAGGAACCAACTACAGCACCGTCTTCTGTTCCTGCTTCACAGAAGGCTCTACAGTCTTCAGCAGGTTAAGCAACTCAGGAAACTGGTCTGGAGTTGCATCTTCAGGAGGACTGTTGGGAAGTAGATCTTCAAGGACATAAGCAAGCTTCTCTGCCTTGAGGACTATCCTCAGGTTCGAAGCCAGTCCATGAAGTTTGGCCTAGTCAGTTTATTGGTGTCCAAAATGGAACGCAAGTTAGGAAGACATGATCGAGTGATTACCCTAGAAATACAAATTGAGATTATGTGAGAAATTTAAAGAATGTATCAACATACATAAATTAAATCCTATTTATTTTACGAATTGAGTCACCCTTATTATCAATCGGGAGATCGTAGGAACATCTCCAAATAGGTTATATCTAACCATAGATAAAACAACCATGCTGTGGCCATCAAGTTCTTCTTAGCTATGAAGGTAGGTAATATACCGATTACACATCACATATATGTAACTATCACATTATGCTATCAACTAATTGAATGTTGCATAAATCATTGGGTTGTTAACTCATTAACAAGTATGTATCATTATACATAGCACCCAACTGCACCTCTCTTTGCATCGACCTTGGCTGTGGCACAACAAATCGATGCTCCAAGCTTAAGGCTGACCCATTAATCAAGAAATAGTTTTAACATGTTGGAGCTCATTCAACCGCTTAGTCAGGCTTGGATGTGTCCAACAACCAAAACTAATGATTGACCTCTGACTCGAACTATATTATTCATAAACTAATTCCATGGTTTGAACATGTTGAGGTCAAGTCGGGCATGGATGTGTCCATCAACCCAAGCGAGAAACAAAACTCCGATTCTAACCATATTAATGGAAGGTGTTGGCCTTAATATTTTATAAGGGGTTTTGGGTCTCATTCTCTTTAAGCACATTCATGACATAAAATTATGTCATGACTAACGATTTCCTTAATAAAGTATGTATGTGACTTAATTTATCAAGTCTCATGAATTAAATTAGGAACCGGATTTCCTAATCATAATTCATACTTTATTAAAGGAATTGTTTTGGGAAACAATTTCCTAAATTGTCATAATTAATTTCGGAAATAATATGTTCAAGACTTTGATTTCTCTAAATCAAATCTTGTTAAATTAAGAGACAAATCCTTAATTCAACTACATATTATTTTCATGAAAATCTCATTTAAGAAACTCTATAGGAAACCATTTTCCTAATTAATTTGGAGACAACAATATGTAAGAGCATCACCTCTTAAACATATTTTATTCATGGATTTAATTAATTACAACAAATTGTTTCTAAGGGTGGCTCCCCGAGGCTCAGATACCCAAAGAAAAGTAATGTGTTGTAAATCCAATTGGACGGCTCCCCGAGGCTCAATCCAATCAAACATGACAATTTCAATTAAAAATTGGGAAATTAAATTACAACAACTAACTTTAAATTGGACGGCTCCCCGAGGCTCAATCCAAAATAAAGAATTTTGTTGTCAATTTAAAAACCAATTCAAATTTAATTGTCAATTAACTGTCCATGAATTTGTCTAGACTTTCTTAAAGAAAGTGCCCAAAATTGCGAGATTTCGAAAATTGATTTTCAGAATAATTATAAGTTCTGGTACAAAGGAAACTTACATATTTCCAAAATTGAAAATTTCTAAAATAGAAAAATTTCCAAAATTGGAAAGTTTCCAAATATGGGAAATTTCAAAATTATTATAAAATTTCAGAAAATAGAAAATTTCAAACGTTTGCGAAATTTCATGAGGATTTCCAAACTTTGAAATTCCTAAATCTAAAATTTATTATAATTTGAAAGTTTCCATAATTGAAAATTTTTTTCCGAAATTGAGATCATGACAAAGTTTTCCACAAAACAATTATTTGATTAAGTCGAACACTAACCAGCTCTGATACCACTGTTGGGACCGGGTGCATGTCGACAAGGATACGAGTTCGTAAAATTTAAAATTTTTACGTGCAGCGGAAGAGTTTGCATAAAATAATTTCCTAAATTATTTTAACTTCGTATCTAACATGCAACCTTATAGTGTATCGGCATAATCATAAAATAAAAGTTTGCGAAAAGTAAACTAATTTACCAAGTACCTCGCGTAACTCGAAGTAAGGGACGAGATCCAACCGTAGCGTCCCTTGGAAGCTTCGCCTCTATTCGCGTCCACGCCGAGTTCTCTTCGGGATGACTTCGCAAAGTCACGAGTTTTGTGCCGACGAGAACTACTAGATTCTCGGAAGGCACAACTAGAAGGACAAGAGAAAAATTAGGAAAACTAACCAACGAAGTAACGGAATCGAATTCCGAGAAGAGAGGAGTCACTATCCGCTTCTTCTTCTTCGTGTTCGGGTTCTCCTTCTCCTTGAAAGCTCACGCCAACTCCTTGGGTGATGGTTGTGTGCGCCGGCCCTAATCCACAAGGATGGGGCGCCGGCCCTAATGTGAAGGAGAAGAAGAGGAGGAGAGAAGAGAAGAGAAAGAGGGAGAGAAACAATTAATCTCTTGATTGATTCAAATTGGAATTAAGGGCTAGCCTTTGGTTCCTTTATATAGTAGCAACTCCTTTGCTAAGTCTCCCTCTAAACCGAATTAACGGAATTAGTTATAAGAAATTTATCTTATAAATTTTCTTATTGCTTATTCCTTTTAAGCCTAGTTTTATTATAACCATTTATAATAAAACAAATTAGTTATCATAAGAATTTATCCTATAAATTTTCTTATGAATTTTATTATAACTAACTTTATAATAAAACTAATTATTTATCATAAGAAATTTATCCTATAAATTCTTATGAATTAATTCCGTTTAAACCAAGTCTTTATTATAAACTAATTTATAATAAAAAACTAATTCTTCTTCTCTTTAAATTATGGAATAAATTTTATAAGAAATTTATAAACTTTCTTATTATGGATAAATCAATTCATAATTGATTTTATAAAATTAAAATGAACCAACTCATGGATTATTTTAATCTTCCATAAAAGAATAAATTTCTATAAATTTTATTTATATAAATTTCTTTATATAAATTTATTTATCCATAATTTATAAAATAAATCGCGCTAGATTTATTTTATTAATTAAACCAATTAAATTGGGTTTTCTCCTTTTATTTGGCCGGCCACCAAAGAGGGGTTAACACCCTCTTTGGTTGGCCAAACCCAACCCGGACCGTCGCGAATTAAACTCATTTAATTCGCCCAAAAAGCCTTCAAAAGACTTAGCCATTTTTAGCTTCCAATGCGCCTCTGACTAACTCAGATTCGACTTATTTCTCTTGATAGCAAAATCCAATTTTCAACTCGTTTTAAATCCCTAGGATTACTCGTAGTGCGTGTGACTAAATAGGCTTTCGATTTATGTTGGCCGTCTATAATTAACTAATTATAGAACGATCATGAGTGGCACCTAGTAGTACATCATGATCCCCAATTAATCGAAAGATCAACGGTTTGACCTCAGAAGAAATTATTCTGAAACCCTTCAGCAGCTCTAATGAATCGTGCCCCATTCCCTTCACCACCTTATACCCACTTGGTTCAGGACACGGTCTATGGTGTCAGTCCCCACTAGGCTGACTACGTCACACCTAGCCCAAGTAATGTCTTACTCGTCCTTTGGATTTCTAATTACTCTCATGTATTTTAGAGACTCTCACTCTAAACATGATATGCTCTGGCCAGAGGCTTTGAGTAACAATCCGACGATAGGCCTGGGTATACATCTCCTCGCAAGGAGTGGTGAATCCTTTGTAGGCTGTTCAAACATCTTCGGGCACTTCGGCTTATACCCGATCATCCTGGGTCCACACCTCCTTGGAGATGCTTGCTTAAGATGTCAAAGTATAAGTCTCCATGACCAAGATGACTTGAACACCGCAAGTCAAAGGAACATCGCACTTAAGCCGCAGTAAGATCTTCATTGACATATCTACATGTAGATTCCCATATGAAGTCTTACAGCTAGTCACTCCAATGAACTAGTTCCCTTAACTAGCATCTATGTTTATCTCCGGACATCCCAATGTCACCAGCCAGTGAGAATCAACTGATTAGAGAATAACCCATGCTAGTCTCAACAGAATTGATAGTGTCCGTTTTTATCAATTCATCGACTAGGGATATTTTCAATACTTCACATTTGCGCATTTAGAGATAATCACTAGTTGTGATCTCATCACAAATTCTCTTATGTTGTGAGTTGTATTGCGGACATTCAGTAGATGAGTTTAAGATCTCAATCAAATACACAAGCATGTATACTCAAATAGTGAATTATCATTTATTAATATAAATGTTTTACAATCATAAGGCGATTGCCTTAGGACACTTCTCTCATATCACTAACACCAACTCGTATCAATTGGTCCTTAGTCATTCCACACTGCAAAGTGACCACCACTTTCGCATCGACTTCTCCCTTGTGAGTTTGCTCAGCCGACAACCTTGAGAAGTCTAGTTCTCCTCCCATGGCCTCCTTCACAACAAACCACATGTTGATGTTCATCTTGAGATAATACTCTATCCTCGACTTCCAATATTGAAAATCTGATCCGTCGAAGAAGGGTGATCTGCTGGTGCTATAACCTTCTCCTCCCATGGCCATCGTTGTTAGCTCTCGGATGTTAAGCCGTTGAACAGAGCCCCAAGCTCTGATACCACTTGTTGGCTCTTGGATGGCTATAGAGGGGAGGGTGAATGTAGCCAGACACTCAAATCGATTTCTCTGTTGAACTTTCTGCACTTAAGAGATTAGTAGCAGCGGAAACAACACAAGTATAAAAGCAGAAACTAAAATGCAGAAACTAAAGGCAAACCCAAGACGCTAACACGAGGATGTACAAGGTTCGGGGATAACTTGCCCCTACTCCTTGGCGTGCCCGTGAGGTGGGCGATCCCTTGATCGTCGGCAGATCAAACCCCGGTGAACCCAGATATAACAGTGCCTCCTTCTCGGTGGAGAAGCCTCTCCACAAGCGGTCTCAAGAAGATACACGTTAAGCTCACGAGACACTAGAAGGAACGCTCACAAGAATGAAGCAGAAACACACTTAAGCACGAAGCTACAGAGATCACACCAACAACCCAGCCAACTCTTCAAGTTTTCTGTCTGTTCTCTCCTATGCTCCTCCGCTTCCAGCATCGTCTTAAGCTCCTGCCAAGCTCCAACAGCATCCACTGAGCCACAGCCTGACCCCCTGACTCCCTGAGCACACAGTCCACTGAAGACCACTCCAGCTGAGCCTCCGTCAGTCGCCAGCCGCACGCCAGAAGCCGTTGAGACCTGAAACCAGTAAACAGACAAACCTGCACCAAGGAAAGTCCCCAGCTGACTCTCCTCCATTGTTTGAATCCTCCCTGTATTACCTGCACACTCATCAGAAGCTTAGCAAAGCGTATCACAAAGAAATCGACAGTGTATTAGAGAAAACACAGAGAAAATAGACGCGATCAAAGCGTCTGACAGCGATTTCAAATTAAAGTGCAGCTACTGATCGGTCCCCAGACCGATCAGAGATGACCCTAATCGGTCACCAGACCGATTAGGGTAAGCCCTGAATGATCATACCCTAGCCTGATCGATCTACAGTGAGAAACCAGGAATCACGGACTTCTTGTGATCGGTCACACTGACCGATCACAGATCGTGGATCGGTCACCGGACCGATCCAACACTTGCTGGAGGAATTCCAGCTCTCGCAGGCCAAAGCCTCTGATCGGTCACCTGACTGATCTGGTTGTGTCCTCATCGGTCTGGTGATCGATCAGGTCACTCCCTGACCGATCAGGAGCCATCCTGATCAGTCAGGATGAGGAATGGCCCAATATTTGATCGATCAGACTGATCGATCAATGTCTCCTCCCAAAGCTACTGACCTCTTCTCTGATCGTTCACTAGAACGATCAGAAGCCCAACAGAAACCTTTCTGTTCTCTCCCTGATCGGTCACTAGACCGATCAGACTTCTCTGGATCGGTCACCAGACCGATCCACAAAAGGAGTTCGTGCCAACTCCCTGATCGGTCTCTAGATCGATCCAGCTTCAATCAATCCAACCCTAAGTCAAGAGAACGGGATCCCTAGCCTTCTCTGACTCGTGCTCAGTCCCCCGGACCAAGACTCTGTGCCCAGCTTCACTCACTGGGACTTCATTCAACCTAGCTTCACTCATTATGACCTGGCGTCACTCACCAGGGTTTCAGTCACCCAGCTTCACTCACCGGGACCCGGCTTCACTCACCTGGATTTCAATCAACCTAGCTTCACTTTCTAGGACCTGGCTTCACTCACCAGGGTTTCGGTCCCCCAGCTTCACTCACCGGGACCCGGCTTCACTCATCGGGATTTCAATCACTTGACTTCACTCACCAGGACCCGGCTTCACTCACCGGGATTTCAGTCACCTGGCTTCACTTACCAGGACCCGGCTTCACTCACCGGGATTTCAGTCACATGGCTTCACTTACCAGGACCCAGCTTCACTCACTGGGATTTCAGTCACCTAGCTTCACTTACCAGGACCTGGCTTCACTCACCGGGATTTCAATCCCTTCGTTCCCAGTCCCCGACCAGGACTTAATCCGAATTCACTCAACCAAACTTAAATCGGTGTCAATACCAAAACAACAAGCAAGCCAGACTGCATCAACAGTATCTACTATTAGTAGCCGCTAGAACTAAGTAGCAATACTCCTAACATCATAACTTTTGATTTTGATATTAGAATGAGATGATTTTTTTCGAATCGAACATCGTTTAGAGATCTATAATTAAAAAAAATGATTGTCATATTCTGATATCCGAGTTAAAAGTTATGGTATTCGAAAGTTTACTATATAGTTGTAGCAGCTACTCGATGGTAGTTGCTAAAACATGTAGTAGCTACTCAACAGTAGCTGCTAAAACATGTAGCAGCTATTCAACAATTGCTACTATATGTTGTAGCAGCTACTGTATATAGTAGCTGCTACAACGTGTAGCGGCTATGTGTAGCAGCTCCTCAATAATAACTATTACAACTCTTTAATAAATTTCTGAATACCATAATTTTTGAGTCGGATATCAGAATATGACGATCTTTTTTTTAAATTATAGATCTCCAAACAATCTTCGATTCAAAAGAAAAATTACCTCATTCTGATATCAGAGTCAAAAGTTATGATATTTGGAATGTTGCTACATAGTAGTAGCTGCTAGTATCATATTTTAGCCTTTTGATTTCATGTTATAGATATACACGACAAAATAAAATCCATCGAATTAGAAACTCTGGAATAAAAACAACGACAACTAGAATGAAGCGTATTATACAAGCTTTAGGATGTTCAAGAGTTTTAAGGCAAAAGATAATATAACAAGACCTATAAACATAACAACTTGAAATAACATATCTATTTCTCATCACTAACTTGTACAGAATGATTTTGTTTATTCCTGAATCTGCTACAATTTATTAACTCTAAACATTAAAACCTTCCGCTTTAGATTGCTTTTCTTTGAGAGTTTGAACTTCATCTTGCACATAACCTTTCTTTTCTTCTCATTATAATGGAGGTAGGTGCTAGATTTTTGTTATAATATGCTTCAAAATCTCATTTTACCACCTCTTTAATTTTGTAGTTCTGGTGTAAAACCATAAACCCTTAAAGCTATCAACTTGTATGGATTCTTTTATCAATGTGTCTTAATTTCCAGCCTGTCGACCTTTAAAGACAACATATATTTTTGCCTATATTAAAAACATTATTTAAAATCATGTATAAATAATTTATTTGTGTTAGAGAGAATTACAACTTAAAATGAAATGACCTGCCATCAAATAAACTATTTGCGAAGTTTTTTACAAATTATATAATACAAAAAATTAATATTTCTAATAAAAGAACGTAGTGCTTACAATTAAAATTATTTTACAGAAAAAACATATACTAGATATGGAGGGCTTACGATTGAGTGTGGATCAGATTACGAAGCTTGTATAGCAGGTACTATAATGTAGTTGCTACAACATGTAGCAGTTCTATTGGCGAATAAATCTACTATAAGCTTGTAGCAACTATTAACCAGTAACTTCTACAACACAGGTTTGACATTGTAGCAGTTCTTGTCCAATAACTGCTACAACGTGTAGCAAGTACTTGTACGCATATTTTACGTTGTAGCAGTTATTATCCAGTAGCTACTACAACGTGTAGCAAGTATTTGTACAAAATATGTCATAACGTTGTAGCAGCTAGTTTGAAGTAGCTACTACAATGTCGTTAAGCTGAGCTAGTTTGCTTTCGCGTTGTAACAACAGAGTAAATATTTCTACAAATCTACTATTGACCAACTATAAACAGTATTGTAGCTGATTCTACTTAAATAGTTGCATAAAGTATCTTAGTTCTATGTAGTAGAACTTCTAGTTGTAGTATCTTATAAAATTTCAGAATGTAGAAATTTGCCAAGTTTCCTACAAATAAGATAACCAAAAAAATTACTAAACTCTAAACCCGTTGTAGCAGCTTCAAAGTTTTAACAGTTTCAAGATCATAGTAGTAATAAGGTTGTAGCAGCAACTTTGAGGTAGCTGTTACAATGTATATCACCATTGTTTTGTAGTAGCTGATGTTGTAGTTGAAAACCATAATTAAAAAATTGCAAGGCAGAATGAAAGGGGTGGGGCGGTAGCGTCGGGTTTTGTTTGAGTTTAGGGATCTTCGTTGGCCGGCGAGAAGAACCTTGAGATAACTTTGTTTGCGTCCGGCGAAGGAAGGAGCAAGAGCGATGGAAGACGACGACGAAGGAGAAGGGCCCAAGAGTGAGGGAAATTTAGAATTTGGGAAAGTGAAGAGAGAGTGAGGGTTTTTATAATGGAGGGGAAGGGGAGAGAGAACAAAAGGAATATTTTAATACTAAAAAGAGTGAACGGGAAATGAGAACGAAGGGATTTTCTTAATATAAAAAACCAAGCTGGTAGCACCACGTGAACGCGTCACTCATGATCGCTCACGAAGTGTCGGGTAGGACACACCCACACACACACACACACTACACACCTTCATTGTGAAGTCGTGCGTGACTAAGATTCAAGAGACTAGAATGAATCTAGGTGCATGGATTCATTATAGTAGATTTTTTTTAGCTATGGGTTAATCTAATTAGATTTTGCCTTTAGAGTTTACGATTTGGATTATAGTACTCAAGATAAAAAAATTAAAACTATAAAATTTTGGGAAAATATATGTTTGTGTCATCAACTTTAGGTCAACTTTCTTTTCTGTCAATAACTATTAATTTTAAGCATTTGTGTCATCAACTATTAATTTCTATACGTTTGTGTCATCCGTTAGATCCTCACTTGACGCCATGACAACATGGTCGATGGAATCCGTCTGTTTGCTGATGTAGTGTCGTATATGCCTACATGGAGTCACGTTGGCGAAGACACCTCTTTCAAGCCCTTAAAATCCCGAAATTGAAAAAACCTAAGTTCTAAACCCCTTTCACTTTGGCGCTTTGACACTCCCACTCTGCCATTGACGCCCAGCATTCCTGACCTCCGATGTGTGCGACACTTCCCCTAAGGACGCTACCTATCCACTTCTGCTTGCATCCAGATGTTCCCGGTGGTTGTCGTGTTCATTTGACTGTGTCGTTATATATTTTGCCCTTGAATTTCCTGATCTTTTATTGCTTTCCTTTGCTTCCTTAGGTTGTAGTTCAATTTCCATTCTGATTCTTGTTTATTCATTCATCCAATTATAGCTAACTCGACACCTTCCATTGCCTACTTTTCCTCCCCTGCCAACACACCAGCTAGTGATAGCAAAGTACAACCACTGCTTTTTCACCTCATCAAATGTTTACATGCCAATCATTAGATGTTCATGATGAAGCTGATTGTTTTTCCATTAGATGTTGAACTACTTTATTGCTTATTGATGACATTGATAATCTTAGGCCTATTTGCATTTCCTTTTGGCAGATTTCCTTTGAGCATCCAAAGTAACATGAGCAATGTATCCATGGTCATGGACGACTGCCATTCTTAGCAACAATGTGAGCATCATCGTAAACCGACCCTCTACACTTTTTGGTCTACGAGAAATCCAAGTCGACGATTCTTTTGATGTTAGTGATGCTTTCACGGTGTGTAATAGGTTCTCAGATCAATGTTTATTGTGAGGGTGAATTAGTAGACTCTCAGCTCTCTATTTCTGATGATAGTGATACTTCCTTAACCCTTGGTGATTCTGAGAATGAAATAGAACAACCGGTTGAAGTCTCTAATGATGACTTAGAAGTTAAAAATGATATGAAAGGAAAAGTTAGGTCAACTTTTGTTGAGTATGATCCTAATTGTGATCATAAGGTCATCGATTTTACTGATGAACTATCCTTTGAGGGTCTGAAGCATCTACATCATGTTGTACAATAGTATGCTATACTAAATGGTTTTAATATCCGTTGGAAGTGGAGCAATAAGGAAATCCAAGATGCTATATGTGACAAAGGGTGTCCTTGGAGACTTTACGCTAGTCTATTGAAAAAGGAGAATACATTTGCTGTCAAGTATTGTTCCAATATTCATAACTGTACTCACAACATGACTAATCGTCAAGCCACTAGAGAATGGTTAGCTAACGAGTATGTAAAGGGCAATCTTAGCTTGCATGGTTCAACATGTAAGGAGCTTCAAAAAGAGATTATGTTGAAGTATACATTGGAAGTGTAAGTACCCAAGGTATGTTTTGATTGGTAAACCGAGTTATGTTAGGTCCTGTGGTGTTTTAATCCCTGTGTCTAGGTGTGCAGGAGCTTAGGAGCGTAGGAAGTCGAGAAGAAGATGCAGCGAACGAGAAGGAAGGCACGGGAAGGGGGCTTACGGGCTCGGTGTATCCGAGGGATGCGGAGGTCTTCGAAGAGTATGCCGGTATAGTGAGAAGGATGCGCGCAACGTCTGAGGGATAAGAAGTCGGGCGGAAGCATGTTCAAGGAGAAGACCGGAGGAGAGTTCGAGTGAGCCAGACTCTGGAAGGTCCGGAAATCACCCAAGAAGACCCGCTGGTGATTGGACAGCAAGTTGCCGATCAAAAGTCACTCGGGCACCCCAGTGCATACAGGTGCCCGAGAGCCAAATTCTATCTGCCAGCTAGCCGTTTATGAACGTTGCACATTGGATAACGCACAAGCCATGTGTCAGGCGCCCTCAACCACTCGGACACCCCTATAGTGTCACGTCAACATTCGGATAGAGTTGATCGAGGATATAAATAGGCCCCTAGAGCTCAGTTCCAAATTAACCAATTTACTGCAAATGAATTCTCTATAATTTCTCTTTGTTTCCTGAGCTTTTATTGTGTAACAAGCTTCTCCGCTCGAAGGAGTTTATTTAGGAGAATCAAGCTACATTCTGCCTAGGATTAGCAACCAACCCGGTTACAAACCAAGTAAAATCCATTTGTCTCTTTCTTTTCAGTATTGCTTTATTTTTTAATGTTATTTATTATTGTTTGAACTAATTAACATCTTTATTTAAGATAAACAAAAGATAGTGAGTTTTTATTTTCAGGGGTAATTCACCCCCTCTTGCCGACCTATGATCGCCTTCAATTGGTATCAGAGCAAGGGTGCTCCAAAAGGACTAACCGTCGTCTGAAGCAACTACAAAATGGTTGAACCGGTCATCTACACACCAAAGTTCGAGGGGGAGTTCGTGAGTTGAAGTGCAAGATGCAGGTATTCTTTAGAACATATTTTGATTAACTTTTAATTATGAAAAATAGTTTTGTAGCTCCCAAGGATACCGACGATAAACCCAAAGATGAAAGCCTGTGGATAAAGAAGGAACAGGCGGACTTTATGGCGAACAAAAAAATAGAATTCCATCTGCTAACCGTACTATCGGCACAAGAAGTCAATCTAATCGGGAACTACCGATCAGCAAAGGAACTTTCGAAAAAGTTTCTTGAACTTCACGAAGGTACCTCGGAAGCCAAATTAGTAAAAAGAGACCTACATCGAAATCAACTTAGCAATCTCCGACTGGAAGAAGGAGAGTTAGTAGCTCAACTACATGCTAAACCTAAGGAGCTAATTGCGGAACTCAACAACCTCGGTGAGTCGGTAAGTAATCAGGACGCTTAAAGGTGTTAGGATCGTGGCGCCAAGCTAGAGGGGGGGGTGAATAGCTTCTTTCGATTTTCTCTACAAGGATTGTTAGCTAAACACAAACAAAAACAATAAAAATGATAAGAACAATGCTAACACCTTTGTTTACTTGGTATCTACCTCAAAGAGGTGACTAATCCAAGGATTCACACGCACGCACTGTTAGTGATATGAGAAAAGTGTCCTAAGGCAATAGCCTTATGATTGTAATTATTTATTTTAATAAATGAATATTCACTATTTGAGTATACATGTTTATGTATTTGATTGAGATCTTAAACTCATTTACTGAATGTCCGCAATACAATTCACAGCATGAGAGAATTTATGATGAATTCACAACTAGTGATTATCTCTACATGTGCAATTGTGAAGTATTGAAATTGTCCCTAGTAGATGAATTGATAAAAATGGACACTATCAATTCTGTTGAGACTAGCATGGGTTATTCTCTAATCAGCTGATTCTCACTAGCTGGTGACATTGGGATGTCCGGAGATAAACATGAATGCTAGTTAAGGGAACTAGTTCGTTAGAGTGACTGGCTGTAAAACTTCATATGGTAGTCTACATATAGGCATGTCAGTGAAGTTCTTACTGCAGCTTAAGTGCGATGTTCCTTTGACTTGCGGTGTTCAAGTCATCTTGGTCATGGAGACTTATACTTTGACATCTTAAGCAAGCATCTTCAAGGAGGTGTGGACCCAGGATGATTGGGTATAAGCCGAAGTGCCCGAAGATGTTTGAACAGCCTACAAAGGATTCACCACTCTTTGCGAGGAGATGTATACCCAAGGTCTATCGTCGGATTGTTACTCGAAGCCTCTGGCCAGAGCATGACATGTTCAGAGTATGAATCTTTTAGATACATGAGAGTAATTAGAATCTGTAGGACGAGAAAATGTTACTTGGACTAGGTGTGACGTAGTCAGCCTAGTGGGGACTGACACACATAGACCATGTCCTAAACCAAGTGGGTATAAGATGGTGAAGGGAATGGGACACGATTCATTATAGCTGCTAAAGGGTTTCAGAATTGTTTCTGAGGTTAACCGTTGATCTTTTGATTAGTTGGGGATCATGATGTACTACTAGGTGCCACTCATGATTGTTCTATAATTGGTTAATTATAGACGGCCAACATAAATCGAAAGCCTATTTAGTCACACGCACTACGAGTAATCCGAGGGATTTAAAATGAGTTGAAAATTGGATTTTCCAATCAAGAGAGATTAAGTTTGGTTGAGCCAAATGATAAGTCGAATCTGAATTTTTCAGAGACGCATCGGAAGCATAAAATGGCTAAGTCTTTTGAAGACTTAATAGATGAATTAAATGAGTTTAATTCATTGGGGCGTGGCTTGGATAGGCCGACCAAAGAGGGTCCCCACCCTCTTTGCTTGGCCGGCCACAACAAAGGAGAAAACCAAATTGTTTGGTTCAATTTATAAAATAAACCAAGTGTGGTTTGTTTTATAAAATTATGGATAATATAGATTTTATATATAAACTGAGATTTGGTTTATTTTTCATGGAAATTAAAATGAACCATGAATTGGTTTATTTTATTTTCAATCATGGATTGATTTACCATGATAAAGAAATTTATATAAAAAAATTTATATGATAAATTTCTTATGAAAATTTATTCCATAAGAAAAAGGAGACTTGGTTGATTTTTTATCATGAATTAAAATATGATTTTAACCATGATATAAAATCAAGACTTGGCATGATGGAATAAGTCATAAAAAATTTATATGATAAATTTCTTATGAAAATTTATTCCATAAGAAAAAAGAGACTTGGCGGTTGAGAGACCACTATATAAAGGACCCAAGGCAAGGCTTGGAAATCATTCGAAATAATGAAAGTATTCTTGCTTGGGCTCTCTCCCTCTCCTCCCTTCTTTCTCTTGGCCGACCTCTCCCTTCTTCTTGCCGTGAGCACAAGGAGAAGCACCGAGTCGACGAAGTTCTTCTGTTGGGACGATCTTCCTCTCCGGCCATCATCACCTTGGGATTGGGCGCAAGTCATCTTCCTCCTCCTCGCCAGAATTGTGATTCCGGCCAACCTTGGTGGTGAGTTTTTTCGATATGATTACTTCTCTCTTGGTTTCTTGTCGCGTTCTCGGAGAATCTAGTAGTTCTCGAGAACACGAAACTCGTGGCTTTGCGAAGTCATCCCGAAGATACTTGACGTGGACGCGAATAGAGGCAGAGCTTCCGAGGGACGCTTACGGTTGGATCTCGTCCCTTCCTTCGAGTTACGCGAGGTAATACGTAAATTAGTTTACTTTTTTGCAAAATTTTAAATATATGATCATGTCTACACAAGATAAGGTTGCATGTTTAGATGTGTGGTTAAATAATTTAAGAAATTATTTATGCTAAACCTTCCGCTGCACGTAATTAATTTTAAAATTACGAACCCGCATCCATGTCAACATGCACCCGGACCCAACACGCACAAGCTCCACTATGAAAACCTCCTTCAAGGAGGAGAAAACCTTCACAAGGTTGCCCTCTTCCTCTTTACAAGATAGAAATAAGAATGAGAGGAAGAGCAGGAGATTTTGAGCACCAACAGCACAATATTACCCTCAAGAATCGTACCTTTGACCTGCTCAAAAGTCTCCGTTTAAATAAAGTAAAGGACAACTCTACAAGCTGTCCAGCCCGATACCAGTCGACTGCCCCCATGGCAGTCGACTGATCCTACCGAAGATGCTAGCCAACGACTAGTTTTTCGGGTTTACCAGTCGACTGGTCCTGGACCAATCGACTGATGTTTCGATGAGTTTGAGTCCTCTACTGGCAGTCAATTGATTTATTCCCAGTCGACTGCCTAGCTTATAAAAGCACTCCTCCTCACTCCGGAAACTCTCCTTCACGTGTGCCTTCAAGTATACTCCCTTGGCTTGCCCCTCGAAGTCCTCTTCCACCGGCTATCGTCCCTCGGATGCGCACGCAAGCCCTCGGCTTGCCTCCATGCCACCCTTCACGTCTGCCCTTTGAAGTCCACTTCCCGGCTTGCCCTTGGAGTCCTCTTCCCTCTGCTCTCGTCCCTCGGATGTGTCCTCCATGTGTGACTCACCAAGTCCTGCAAGACTCATTCACACATATCAAAATAACATAACACCCTAACCTTAACCATATTGACATACACACATCAAAACCATGATCTTCCTGATCATACTTGGGTCTATTACCCCAATAATCTCCCCCTTTTTGATGTATGATAATATGTTTAATTTATGGAATAAACAACAACAATTGAAAATACAAGACCTAGTAAAACAAGAGATAACCTCCCCCTTAACCTATGCCCTCTCCCCATTTTTAATTTTCATCATAACCAAAAGATAAACCACAAGTTAAGTTCCAAACCTAACTTAAACCTCTCAATTTTCCCCCTTTGACACCATCAAAATGATTGCCCGAAGCAATATTAACCCATGTCATCAAACGGGAGAACTTTTTATTTCTGAAAAACACCCAGATTTCTGAAATCAAAAGTATCAGTCGACTGCCCCTGGGGCAGTCGACTGATACACTACAGTCTGCATTTTCAGATTTTGTACCGAATTTCAGAAACTCACCAAAAATTCCAAAAAATTTCAAAAATTATGAAAATTTGCAAACATGATTCATATGATATATTCTAACAGGGAAAAATATTACTTCATGAAAAATCCAAACATGTTTGACTTTTTGACAAAAGTTCAAATTCCTTGAAAAACTCTAACTTTGTACCAAAGTTCCAACCTAGTTTTGAAATCATACATTTTCCAAACTCATGGCATAACAAATAAACACAAAAATATTTCAAATTGTTTAAAATGTCCAACTATGATATTTGAGTAAGATGTCCATTAATTAAACATTTGCTTTCCCTATACTTGGTCTATTTTTAATAATGTGATACATCTAATAACCCAACACTATGTCATAAGCATAAGTGAATCATTTGTATCGTCCTAATGAATCATGCACCACCTTCCTATTGTATTACCCCAAGGCCACTCCTATACTTCTACAAAATACATACCAAGTGCCCTTCTTAAGGATGTGAATTCCGCTTCGGGAAGAGACTTGGTAAATATGTCGGCAAGGTTTGACTTTGATTCAACATAATGTAATTCTATGTCACCATTTGCCACATGATCCCTAATGAAGTAATGCTTCACTTCAATGTGTTTTGTCCTAGAATGATGCACCAGATTTTTAGTCAAATTAATAGTACTTACATTGTCACATAAAACTTTGACCTTGGAGTAATAAACCTTATAATCTTCTAAGGTATGCATGATCCAAAGTAATTGAGACACACAACCACCCATTGCTACATATTCGGCCTCGGTTGTTGATAAGGCAACACATGGTTGCTTCCTACTACTCCAACTAACTAAGGATGGTCCAATAAATTGACATCCACCATTAGTACTTTTTCAATCCAATTTACACCCTGTATAATCCGAGTCGGTGTATCCAAAAAGTTCAATGTTTAGAGTTCTAGGATACCAAAGACCAATATTAAGAGTACCCTTAATATACCTTAAGATCTTCTTTACTACCACTAGGTGAGACTCTTTGGCACATGGTTGATACCTTGCACACATACCTATCGCAAATAATATATCCGGTCTACTAGCGGTTAGATATAACAAGCTACCAATCATGCTCCTATATTGCTTTGGATCCACTACTTTTCCTTCAAGATCACTATCCATTTTAACATTTGTTCCTATAGGGGTAGATGCTACCTTAGCATTTTCTAATCCAAATTTCTTTATGATTTCCCTAGCATATTTTGTTTGATAAACATGAGTCCCTTTATTTGTTTGTTTAACTTGTAATCCTAAGAAGAAAGTCAATTCCCTCACAAGACTCATTTCAAACTTATTTTCCATGCATTTTATAAACTCATGGAGAAATTCACTATTTGTTGACCCAAAAATAATGTCATCAACATAAACTTGAGCCACAAAGATGCCCTTTTCCTTAGATTTTAGAAATATAGTTGGATCAATTGTTCCCCTTCTAAAACCCTTGGTCACTAAGAAAGATGAAAGCCTTTCATACCAAGCCCGGGGAGCTTGTTTCAATTCATATAAGGTTTTTCTTAGTTTGTAGACATGACTAGGGTAGTTGGTGTTTTCAAATCCGGGGGGTTGCTCTACATACACCTCTTCCTTAATGACCCCATTAAGGAATGCCGACTTCACATCCATTTGGCGAAGTGTGAAACCCATGTGAGCGGCATATCTAATAAAATCCTAATAGACTCTAATCTAGCCACGGGGTCATATATCTCATCATAATCAAGACCCTCAACTTGATTAAATCCCCTTACTACTAACCTAGCCTTGTTTCTAGTAATTTTTCCTTGATCATCTAACTTGTTTCTAAAGACTCATCTTGTGGTAACAATGGTACAATCATTGGGTCTAGGAACTAACTTCCACACTTCACTCCTTTCAAATTGATTCAACTCTTCTTGAATGGCTAGAACCCAATCCACATCACCCAAGGCTTCATCACCCAAGGCTTCCTAAAGTAAGACCTAGTCCTTACTCCTTGGGTAACATCTCCAACTATTTGGTCAATGGGATGATCTTGATGATGCCTTAGAGTCCTAGAGGTTATGGGCTCATTTACTATATGATTATCATCCTCCAATGTACTTCTGTCTCCCCCTTGATCAATGCCCCCTAAATGTAAGTCTTGAATTTCTTGGGTAAGGGGTTGGCTTTCTTCTATGTCCTTATCAATAGAGGATTTCCTAGGGTAAGTGTTTGTAGACTCATCAAAATCCACATTGGATGACTCTTCAATCACTTTAGTCCTTTTGTTATACACTCTATACCCTCTACTAGTGGATGAGTATCCAACCAAGATTCTCTCATCCGCCTTAGATTCAAATTTCCTCAAGTCATCCTTAGTGTTTAAAATGTAGACCTTACACCCCAAAAATCCTAAAATAGTGAATTTGTGAAATTTTTCCATTCCACAACTCAAAAGGTATTTTTCCTAAAAACCTATGAATTAAGACTCGGTTTTGGATGTAACAAGCGGTATTTACCGCTTCCGCCCACAAATAGCTAGGTAGAGAATATGCATTAAGCATTGTCCTAGCGGCTTCTTGTAAAACCCTATTCCTTCTTTTAACCACACCATTTTGTTGTGGGGTCCTTAGACATGAAAATTCATACTTGTACCCATTTTCCAGATAAAATTGTGAGAAGTTTGAATTTTCAAACTCCGCACCATGATCACTCCTAATTCGGTTGATTTTGAGATGTTTCTCATTTTCAACCCGTTTACTAAATCCTACAAATATTTCTAAAGTGTCATCCTTATGTTTCATGAAATACACCCAAGTATATCTAGAGTAATCATCTACAATTACCAAGCAATACTTACTTCCTACTATTGAAGGAGTACTATGGCAATCAAACAAGTCTAAATGCAATAATTCTAAAGGTAATGAAGTGCTAGTGAGGGTTTTACCTTTATGTGATGATTTTGATTGCTTACCCTCTTAGCATGCATCACACATCTTGTTCTTTTCATACTTGATCATTGGGAGCCCCTTTACCAACTCTATCTTGGCCACCCTTGCTATATTCTTCATATTGATGTGTCCAAGCCGCCGATGCCACAACTATCCTTCTTCTTTGGATATGAGACACTTAGGAGAGATGTTAGAAGCATAAGAAAGATTAAGATAATAAAGGTTTGCTTCTCTATATCCTTCTAGCATGATATCTTCGGAGTCATTTTGTCTAATTAAACATTTTCTTGCATGGAACTGCACCCTATACCCGACATCACATAGTTGACTCACACTAAGCAAATTAAACTCCATATCCTTAATTAAAAATACTTTATGAATTGTGATTGTAGGAGATACCTCAATGGTGCCCCTACCTATTATTTTGAGTTTCCCACTATTTCCAAAAGACACGGTTCCTTCTCTTAGATAACTAATGGTGGAGAATTTGCTTACATCCCTGGTCATATGCCTTGAACACCCGCTATCCACTATCCATATTTTTGAGGCTTCCTTCACCTTCACCTAAACAACATGGAAAATATAAGCTTTTGGTACCCAAATGCTAGATCCACAAACATCATGTAAGTATTTCTTAGGTACCCATGTCTTCTTTACATTTCCCTTAACACCTTGCTTCCTAGGGGTACCCTTCCTACCCATAAGAGAGACAAATACAACTTCCTTGGTTTTGGGTCTATAACCTATCACGACCTTGTTATACATGACTCTTTGACTATTGATGATCATGTCAAGGTTTCTAAAGCCAACTTGAAATTTTCCAAGAGCCTTAGTGAGGTCTTCTACCTTTTCCCTTAGCTCCATATTTTCCTTTTCTAAACATGAATCATTTGAAACAGAAGAGGAAACATGCACATCATCCTTCAGTTTCATGGATTCTAATTTTAGCATGCAAATTTCATTTTTCAACTCCTTAACTTTTTTCCTAGCCTTAGCCAAATCATCATTTGTACTAGCAATTATTTTAACAAGAGTAGAGGTGGGTAAGTTATATACCTCACTTATCGACGCGTCTGATTCCTATGATGAGCCTTCACCTTCATCTTCACTACTTGAACTCCTTTCATCTTCGGATGACTCTAAGTTGTCCACTCCCATCAATGCAAAGTGTGACACATGATCTTCTTCTTTCTCCGATGATGATGGATCATCCCAAGTGGCCTTTAGATTTGTGACCTTCTTCCCTTTTTCCCTTGATCTCTTCTTCTCCTTCTTGTTCTCCTCTTTCTCCTTCTCTTCTCTTTTCTTCAATTGTGGGCATTCATTTTTCATGTGTCCTTCTTTATGACAATTGTAGCAAATAACCTCCTTTGTCTTGCCCTTACTCCTTGAGCTTTTCCTACCATAAGACTGTTGGTGCAAGTTGCATCAATGATGTTCTTTTTTAAGTGTTTTAATGTTTGACAATACACTTAAGTCAGTGATACAATGAACAGACAAAGGGGAGCAAAGGAGAAGTAACCTAAGTTGAAGAAATGTCCTAGTTAAGCTAGGTATCGTAACCCTAAGACCTAGCGAAGGGCTGTTAGGCACCTAGCGAAGGGCTGCTGGGCACCTAGCGAAGGGCTGCTAGGCATCGATACCCTAAGACCTGGCGAAGGGCTGCTGGGCACCTAGCGAAGGGCTGCTAGGCATAGAAGACCTAGCGAAGGGCTGCTAGGCACCTGGTGTAACGACCCGAAAAATTTTCTTAATATTTCCTTAAAATATTAAGCATGTCTAGATAATTTTCCGAGGAACCTAGAAATATTAATGTGAACTTTGGCCTAGAAAATTCATGTTTTCTCATTTAAATTGGGAAAAAGGGCACTAATGGGCCTTATATGGGCTTTTTAGTACTAAAATTATTGGTGGATTTTAGGTGAAAATTAATATAAATATAAAGGGATTTTAATGGGAAATATTAACATAATTATGGGGAAATTTTTAGAGGATTTTCGGAATTTTAGGGAAATAAAAAGAAAAATAAAATAAAAATGAGGTGCATGGACCAAGGATTGAACCTTGGACCTCTTGTACCACTATGCATGCTTTAACCAACTCACCTAGCAAGGGAATGTTATGAGGGAATGAAGTGGATATTGGTTAAGGCTTAGAAGAAGATGAAGGGTCATGGAGAGACTCTTCATTTACCTCCTTAATGGGTTATAAAGAGGGAGGTTTGGGAGTTACCTTCTCCCTTCCATCAATTGTACCTTCTCCCCTCCTCCTTCCTCATCCTAGCCGAAACCTCAAGGAGAGGTTCCCCCTTGGAAAAGCTCCACAAGAAGGTCTCATCTCCAAGATCTAAGGGTTTTCCAAGGATACAAGGACAAGGGGGTTCAAGTGTCCAAAGGATTTACAATTTCCTTCACTTTTAAGGTTTAAAAATCAAGATCAACCAAGGTAAGACTCCCTCACCTGTGGTATAATAGTTCCCTATATTTTTAGCATGATATATTGGTTGATTTTTGGGATTTGATATTAAAAGAAACAAAAACCAAGAACCCTAGTCCTATGGGTTTCGGCCACTAGAATTTTAGGGTCAATGATGATGCTAAAAATCTTCATAATGTTGTTTAATGTTCTCTCATGATGTTTAGAGATTAAATATAATTTTTGAAAATTTTTGGGGTATCCTAGGATACCCTAGGGTTTCGGCCAACATCAAGAACCCATGGGTAGGGTTGGGTCTAAAACCTCAAGTATGTGTTTTATGTATTATCATGATATAAGGGAGATGGAGGGTGTTTATGTGAATGTTTCACATGGCCTAGAGACCCTATGGGTTTCGGCCAAGTACCCTAATAGGGTGGAAAGTTAGGACTTATTTCAAGTAAGGGCCCCAATGGCCCTATGGTAAGGTATGGTTGGTGTTTAACAATTGATTTGGGGTTTTAATGGAATTTTTCCATGCCCCCATGGCCTTGAAGTTTCGGCCAAGAGAAAGACTAGGGTTAAAGGATTAGGGTTGGCCTTAAGTATGGAATCAAATGTTTCCTATGGCCTAGTATGTATGTATGAGATGTTGTTTGGGAAGTTATGTGAAGTTTCATGGACCTAGGGTTCCTTGGGGCTTTCGGCCAAGGACCTAACCTAGGGCTAGGGTTGGGTTAAACCTACAAAGATGCTTGGGTATAGGTTACTAAGATGTATGTTTAAGTAAGGTGGAAGAATTTCTATGTTAACCAAACCCTTAGTTTATATGTCATGAATTATATGTTAGGTCATAAATGTTTGGACATGTGCCATGTTTTATAAATGATATGTATGTATGCCATGTTTTATGAATAATATGTATGTATGCATGTCTTGTAAATGATATGTAGGTATGCCATGTTTTATGAAGGAGATGTAGGTAGGCCATGATTTATGAATAATTTGTATGTATGCCATGCTTTAGGAATGATGTGTACATATGTCATGTTTAAGAATGAAAATGATAAATGAAGTTAAAGTTCATGCCTTTGAGGTTTAATGATGATATGGAATGAAAATGAAGAATGAAGTTAAAGTTCATGCCTTCAAGGCATAATGATGATGTTAAGTATGATGAATGAATGAATATGCTATGAATGATTATGAATGAAAAAGCATGTGAAAGCATTTTATTTTATTTTATGGGCTTGTACCGGACCTAAGTAAGGTCCACGGTTCTGGACTACCGATGAAGCTGTCCACGGTTCGGGACTACCGATGAAGCTGTCCTTACGATTCGGGACTACCGATGAAGCTGTCCTTACCCTAGTAGGTCGAGATTAGCTACCTCGTATTTACTTAGGGATGCGCGCATATGATGTATAAATGTGGTACAAGCCAGGGCCCAATGAATGTTATGATTATGTTAAAGTATTTAAAAGCATGTTTTAAAGATTAAGCATCCTTATATATATATGCACAATTGCCACATGCATCCATCCATGTTATGCATTATATCTATGATAAGAATAGTATGCAAAGTAAGTTTATGCAAAGTATGTTTATGCAAATGATTTTATTTATGTTCCTGCTAGTTTATGATGCCATGATTTAATTATGCTTATGCTAGGTTAGGATGCTATGATTTTATTTATGTCCATGCTAATTTATGATGCCATGATTTAATTATGTTTATGCTAAGTTAGGATGCCATGATTTTGTTTATGACCATGCTAATTTGTGAAGCCATGATTTAATTATGTTTGTGCTAAGTTAGGATGCCATGATTTTATTTATGTTCATGCTAGTTTAGGATGCCATGATTTAATTATGTTCATGCTAGGTTAGGATGCCATGATTTTATTTATGTTCATGCTAGTTTATGATTCCATGATTTAATTATGCTTATGCTAGGTTAGGATGCTATGATTTTATTTATGTCCATGCTAATTTATGATGCCATGGTTTAATTATGTTTATGCTAAGTTAGGATGCCATGATTTTGTTTATGACCATGCTAATTTATGAAGCCATGATTTAATTATGGTTGTGCTAAGTTAGGATGCCATGATTTTATTTAGGTTCATGCTAAGAATGTTTATGAGGTTATGTTTATTATGTTTATGTCTATGCCAAGTATTATGCCATGCCATGAATGTTTTTATGTTCATGTTTATGCCATGCTACGAATGTGATTAAGTTATGTTCATGCCATGTCGAATGTATGCTAAGTGATCATAAAGGCTTATGTTATAAGTAAAGCACTAAGTATTTTAATGTCTCATGTGCTCATGATTAAGTGATGAATGATTTTAGTGAGTAGGAAAGAGTCTTACTAAGCCTGTGTGCTTATAGTCTTATTTCCTTATATCGCAGATCACGCAAGGGGACAGTAAGGAAGCAGCAGGAGGGCATTAGAGCATGTGTGTGATAGTGACTTGGCCAAGAAACAATAAGTTTGCTCGTCTTATGATAGAACTTTACCCTTACTATTTTGTGCAGGAATGTGACTCTATGACATGATGCTAAGTATGACATGATGCTAAGTATAACATGATGCTAAGCATGACATGATATGATGCTAAGTATAAAGTTGCAAAGTATAAAGTTAATATGCCAAGTTCCCATGTTATGATGTTAGGAATGGTAGTAAGTACATGTAGGTGTAAGTTAAAGGTTTCCGCTGCATTATGATGTCTACATGCCCTAAGTATGTTAACGTAACGCTGCTTTATGAAAAAAAAAGGAAAAGGAGGGAAAAAAAGCGGGCGTTACACCTGGCGAAGGACTGCTAGGGAATGAAAACCTGGCGAAGGACTGCTAGGCACCTGGCGAAGGATTGCTAGGTAATGAAGTCTTGGTCCAAGGGACTAAGCAACTTAGCTGAGCGATGACTAAGGACAGGAGTAGAGACGGGTCGGGGTTCGGGCGTCTCGAGATCCGGAGTAATCGGAGGCTAAGCAAAAGTCCACCCGAAGGACTGGGTGGCAACTGTCTCCTGAAAGGAGTAGGTGAAAGGCGCGTTCTCGGGGGTGAGAACTTGCGCCGGTTCGACCTAGGGTTGCGTGGAAATTAGAAGTCAGAACCAAGTCCTTAAGGCTAATATTATAGATCTATGCTTTGTGTTTGTATATCTTGCAGGTACCAAGACTGGAAGAAGTAGTAGGCTGCTGGAGGCCCTAAGCAGGGCGCCCCCAGTGTTGAGGGTGCCCCCATCAGCCAGGGCGCCCCCAACAGCTAGGGCGCCCCCAGACAAAGCAAAAAAAGGCAGTCTTGGTTGGTAAGCAGAACAGGTGTCATGCGGGGCGCCCGGAACGTCCGGGGCCCCCTGGTTCAAAGCTGCTTGTGCTGTTTCGAGTGCGAAACACAGATAAGCCTTCATGAGGGCGCCCGGGATGTAACGACCCGGAAAAATTCTCTTAATATTTTCTTAAAATATTGAGCATGTCTAGATAATTTTCCGAGGGGCCTAGAAATAATTATGTAAAATTGGGCCTAGAAATCCATGTTTTCTCATTTAAATTGAGAAAAAATTAGGTACTAATGAGCTTTAAATGGGCTCCAAAAATGGGTATTAATTAGGTAAAATTAATATAAATATAAAAGAATTTTATCTAGGAATATTAGCATAATTATGGGGGATTTTAGGAGATTTTCGGAATTTAGGAAATAAAAATAATGAAATAAATGAAATAAAAATAAAATAAAAATAAAGGTGCATGAGCCAAGGATTGAACCTTGGACCTCTTGTACAACCATGTATGCTTTAACCAACTCACCTAGCAAGAGAATGTTAAGAGGGAATGAAGTGGATATTGGTTGAGGCTTAAAAGAAGATGAAGGGTCATGGAGAGACTCTTCATTTACCTCTTTAATGGATGATAAATAGGGGGGTTTGGGAGTTTCTTTCTCTCTTCTTTCAATTGCATTTCCTCCTCTCTTCTTCCCTCATTCTAGCCGACCACTCTTAGAGGGTTTTCCCCTTGGAAAAACTCCACATCTCCAAGATCTAGATTCCTTCCAAGACAACAAGGGCATGAAGGGATCAAGGGTCAAGAGTTCTACAAGTTCTTTCTCTTTTAAGGTCTAAAAATCAAGAAATCCCAATATAAGACTTCCTCACCTGTGGTATAATAGTTTCTTATGATTTTCATGATTTTTAGTAGGATATAGTGGTTGGTTTTTGGATTTGATGTTGAAAGGAAAGAAAACCAAGAACCTTATGCTTAAGGGTTTCGGCCACCATGATTTTAAGATCTATAATTATGCTAAAAATCTGTATAAAGCTATTTAATGTTCCCTTATGATGTTTATAGGTTAAGTATAATTTTTGGGAATTTTTGGAGTACCCTAGGATACCCTAGGGTTTCGGCCAACATGAAAGAAGCAAAGCAAGCACCCTAGGATACCCTAGGGTTTCGGCCACAATAGTTAAGGGTCCTTAATGATGCTAAAAATCTCCAAAATGTTGTTTAATGTTTTCTCATGATGTTTAGATGTTAAATATAATTTTTGAGAATTTTTGGGGTACCCTAGAGGCCCTATATATTTCGGCCAACCCCAAGGACCCAAGGGTTAGGGTTGAGTCTTTAACTTCAAGCATATGTTTTATGTGTTGCCATGATATAAGGGTGATGGAAGGTGATTATGTGAATTTTCACATGGCCTAGGGACTCTACAAGTTTCGGCCAAGAAGGGTTAATAGGGTAAAAGTTAAGATTTATTTCAAGAAAGGGCTCCAATGGCTCTATGGTAAGATGTGATTAGTGTTTATGAGTTATTGGGGATTTTAATGGAATTTTTCCATACTCCCCATGGCCTTATAAGTTTCGGCAAGCCCTAGGAAAGTGGCCTAAAGGTTAGGGTTAACCCTAATCATGAGCCCAATGACTTCCTATGGTCTCATAAATGATGTATGGTGGTTCCTTTACCTTATGCTATGTTACATGTTTATGGAATCGATGGAACTCCACCTTGGAAGTTTCGGCCAAGCTTGATATCTAGGGTTTGGGGTGGAGTTAGGGTTCAAAGAAAGATGGTACATGTTTACCATAAAGTATTTATATGTATAGGATCAAGCATGTGGTAGAAATCATGTTAACCATAACCCTAATGTTTAAGCATCATGTTTTATGCTTTTATGTTTATGTTTATGATTGGATGCCATGTTTAATAGGGTTACCATGAATGTTTATGTTTTAGGCCATATATTTGAATGGTAGGTAAAATGTTATGGAAATCCTACCTATACATGCTTATGTGATGTAGAGAACCATGTTGAGTTATATGCTCATGTTATGTTAAGAACCATGCTAAGTTATTGTATATGTTCATGATATGAATGATGCCATGATAAGTATGATAAGTTTATGTTTATGATATGAATGATGCCATGATAAGTATGATAGGGTTATGTTCACGATAGGAATGATGCTATGATAGGTATGTTATGTTAGGTTCATGATAAGAACGATGCCATGATAAGTATGTAATGTTTATGTTCATGATAAGAATGATGCATGCCGTATTGTATGAATAAAGATGCATGTCATGCTTATGAAAGAAGATGCATACCATGTTTATGAATGAAGATAATGCTCATGCCTTCTAGGCATCATGATGTTATGCAATAAGAATGAACAATGAAAGGACAAGCATGTGTTAAGTCGTGCTTTATGTAACATGGTTATGCTATGAATGTCTTATGAATGATGAAGCATGAAAAGTATTTTACTTTATGTATGGGCTTGTACCGGACCGAAGTATGGGTCCAAGGGATGGGCACCTTAAGAACGCCCCAGTTTTGGACTACCGAAGTTGTCCACGGTTCTGGCACTACCGGAGCTATGCAACAGGGATGGGCACCTTAAGAACGCCTCGGTTTGGGGACTACCGACTATGCTGTCCTTACCCTAGTAGGTTGGGGCTCGCGACCTCGGACTTACTAGGGATGCGCGCTATGATGTATGTTTGTGGTACAAGCCGGGGACCCCAAATGATGTTATGATGATTATGTTTAAGCAAATTAAAAGTATGCTTTAAAAGTTAAGCATCCCTTATGTATACGCATTCCACTCATGCATCCATTCATGTTATGCATTATGCTATGTTGATAAGATTTTATGCTTACGGTTCATGTTAAGAAGTATGCATGAGAATGAATGATCTATGCCATGATAATGTTAAGAAGATGTTCATATGTTATGATAGGAAGAATGTTCACTATGTTTATGATTTATGCCATGAATTATGCCATGCTTAGAATGTTCACTATGTTTATGATTTATGCCATGAATTATGTCATGCTTAGAATGTTCACTATGTTTATGTTTATGCCATGTATCATGCCATGCTTAGAATGTTTACTATGTTTATGTTCATGTCATGCTATGTATACGATAAGTGATGTAAGATGTTATGTTCTAAGTAGAGCACCAAGTATGTTAATGTTTTATGTGCTCATTATGAGATGATGAATGATGAATGGTTTTGTGAGTAGGAAAGAGTCTTACTAAGCCTGTGTGCTTATAGTCTTATTTCCTTATACCGCAGATCATTCAAGGGGACAATGAAGGAAGCAGCAGGAGGGCAAGAACGCATGTGTGTAGTAGTGACTTGGCCCAGGAAACTCTATGTTTACTGTTTATGCTAGAACTTCACCTTGGTTACTTATATGTCTGAATAATGACCTATGGAACCTTATGATATGACGTTACGCATGACATGATATGATATGATGCTTAAGTTCAAGTTAATATGCTAAGGTTCCTATGACATTAAGTTAAGAATGGTAACAGGGCATGTATAAGTTAAAGTCATTCCGCTGCCTTATGATGTCTACATGCCCTAAGCATGTTAACATAACGCCGCTTATGGAAAAAAAAGCGGGCGTTACACGGGAGGTCCGGGGCGCCCTGGTCAAAGGTATTATCAGCTGCGGCGAGGTCGGCGCAGGGATAAGAGTTGACCGGGTTTATCGGGGCGCCCCCAGCGTCTAGGGCGCCCCCAGGAGGCCTATATAAGGGGTTTCGACCCCTCTGCTTCAACAACGATATTCTAGATCCATTCTGATCATTCCGACCGACGACAACGCGCTAAAGATGAGGTTGTATGACCCGGAGGCTCCAGGAGGAAGTGCGCGGTACTTCGGAGGTCCAGATCGGCCGAGCTTCATACTTGTTCTGTTCGGTTTGCTTTAATTATACTAAAATTAGTTTTCTATATCTTTTGTTTGTAATCTTGCACTGTAAGTCGGGTTTCTCCGCCTACGAAAAGTCCGGGAAGGAGACCAATAGTGGACGGGCGTTCCCGTGCATAGGCCTTGGATGTATTGACTCTGGGGGGTCGGGAACCAAGTAAAAATCCGCTGTGTCATTGTCTTGTTTCTCTTCGTTCTGTTTATTTTCCGCTGCTACTAATATTTTAAGTCTAGAACGATCCGAGTTTTCCACGAGGTTTCCGCGAGAGATTTTGAACGGTCGATATTCACCCCCCCCCCTGTATTGACGGCACCGGTCCTACAAAGACTTGTTAGAAAAACTTTTAAACGTCTTTCTCATTTTTCTTACCATGTAGGCCTCTTGGTCGCTATCCATGGAGGCACTTGAATCTTCCGAATCGGATGATGATGAGTAGACGACCTTTTTCTTTTTCTTCTTCTTTTTTCCTTTCTTTCTCTACAACAAAAGCTACACATTTCTCTTTAGTAGAAATGTTAGCTTGTTCATGCAATTCGAATTCACAAAATAAATCATCTAATTTTACCGTAGAAAGGTCCCCAGAAACTTTATAGGCATCAATCATTGATGCCCACAAAGTAGTTCTAGGGAAGGATTGAAGTACATACCTCACAATATCCCTATTTTCAACCTTCTCACCTATGACATGGAGTTCGTTAATGATCTCCTTGACTCTTCCATATAATTGACTTACCGTTTCATTGACCTTCATTGTGAGTGATTGGAGTTGTGCCACCAATAGGTACTTCTTGGCCCTCCTTGACTCATTTGACCCTTCATTGAGATCAATGAGCTTCTCCCAAAGTTCCTTCACGGTCTTGAACGGTCCCACC
>JAGFNQ010004691.1:33920-59763 GCA_024364735.1 Boesenbergia rotunda
CAGGGGCATAGGTTTCATCATAATCCAACCCTTCTACTTGGCTGAATCCCTTAGCTACTAAGCGGGCTTTATTTCGGACTATTTCACCTTGATCGTTTAACTTATTCCTAAATACCCACTTAGTGTCAATTACGAATTTGCCCTTTGGTTTAGGTACTAACTCCCAGACTTGGTTTCTCTCAAATTGGGCTAACTCTACTTGCATGGCTAAGATCCAGTCATGATCAGGTAGGGCTTCCTCAATAGTCTTAGGTTCAATCTTTGAAATCATGGCTATTTGACTAAGATTTCTATAGGAAGCTCTAGTTCTGACTCCTAAGGTTGGATCACCTACAATTTGGTCAGCTGGGTGACTTAGTCTGGGTTTCTTGGTTTTTCTAGTACTTGGCTCAGCTTCAGGTCCAGCTGGTCCAATAGGTTCAGTTCTGGGTTCATTGGTTGGTTCAACTGATTCAGAGGTTTGTTCAATTGTTAAGTCATTAAAGGGTTCAATTGGGGTTTCAGAGTTATCTTCTTGATCAGTATTTGATGAAGCTAAGTCAGAATTATTAGATTTTGGGTTAGTTTCTTCATCAAATATTAAGTTGGTTGTTTCTTCAATTTTCTTAGTTGTTTTTGTTGTAGACTCTATAAGCTCTACTTGTTGTAGAGTACCCTAAAAAGATACCTGGGTTTGACTTGGATTGGAATTTTCCAAGATAGTCTTTGGTATTAAGAATATGGACTTTGCATCCAAAGACTCTAAGATAGTGTAGGTTTGGAAGTCTATGGTAGTAAAGTTCATAGGGTGTTTTATTTAACCTTTTATTAAGCAGAATCCTATTTTGGATATAGCAAGCTGTGCTAATTGCTTCTGCCCAATAGTGGTTAGGTAGATCAAATTCATTGAGCATAGCCCTAGCAGCTTCTTGTAATGTTCTATTCTTCCTTTCTACTATGCCATTTTGTTGGGGGGTTCTAGGACACGAAAATTCGTGTTTATATCCATTTACTTTGCAGAATTCTTCGAATCTTTGATTCTCGAATTCTCCCCCGTGGTCAGACCTAAGTCTTTTGATTTTGATATCATTTTAATTTTCAATTAATTTACAAAAGTTGTTAAATAGGTTCAGGGTTTCATCTTTGGTCTTTAGAAACCTGACCCAGGTGAACCTAGAGTAGTCATCGATTATCACTAAGCAGTATCGGTTTCCACTTAGTGACTTGGCTCCATGTGAATCAAATAGGTCAAGGTGTAGGAGCTCGAGTGTGGCTTGGGTTTGATCAGATTGGATCAATTTGTGACTTGACTTGGTTTGTTTGCCTTGATTACAAGATTCACATATTAGGTTTTCATTATTCTTAATTTTAGGGACACCTTTGATTAAGCCAAGTTGGGTAATTTTTGAGATAGTTCTTAGATTGGTATGACCTAATCTCCTATGCCAGAGTTTTGATTGTTCTAATTGTGTTAACATGCATTTGGGTATAAGGGGAAGATTTATAGTGTATACATTGTTTTTCCTAGTGCCCTTAAGCATGATTTCTGAGTCTTGTGCATTTCTAATCAGGCAATTAGAATTGTTGAAAGTAACCAAATAACCAGAATCACATAACTGACTTATGCTAAGTAAGTTAAAATTGAAGTTTTCCACCAATAGAATTTAAGTTCAATATTACCTGACCCAATTACCTTGAGTGTAGCATTGTTACCAAATGCCACTGAGCCCAGGTTTTTGAACTTGAGTTTGGTGAACTTCAATTTGTCCCCAGTCATATGTCTGGAGCACCCGCTATCTAACATCCATTGGTCCAAATCTTTATGTTCCTACACATAAAGAATTTTTGATGATTTGGATCCAATTTAAGTTAGGGATAGCTTAAATTGAGTTTCACTTCCTAGTCTGTCTCACCCCAGTCTAGGGTTTTCAATCACGTTAACCTTAAGGTTTTTGTGAGACAGGTTTGAGGGTAGAAATTAGTTTTGAAAAGGAATTTCAATTTATTTTCGAAAAAAAGTTATTTAATTTTGATAACAGATTAAAAAAAATAGAAATTTTGAAAACAGATTAAGTGTTTTTCAAAAAGATAATAAGTTTGAAAAATAGAAGTTTTGAAAACAGATTAGAATCTATAATTATTTGAAATTTGAGTTAGATTCGAATTTGACAAAAGATAATTTGAATTTGAATTTCAGAAATTGGCTTCCAGGTCTTGGCGAGGCACTAGGCCTTCTTTGGCCGTAGCCTTATGGGATCATCCACCCTTTCCTTGACAAAGCCTTTTAATGAAATTTCATTTTCAAATTAAATTAAGTCATTTTCTGGTCTAACTAGCTTGGTTCTTGGATCGGTAGCTTCGGCTGGTTTCACCAGTCTAAAGAGACCAAGTAGACTTGATCTTATTAGAGTTGGTTTCCCCAACGTACTATCATCTCACCTCCTCCCAATACTATGTTTTCAAGTTTCAAGTAATTTAGTCCTTAAATCTAAGTATTCCTTAAATCTAAGCATGACAATTTAAAAAAAAATTAAATAAACAAACAATCAATCAATTAAACAAATTATCTAATTATAAAAATTGTTTTGATTTTGGCTCCCCCTGGACTAAAGCCTCTGTATGGGTTAGGCAAGATGTGAATCTTGTCCTTGGGGATCCAAAATTGATTTGAACCAGTTGGTTTAGTCAGGCACAGTTTTGGCACCCATGCCTGAACCTTAGGTCTTGACTGGTTCAGTACAGCAAAGTAAGATCTTTGCCGAGATTTGGTTCTATAGCCAAGTCCGGATCGGTTTAGAACAGACTTCTGTTTTCCCAGAATCAGATCAAGATTCTTGGAACCAGAAGTGAATCGTTCTAAAGCTGTTCTTAAGTCCTTAACTTGAGTTTTCAGGGAGGAATTCTCTGATTCAAGTTTTTCAACTTGATCAGGGGTTCCTTCCTGAAGTTTCTCAGTTAAGGATTTAGAATCAGCTCCCTCTTTCAGGAGTTTTACTTCCTGTCGGAGGGACTCGATTCGGAGTTTGGCTTTTGCCAAATCTCGGGATAGATAGGAAATAAGCGAATTCAATTGCAATTTTGAAAAACCCGTTACCCTTATTTCGCCGTCGTCAGAGAATGTCAGCTTGCCGTCGTCCTGGTCTGAGTCTGAGTCAGTCTCGATTTGATCCGAAGCGGTCAGGGCTAGAAGATTGGTTGCTTGGAGTGCCTTCTTCTTTCTGGTCTTTTTGGACTCCTTTAGGCTTGGACATTCAGTCTTGTAGTGACCCTTCTTTTTGCATTCGTAGCAGGTTACGTTGGGCTTGTGTTTGTCAGTTGCTGGTTCAGCTGGTTCATCCTTTCTTCGGCTTGTTCTCCGTGTGTTTGCTTGGTTCTTCAACTTTTTGTAGTAGCTTCGAGCTAGCCTGACCAGTTCAGATTGATCTCCTTCTTGATCTTCTGTTTCTGAATCTGAGGTAGATTCAGGTTCAACTTGAGTTTTCTTCTTAGTCATTCTTCCTGTTTTCCCTGCAAAGAAGGCTATACTTTTCTCGGCCAAATTGCAGTTAGTCTGTTCATGCAGTTCAAGTTCAGAGAATAACTCATCTAACTTAATTTTTGAAAGATCCCTAGAGACCTTGTATGCATCTACCATAGATGCCCACAAGGTGGTCCTAGGGAACGCGTTTAGGGCATACCTTATAAGATCACGGTTTTGAACCTGGTGACCTATTGCGTGAAGACCGTTCATCAATTCCTGGATTCTGGCATGGAGCTGGGCTGCTGTCTCGTTATCTGCCATTTTGATAGTGAAGAGCTTGTTCAGTAGCAGGTCCAGTTTGCTGATCCTCGTATCTGAAGTTCCTTCGTGGAGCTCAATCAGTTTAGCCCATAGCTCCTTGGCACTGTTGAATGGGCCTACGTGGTTCAGCTCCTCTTTTGTCAGTCCGCATTGAAGGGTCTGAGTTGCTTTGGCGTCAGCTTCAATCTTGCATTTGAGGGCAGTGTCCCACTCTGAGTAGTTTTGTGGTACGCCATCAGCATTTGTGGGAATCATCAGTCCAGACTGGATGATTATCCACATATCCACCTGAGTTTTCAGGTGGACCTCCATTCGACTTTTCCAGTAAGGAAAGTCTTCTCCACTGAAAAGTGGAGGTCTGGCGGTGCTAAAGCCTTCTTGGATGGCCATTTGTTCTGAAATAACAAAAAAAAGACAAGAATATTCCAAGACTTGGTCTTGGATTAGTAGTACGGGAAGAAAAGAAATAAAGATAATTTCAAGGGGTGTTGCACCAACCTTGAAAGAAAAATTTGAACGAAAATTTTAAAAAAAATTGAGAGAGAAAAACGAAAGAAATCCGAAAAATTTTCAAACTGGTGGTTGCACCAAGTTTGAATTTCCCGCTCTGATACCACTTGTTGGATCGAGAGATGCGAAAGAGGGGGGGTGAATGTCGCAAATCGTTCGGATTTAAAAAGAGCGGGTGCGCAGCGGAAATAAAAGAAAAATAGAACAATGCAAACACAGTCGGTTTACTTGGTTCGGAGCCTGAGTCGACTCCTACTCCAAGGCCCACGGTCATTGACCGTTTTCTGCGGGCAATTCTATAAGTTCGTAAAAGTTTACAAGACAGATTATAACAAGAACAGTTTAGTAAACTTTAAATGCAGCTCTTCGTTACCGACGTCCGGTGTAGATCGAAGTTTCGGAGCAGCGGGACGTCGTCAGCTTGAGTTGGAAGATTTCTGGAGCGTGTCGCGGAAGCAGAAGAGCGCAGAAGTGTCGAAGCAATTGATCATTTGAAGAAGGAGGTCGAGGGCCCTTTATATAGGGCCTGGGGGCGCCCTGGTCGACGGGGGCGCCCCCCACGTGGCTTCTGATCCGGTGATCGCTTCGGTCAAGGCTGATCTCTTCATCTTCGGGATCAGCTTTCACCGGGGCGCCCCGAGCGCGCGGGGCGCCCGGGTTGACCGGTCAAAGCCTCATCCTTTGGCTTCGCGAGGGCAGCTGATAGTCGGCGTGGCACTGGGGGCGCCCGCGACACGCGGGGCGCCCGGAACAACCGGGGCGCCCTGAAATGCTGCTGTCGGAGCTTTTTCTTGGTCTGCTGACTTGGGTTGACTCTGGGGGCGCCCGGAAACTTCGGGGCGCCCTGCCCAGCTACTGCCTCACTCCTTTGAGGCTCTCTGAGCTGCAGATACACAGTCCTTCGGTCCTGCATCCAGGGTTAGTCCAAAACAGCAAATATTATGTTAGTTTATACAGCCTTAGCTGTCTTGGTTCTGACTTTGGTCTCCAAAATGGAGCCCTAGGTCGAACCGACGCCTAATGTTCCCTCAAGGGGAACGCGTCCTCACCTACTCCTCTCGGGAGAATTTACCTGGTGCCAACCGGCTCCTCCAGTTGGACTTTTGCCCGGCAGTCCTTCGCCAGGTCTTGAGTTGCCAAGCTGCCCTTCGCTTGGTGCCTAGCAGCCCTTCGCTAGGTCTTTTCTTCTGGCAGTCCTTCGCCAGTGCCTAGCATTCCTTCGCTAGGGTTTGTCTATTCTGGCAGTCCTTCGCCAGAGCCTAGCAGTCCTTTGCTAGGGCTTTTCCTGTCTGGCAGTCCTTCGCCAGTGCCTAGCATTCCTTTGCTAGGGCTTTTCCTGTACACTCAAGAAACTTGTTAGACAACAACTGACCCTTAACTTTTGAACCATTTTGCCAATATCAAAACACAGGTTTGACTTGGGTGCATTCTGCACCAACATATTATGGCATGTTCTGTGATCTGATACTTCATACGCATATGATGCATGTGATTGATATGTCTTGCTATATCTTTTTCACATGAGATCGTATGGTTATTCCACAAACTATCACATCTTTGTTGATTTGGGATACCCCTAGGGTTGAGGGGGAGTTTGTTTAAAACTTAACAGCCCCTCTGGCTCCTTTTCGGTGTTCAACAAAGGGGGAGAGTGTGGATTGGTTAAGTTTAGAATGATCATGTTGTAGGGGGAGGATCTGGATTCCCCTATGATTTTAAAGTTGAAAAAAAATATTGATTGAGATCCCTAAACTTAAAATCGGATTGTCAAACAACAAAAAGGGGGAGATTGTTGATGCAGTCTAGCCTTGATTGTTGTTTTGGTGTTGACATCGATTTTAGTTTAGATTGATCATGTTGATTATGATTAAGTCCTGATCGGGGATCAGGCGTGGTATGGAAAATCCTAGTCTGGAGGGCTAGGTGATGGAAAATCCTAACCTGGAGGGTTAGGTGTTGAAAATCCTAGTCTTGGAGGCTAGGTGTTTGGAAAAGTCCTAGCTTGGAGGGCTAGGTGTTGGAAAAGTCCTAGCTTGGAGGGCTAGGTGAAAAGTCGTAACTTGGAGGGTTAGGTGCAAATTCCCATCCTAGAGAATTAGGTGAAAAAGTCCTGGCTTGGAGGGTCAGGTGCCTAGCTTGGAGGGCTAGGTTGGATGATGTTCTAACTCGGAAGGGTTGGGTGAAAAGTCCTAGCTTGGAGGGCTAGGTGAAAAGTCCTAGCTTGGAGGGCTAGGTGAAAAGTTTTAACTTGGAGGGTTAGGTGCAAATTCCCAACTTGGAGAGTCAGATGGAAAATCCTTGGCTTGGAGGGCTAAGGTGGATGGAAACTTAGCTTGGAGGGCTGAGTTTGAGTCCCTGGATCGGTCTGGTGATCGATCAGGGATTTTGGCATGCTGCTCCTTCGTGGATCGGTCTGGTGACCGATCCAGCAATGACTGATCGGTTGGGTGACCGATCAGGGAGCACACAGTGAGGTTGGGAACCTACTGTGTTGCTCCTGATCGATCTGGTGACCGATCAGGGAGTATGTGTTTCACCCATTGACTGGCTCCTGATCGGTCTGGTGACCGATCAGGGAGCGAGCAGTGAGGTTGAGTTCCCTTGCTTAACTGCTCCTGGTCGGTCTGGTGACCGATCAGGATCACTGTGCAGATCGTTCCGGAGAACGATCAAGTGTCGAAGGTTCCTCTCTATGATCGATCAGGACGGAGCCTGATCGGTCTGGTAGGGTTCTGATCGGTCAGGTGACCGATCAGGAGTCTGTCTGATCGGTCTGGTGACCGATCAGAAGGCTTAGCCTGCGAAACTCAGAAATCGCTCAATATAAGGGTGGATCGGTCCGATGAATGATCCACGACCTGGGATCGGTCTGGTGATCGGTCCAGGAGAATCTCAAGGAAATCGCGATTTCTGATTGAGCGTTGGGGATCGATCAGGACAGAGCCTGATCGGTCTGGAACCAGCCTGATCGGTCTGGTGACCGATCAGGAGGCTCTCTGATCGTTCCGGTGACCGATCACTTTAATTCAAATCACATTGTCAAACGCTCTGATCGCGTCTGAACACAACCGATTCGCTGCCACTTTCCTCTGATATTTGATATGCTGCTTGATTTACTTCTCTAATACTCTGAGTAAGTTTCAGGTGACAGGGGAGGATTCAAACACTCAAGGAGAAGTCAAAGAGAGCTTTCCTTGGAGCAGGTTTGTCCCTTTCTCCACACAGGTTGCAACGGCTGGATGCAGGACTGAAGCTGCTGACTGAAGCTTGGCTGAGGGAGCTCAGGAAGTTCAGTTAGGGTTCAGTGTAGCTGGCGCGTTGGCAGTGAGGCAGCTGGAGGCTGCTGGAGATGAAATCATCTGTTGCTTAGCGGAGAAACAAAAAGGAACGAGAGTGGTAGTGTTCAGTAATTGATTGATTGATCGAACGATTTGATCCTTGTGCTCTTGAGTTCCTGCGTTTTGAGTTCTCCACATCAAGCTTGCTGTTCTTGAGTTCTTCAATCATTCTGAGCAAGCTATTGAGAAGCAATCATCATACTTGAGCACTTGAAGGAGAAGACAAGAGGCTTGAAGTCTGACAGTGGGAAGACACGGAGAAGGGTTCTTGCGTGAGATCGCCACTGGGTGGAGCTCAGGGAAGCTTGCTATGTTTTTGTCCTTGCTAAGTGTTTGAGTAAGATCCTTCTTGTTGTTTCTTTGTGCTCATTCTATATCATTGTTTGAAACACACTGTGGGGAGGTTTCTCCACCGAGAAGGAGGTTGCTTCATATCCGGTAATCACCGGGGCTTGATCTGCCGACGATCAAGGGATCGCCCACCTTAAGGGCACGCCAAGGAGTAGGGGCAAGTTATCCCCGAACCTTGTAAAATCTCCTTGTTAGCGATCTTGCTAATCTTGCTAGTTAGGTTTTGGTTTAAGTTTCTGCAAGTTTTGTTTTCCCATACTTCCGCTATGCTATTAATAACTTCAAGTGCAGAAATTTGATAACTCTTCAAAGAAGAAGTGATTGGCTATATTCTCCCCCCCCCCTCTCTAGCCATCTCGTTCCCAACATAAATGTCATTACAAATCTTATAATGACACTCTTTTTTGTCACTATAATAATTATTCATGCTATTAGTGTTGTCACTATTTCTATTTTATAGTGGCTGTAACGACCCGGAAAATTCTCTTAATTTTTTTTTAAAATATTAAGCATGTTTAAATAATTTTCCAAGGGACCTAGAAATATTAAGGAGAACTTAGGCCTAGAAAATCTATGTTTTCTCATTTAAATTGAGAAAACTAAGTACTAATGAGCTTTAAATGGGCTCCAAAAATGGGTATTAATTAGGTAAAATTAATATAAATTAGGAAAAATTAATATAAATATAAAAGAATTTTATTTATAAATATTAGCATAATTATGGATGATTTTAGGGGAATTTTCAGAATTTAGGGAAAATAAAAATAATAAAATAAATGAAATAAAAATAAAGGTGCATGAGCCAAGGATTGAACCTTGGACCTCTTGTACAACCATGTAACCCTTAACCAACTCACCTAGCAAGGGATTTCTATGAGGAAATGAAGTGGATATAAGTTAAGATTAAGAAAAATGTGAAGAGTCATGGAGAGACTCTTCATTTACCTCCTTAATGGGCTATTAAAGGGGGGTTTTGGGAGTTACCTCTTCTTCCCATTACATTCATTTTCGAAACTCTTCCTCCCCTCATTCTTGCCGAGCACCAAGAAGGGGCTTTTCCCTTGGAAAAGCTTCCACCAAGGTTCCATCTCCTAGATCTAAGGTCTTCACAAGAATACAAAGACAAGGGGGCTCTAGTATCCAAAGATCTTGCAATCTTCTTCTCTTCCTAGGTTTGAAAAATCAAGAAACCCAAGGTAAGACTCCCTCACCTGTGGTATAATAGTTCCCTATGATTTTTATGATTTTTAGCATGATATATTGGATAGTTTTTGGATTTGATGTTGAAAGGAAAGAAAACCAAGAACTTTATGTTTAAAGGTTTCAGCCACCATGTTTTTAAGACCTAAAATTATGCTAAAAATCTGTATAATGCTATTTAATGTTCCCTTATGATGTTTAGAAGTTAAGTATAATTTTTGGGAATTTTTGGAGTACCCTAGGATACCCTAGGGTTTCGGCCAACATGAAAGAAACAAAAACTAAGAACCCTGAGTTTAAGGGTTTCGGCCACCAAGTTTTAAAGGTCTATAATTATGATAAAAATCATGATAATGTTGTTTAATGTTCCCTTCTGATGTGTAGATGTTAATTATAATTTTTGGGAATTTTTGGAGTAACCTAGGACACCCTAGGGTTTCGGCCAACATGAAAGAAACAAAAACTAAGAACCCTGAGTTTAAGGGTTTCGGCCACCATGTTTTAAAGGTCTATAATTATGATAAAAATCATGATAATGTTTTTTAATGTTACCTTCTGATGTGTAGAGGTTAAGTATAATTTTTGGGAATTTTTGGAGTACCCTAGGACACCCTAGGGTTTCGGCCAACATGAAAGAAACAAAAACTAAGAACCCTGAGTTTAAGGGTTTCGGCCACCATGTTTTAAAGGTATATAATTATGCTAAAAATCATGATAATGTTGTTTAATGTTCCCTTCTGATGTGTAGAGGTTAAGGATAATTTTTGGAAATTTTTTGAGTACCCTAGGACACCCTAGGGTTTCGGCCAACATGAAAGAAACAAAAACTAAGAACCCTGAGTTTAAGGGTTTCGGCCACCATGTTTTAAAGGTCTATAATTATGCTAAAAATCATGATAATGTTATTTAATGTTCCCTTATGATGTTTAGAGGTTAGGTATAATTTTTGGGAATTTTTGGGGTACCCTAGAGGCCCCATATGGTTCGGCCAACCCCAAGGACCCAAGGGTTAGGGTTGAGTCTTTAACTTCAAGCATATGTTTATGTGTTGCCATGATATAAGGATAATGGAAGGTGATTATGTGAATTTTCTCATGGCCTTGGGACTCCACAAGTTTCGGCCAAGAAGGGTTAATAGGGTAAAAGTTAAGATTTATTTCAAGTAAGGGTCCCAATGGCCCTATGGTAAGATGTGATTTGTGTTTATGAATGATATGTCATGTTTATGAATGATATGCCATGTTTATGAATGATATGCCATGTTTACGAATGATATGCCATGTTTATGAATGATATGCCATGTTTATGAATGATATGTCATGTTTATGAATGATATGCCATGTTTACGAATGATATGCCATGTTTATGAATGATATGCCATGTTTTAGGATAATATGAATGTATGCCATGCTCTATGAATGATGTGTACATATGTCATGTCTAAGAATGAAAATGATGAATGACAAGTATGATGAATGAAAGATGATGCTTATGTCTTTAAGGCATAAATATGCTAAACGGCACGGTCGATGGTCGACGGTACGACGGTCGAGAGGACCGGTAAATGGGCCGGTAGACGGGCCGAGCCGTAACAAGTTATGCTATGATAAGTATGCCATGAATGTCTTATGAATGATGAAACATGAAAAGTATTTTACTTTATGTATGGGCTTGTACCGGACCGAAGTATGGGTCCAAGGGATGGGCACCTTAAGAACGCCCCGGTTTTGGACTACCGTAGCTGTCCACGGTTCTGGCACTACCGGAGCTGTGCAACAGGGATGGGCACCTTAAGAACGCCTCGGTTCGGGGACTACCGACTATGCTGTCCTTACCCTAGTAGGTTGGGGCTCGCGACCTCGGACTTGCTAGGGATGCGCGCAATGATGTATGTATGTGGTACAAGCCGGGGACCCCAAATGATGTTATGATGATTATGTTTAAGCAATGAAAAGTATGTTTTAAAAGTTAAGCATCCTTATGTATATGCATTCCACTCATGCATCCATTCATGTTATGCATTATGCTATGTTGATAAGATTTTATGCTTACGTTTCATGTTAAGAAGTATGCATGAGAATGAATGAATTATGTCATGCTTAGAATGTTCACTATGTTTATGATTTATGCCATGAATTATGTCATGCTTAGAATGTTCACTATGTTTACGATATGCCATGAATTATGCCATGCTTAGAATGTTCACTATGTTTATGATTTATGCCATGAAAGATGTCATGCTACTATGTTTATGATTTATGCCATGAAAGATGTCATGCTACTATGATTATGATTTATGCTATGAATTATGCCATGCTACTATGTTTATGATTTATGCCATGAATTATGCCATGCTTAGAATGTCTACTATGTTTATGATTTATGCCATGAATTATACCATGCTTAGAATGTCTACTATGTTTATGAGTTATGCCATGAATTATGTCATGCTTAGAATGTCTACTATGTTTATGTTCATGCCGTGCTATGTATACGATAAGTGATGTAAGATGTTATGTTCCAAGTAGAGCACCAAGTATGTTAATGTTTTATGTGCTCATTATGAGATAATGAATGATGAATGGTTTTGTGAGTAGGAAAGAGTCTTACTAAGCCTGTGTGCTTATAGTCTTATTTCCTTATACCGCAGATCATTCAAGGGGACAATGAAGGAAGCAGCAGGAGGGCAAGAACGCATGTGTGTAGTAGTGACTTGGCCCAGGAAACTTTATGTTTACGGTTTATGCTAGAACTTCACCTTGGTTACTTATATATCTGAATAATGACCTGTGGAACCTTATGATATGATGTTACGTATGACATGATATGATATGATGATTAAGTTCAAAGTTAATATGCTAAGGTTCCTATGTCATTAAGTTAAGAATGATAACAGGGCATGTATAAGTTAAAGTTATTCCGCTGCCTTATGATGTTTACATGCCCTAAGCATGTTAACGTAACGCCGCTTACGAAAGAAAAAAAAGCGGGCGTTACAGTGGCATTAAGAATTATCATAAGTGATAAGACTTTAGACGACATCACTATACATGACATTTTAACTTAATGTCACTATATCAAAAATGTCAGTATAAGTAATATATGATGACACTTTTTAATGTCATTAAAGCATTTTTTTTCTTGTAGTGATACCTTAAAATCCTCTTTACTACCACTAGGTGAGACTCTTTGGCACATGATTGATACATTGCACACATACCTACAACAAATAATATATCAGGTCTACTAGCGGTTAGGTATAACAAGCTACCAATCATGCTCCTATATTGTTTTGGGTCTACTATTTTTCTTTCAAGATCACTATCCATTTTGACATTTGTTCCTATAAGAGTAGATGCTACCTTAGCATTTTCTAGTCCAAATTTCTTTATGATTTCCTTAGCATATTTGGTTTGATACACATGAGTCCCTTTATTTATTTTTTTGACTTGTAACCCTAAAAGAAAGTCAATTCTCCCACAAGACTCATTTCAAACTCATTTTCCATACACTTAATAAACTCATGGAGAAATTCACTATTTGTTGACCCAAAATAATGTCATAAACATACACTTGGGCCACAAAGATGTCCTTATCCTTAGATTTTAGGAATAACGTTGAATCAATTGCACCTCTCCTAAAACCCTTTGATACTAAAAAATGATGAAATCCTTTCATAACAAGCCCGGGGAGCTTGTTTCAATCCATACAAGGCTTTTCTTAATTTGTAGACATGACTAGGGTAGTTTGGATTTTCAAATCTGGGTGGTTGCTCTACATATACCTCTTCCTTAATGACCCTATTAAGGAATGCCGACTTCACATCCATTCAGTGAAGTATGAAACCCATGTGAGCGGCATATGCTAATAAAATTCAAATAGACTCTAATCTAGCCACGGGGGCATATGTCTCATCATAGTCAAGACCCTCAACTTGATTATCCCCCCTTGCTACCAACCTAGCCTTGTTCCTAGTAATATTTCCTTGATCATCCAACTTGTTCCTAAAGACCCATCTTGTGGTAACAATGGTACAATCATTGGGTCTAGGAACTAACTCTCATACTTCACTCCTTTCAAATTGATTCAATTCCTCTTGCATAGCTAGAACCCAATCCACATCACCTAAAGCTTCATCAATGGATTTTGGCTCAAGTTGGGAAATCAAGGCAATTTGACTACTATGTTCCCTAAAGTAAGACCTAGTCCTCACCCCTTGAGTAACATCTCCAACTATTTGGTCAATGGGATTATTTTGGTGGTGCCTTAGGGTTCTAGAAATTATGGGCTCATTTTCTACATGATCTTCATCCTCTAATGTACTTCTCCCTCCCCCTTGATCAATGCCCCCCAAATGTAAGTCTTGAACTTCTTGGGCAAGGGTTTGACTTTTTTCTATGTCCTTATCAATAGAAGATTTCTTAGGGTAAGTGCTTGTAGACTCATCAAAATCCACATTGGATGACTCCTCAATCACCTTAGTCCTTTTGTTATACACTCTAAATCCCCTACTAGTGGATGAGTATCCAACCAAGATCTACTCATTCGCCTTAGATTCAAACTTCCTCAAGTCATCCTTAGTGTTTAATATATAAACCTTACACCCAAAATCCCTAAAATAGTGAATTTGTGGAATTCTCTCATTCCACAACTCAAATGTTGTTTTTCCTAAAAATCTATGAATCAAGACTTGGTTTTGGATGTAACAAGCGGTATTTACCGCTTCCGCCCACAAATAGGTAGGTAGAGAATAGGCATTAAACATTTTCCTAGCAGCTTCTTGTAAAGCCCTATTCCTTCTTTCTACCACACCATTTTATTGTGGGGTCCTTGGACATGAAAATTCATGTTTGTACCCATTTTCTAAACAAAAGTGTGAGTTCTCAACTCCCCACCATGGTCACTCATAATTCGGTTGATTTTGAGATGCTTCTCATTTTCAACCCGTTTACTAAACCCTACAAATATTTCTAAAGTGTCATCCTTATGTTTCATGAAATACACTCAAGTATATCTAGAGTAATCATCTACAATCACCAAGCAATACTTACTTCCTACTATTGAAGGTGTACTATGGTAATCAAACAAATCCAAATGCAATAATTCTAAAGGTAAAGAAGTGCTAGTTAAGGTTTTACCTTTGTGCGATGATTTTGATTGCTTACCCTCTTGGCATGCATCACACATCTTGTTCTTTTCATACTTGATCATTGGGAGCCCCTTCACCAACTCCATCTTGGCAATTCTTGCAATGTTCTTCATATTAATGTGATCAAGCCACCGATGCCACAATCATCCTTCTTCTTCTTTGGATATGAAACACTTAGAAGAGATGTTAAAAGCATATGAAAGATTAAGATAATAAAGGTTTGCTTCTCTATATCCTTCTAACATGATATTTTCGGAGCCATTTTGTCTAATTAAGCATTTTCTTGCATTGAACTCAACCCTATACTCGGTATCACAAAGTTGACTCACACTAAGTAAATTAAACTCCATATCCTTAATTAAAAGTACTTTATGAATTGTGATTGTAGGAGATACCTCAATGGTGCCCCTACCTATTATTTTGAGTTTCCCACTATTTCCGAAAGATACCGTTCCTTCTCTTAGATAGCTAAAGGTGGAGAATTTGCTCACATCTCCGGTCATATGCCTTGATCACCCGCTATCCACTATCCACATTTTTTAGGCTTCCTTCACCTTTACCTAAACAACACAGAAAACACAAGCTTTTGGTACCCAAATGCTAGATCCACAAACATCATTTAAGTATTTCTTTGGTACCCATGCCTTCTTTACATTTCCCTTAACACCTTGTTTTCTAGGGGCACCCTTCCTACCCATAAGTGAAACAAATGCCACCTCCTTAGTTTTGTGTCTATAACCTATTCCGGCTTTGTTATACATGACTCTTTGACTATTGATGATCATGTCAAGGTTTCTAGAACCAATTTGAAATTTTCCAAGAGCCTTGGTGAGGTCTTCTACCTTTTCTCTTAGCTCCTTATTTCCCTTTTCTAAACATGAATCATGTGAAACGGAAGAGGAAACATGCACAATGTCCTTCAGTTTCATGGATTCTAATTTGAGCATGCAAACTTCATTTTTTAATTTCTTAACCTTCTTTCTAGCCTTAGCTAAATCATCATTTGTACTAGCAATTATTTTAATAAGAGTAGAGGTGGGTAAGTTATATACCTCACTTACCGACACATCGGATTCCGATGATGAGCCTTCACCTTCACTTGAGCTTCCTTGTTCATCATCACTTGACTCCTTTTCATCTTCGGATGACTCCAAGTTGTCCACTCCCATTAATGCGAAGTGTGACACATAATCTTCTTCTTCCTCCGATGAAGATGGATCATCCCAAGTAACTTTGAGACTTGTGGCACTCTTTTCTTTTCCCTTGGACTTCTTCTTCTCACCCTTCTTCTTCTCCTCCTTCTTTTCTTCTCTTTTCTTTAATTGTGGACATTCATTCTTCATATGTCCCTCTTGATGGCAATTGTAGCAAATAATTTCCTTTCCTTTGCTCTTACTTCTTGAACTTTTCCTACCATGAGATTTGTTTGAAAAACTTTTAAAAGCTTTTCGCATTTTCCTTACCATGTAGGCTTCTTGGTCGCTATCCATGGAGGCACTAGATTCCTCCGAGTCGGATGATGATGAGTAGATGATCTTCTTCTTTTCCTTTTTCTTCTTCATTTCCTTTTCTACAACAAAAGCTACACCTTTCTCTTTAGTAGAAATGTTAGCTTGCTCATGTAACTCAAATTCATAAAATAGATCATCTAATTTTACCGTAGAGTGATCCCTAGAAACATTGTAGGCATCAACCATTGATGCCCACAAAGTAGTCCTAGGGAATGATTGGAGTACATACCTCACAATATCTCTATTTTCAACCTTCTCACCAATGACATGTAGTTCGTTGATTATTTCTTTGACCCTTCCATGTAGTTAACTTACCGTTTCGTTGGCCTTCATTGTGAGTGATTGAAGTTGTGACACCAAGAGATCTTTCTTGGCCCTCCTTGACTCATTTAACCCTTCATTAAGCTCAATAGCTTCTCCCAAAGTTCCTTCGCGGTCTTGAAAGGCCCAACCATATTCAATTGCTCTTTTGATAATCCACATTGAAGTGTTGTTCTAGCCTTCGCATTGGCTTGCACCTTCTTCATCATCTCCTTTGTCCAATTCCTCATTGGTAGCAGCTCTCCTCTTTCATTTACGGGTGCCTCGAAACCATCTACAATACTACACCAATTTTCAATATCGTTTATGAGATAGTACTCCATCCTAGCTTTCCAATAGGCGAAATCATTGCTATCGAAGAAAGGTGGCCTTGCGGTGCTATAACCCTCTTGAAATGTCATTTTCTTTGATGCTCCGGTCGACGGTTAGTTCTTCCGAAACGAACCGGCTCTGATACCACTAGTTAGATCGTGGCGCCCAACTAGAGGGGGGGGTAAATAGTTGCTTTCGGTTTTCTCTACAAAACTTGCTAGCCAAACACAAATAAAAACAATAAAAATGATAAGAACAATGCTAACACCTTTATTGACTGGTATCCACCTCAGAGAGGTGACTAATCCAAGGATCCACATGCACGCACAAGCTCCACTATGAAAAACCTCCTTCAAGGTGGAGAAAACCTTCACAAGGTTGCCCTCTTCCTCTTTACAAGATGGAATTAAGATTGAGAGGAAGAGTTGGAGACTTTGAGCACAAACAGCACAATGGTACCCTCATGAACCGTACCTTTGACTTGACCAAAAGTCACCCTTTAAATAGAGTAAAGGACAACTCCAAAAGCTGTCCAGCCCGATACCAGTCGACTGCCCCAGGGGCAGTCGATTGGTCCTAGTGAAGTAGGTAGCCAACGGCTAGTTTTTCGAGATTACCAGTCGACTGCCCCATGGGCAGTCGACTGATGTCTCGAGAAGTTCTGGCAGTCGACTGATTTCCTCCCAGTCGACTGCCCAGCTTACACAAGCACTCCTTCCCACTCCAATGACCTCCTTCACGTGTGCCTTCAAGTATACTCCCTTGGCTTGTCCCTTGAAGTCCCCTTCCACCGGCTATCGTCCCTCGGATGCGCACGCAAGCCCTCGGCTTGCCTCCATGCCACCCTTCATGTGTGCCCTTTGAAGTCCACTTCCCGGCTTGCCCTTGGAGTTCTCTTCCCTCGGCTCTCGTCCCTCGGATTTGTCCTCCACGTGTGACTCACCAAGTCCTGCAAGACTCATTCACACATATCAAAACAATATAACACCCTAACCTTAACCATATTGACACACACATCAAAATAATGATCTTCCTGATCATATTTGGGTCGATTACCCCAACATCTTTTGCTTGTAAAACATGAACTATAAGACGGGTTTCTCCGCCTCCGGAAAGTCCGGAAAGGAGATCATTAGTGGATGGGCGCTACCCGTAATTAGGCCTTGGACATACTGACCCTGGGGGGTTGGGAACCAAGTAAAAACCCACTGTCTACTGTGTTGTTTATTTTCGTTCTTTCTATTTTTTGTTGCGCACTAACTCTTTGTATAGAACGAACAAACGACGAATTTTATGAAAGATTTTTCCAGTCGATATTCACCCTCCTATCAACGGCACCGGTCCTATAAGTGGTATTAGAGCCTGGTTGCTCTTCACCAGACTAGCAGCCGACGAAGCAAAGACGCTAGGAGTTGAGGGGGAGCCAGGGGTGAATCAAGTATTTTTTTAATTATGTCCAAGTTTAAATTTCATATTACATGTTTTAAGTGCAGGGAGAGAGGACACAACAAAAACTAGTGTCCTACTCATAAGACTCGATCGTCACCACTGGCGGCAAAGGATGTACCAGCGCTAGGAGTCCAGAGGGACAAGAGCCACATCAGATGCTTCAGATGTCAACAACACGGACACTACAAGAACCAGTGTCCGACCAAGGTATGTAAAATAAATTATTGCAATAATTTTAAAATTTTTGAAATTCCTGCACAGTTTTTCAAGCATGCTGATAAGTTAGATAATTTTTCTGATAAAATAGACTTTTTGCATAATCAACTTAATATATTGCATGACCAATTACCATATGTAGACTATAGTAAAATATCAGACATTAATTCTTTAATCTTTAATATCAATGTAACAATTTTTAGAATTAATTTCAATATTTTATCTAATAATAATAAGGATAATAATACTTTAATTGATATTTCTCATTATATTGTTGATAATGATGAAATTAAAATTAATTATTCTTTAATTTCTAATATTTCTGATAATGTTAAGAATGACAATATTTTTGAGAATAGTGATAAAACTGTTATTAATTCTGATATTTCTGAAATTAATTCTGAGGATCTTAAAGATAAAACTACAGATAATAATAAAGATTTAATTATTAATTTTTTGGATAATCTTGAAGATAAATATGAAACATTAATTAGTAGTCCTGAAAATTACTCCACCTATTATGAGGATAATGATGAAATTTTAAATTCTGAATTCAACCCTAAGGATGAAGATGAATACAATAATGAAAATGAATTTCTTAGAATCAAAGCTACATTTAACAAGGTCTACAAAAATTCAAACAAAGCAGAAGTGTTAGATAAACTTGAAACATTAAATGAAAAAGAAATAGTAGGTGATTCAGAACTCTTTGAATTAATGGAAATGATGCAATTAGACCCACAACTATTATTTAGCTTAAATCAAGTTTAACTTAAATCAATTCAGAACTCTTTGAATTAATGGAAATTTTGAAATCTAATTGATAACTTAAATCAAAATAAATCTTAACATCCTTAATTAATTCTTAATTAAGTTTAACTCCAATTAATCCGTAATTATTTTAATTCTAATTAATTCTTAATTATTTTAATTTTAATTAATTCTTAATTAATTTAAATTTAATTAATCCTTAATTATTTTAACTCTATTTAATACTTAATTTATTTTAACTCTAACTAATCCTTAATTTATTTTAACTCTAATTAATCCTTAATTTATTATAACTCTAATTATTCCTTAATTTATTTTAACTCTAATTAATCATTAATTATTTTAATTCTAATTAATCCTTAATATATTTTAACCCTAATTAATCCTTAATTAATTTTAACCACTAATTAAACCTTAACAATTTAATTCAAATTAAAACTTAAATTCAAATTAAATCTTAATAACTCAAATTAAAACTTAACAACTTAAACTCATATTAAATCTTAACAACTTAAATTCAAATTAAATTTTAACAACATAAATTAATTTTTAAACTTTAATTAATTCCTAAATAACCTCAACTTTAATTAATAACTTCAACTTTTAATGATTTCAACTTTAATTAATTAATTCTTAATAATTACACCAAATAATTCTACAAATTTAATTTTTATTCAATCCTAAATACAATTCACGAACTAAAATTCAAATTAATTACCTTCAAATATGCAACTAAATAAAATCCTACCCAACTGAAGCCTCCAACTAAATAACAACAAATAATTCAAAGTGGGTTGGCATATTCGCGGGTTCACACGATATGTATCAAATTGAGAATTTGATACATTATTAGAAACTTAATTAAAATATCTTGACTTGATTGAATCATGCATAAATGCCATGTAAATGCATCTGTTAATTTTTTTTGTTTTATATATATCTGCCAAGTCATTCATGTTTAATTTTCTACATGATTTAGAACGGTTAGATAGGAAAAAAACTAGTTGATACTTGCCTAACCTAGTACCAGGGAGGGGCGAGATGATAGTATGTTAGGGAAGCTTGGCCTAGCTAAGTGGAACTAGCCGAAGCTACCTGTAACGCCCGCCTTTTTCCCACACCTTACGGTGTGGCGAGAGGCGGCGTTACGCTAACATACATAGGCATATGAACATCTTAATGCAGCGGAATAATTTTTTTTTCTTTAAACTTACTACACATGCGTTTAACCATGCAACTACTACATGATTCATACATATATGCCTACCTTATCATTCATGAACATGGTGACATTGTAACTTAGCATATTACTAGCATACATATAAACATTCCATAACTTATTCATAAGCACCATATGTAGCAAGTAACTTATTCATAAGCATCATAGGTAGTAGGTTATTTCTTAGGCATAACTATTATAAGTATAGCATAGAACCAAAGGAGGCATTTCCAACACAAGACATGCGATAAGAGTAAATAAAAGAATCCTTTGCCATGTCACTGCCACACACATGCCCTTGCCCCTCCTGCTGCTTCCCTTAGTAACCTCTTGCTTGATCTACGGTATAAGAAAAAAATAAGACTATAAGCACATAGGCTTAGTAAGGGCCTTTCCTACTCACAAAAATCCATACGTCACATAAACATAAACATAATGCTTAAACCATACTTATCATGGCATAATTCGTGACATGAACATAAACATAAACATACTTATCATGGCATCATTCTTAACATGAACATAAACATAAACATACTTATCATGACATCATTCTTAACATGAACATAAACATAAACATACTTATCATGACATCATTCTTAACATGAACATAAACATGAACATATTTATCAAGACATCATTCTTAACATGAACATAAACATAAACATACTTATCATGGCATCATTCTTAACATGAACATAAACATGAACATACTTATCATGCATCATTCTTAACATGAATATAAACATAAACATACTTATCATGACATTATTCTTAACAAGAACATAAACATGAACATACTTATCATGGCATCATTCTTAACATGAACATAAACATGAACATACTTATCATGGCATCATTCTTAAAATGAACATAAACATGAACATACTTATCATGGCGTAATGCATAACATGTATGGATGCATGAGTCAAATGCATATATCATAAGGATGCTTAATTTGAAAACCATAATTATAAATACTTAAACATAATCATAACATCATGGGGGTCCCCGACTTGTACCACATTCATACATCATATGCGCGCATCCCTACGTAAATACGAGGTAGCTAATCTCGACCTACTAGGGTAAGGACAGCTTCATCGATAGTCCCAGAACCGTGGACAGCTTCATCGGTAGTCCAGAACCGTGGAAAGCTTCATCGGTAGTCCAGAACCGTGGACCTTACTTAAGTCCGGTACAAGCCCATTCATAAAATAAAATAATTTCATATGCTTCTTCATTCATAAAACATACATGGCATAATCTTTCATTCTTAATGCTTAACATCATCATTATGCCTCATAGGCATGAGCCTTATCTTCATTCATCATTTCCATTCGATATCATCATTATGCCTCGAAGGCATGAACTTTAACTTCATTCATCATTTCCATTCCATATCATCATTTTCATTCATAAAACATGACATACATACATCATTATATCCTAAGATATGAGTATCATCCTAGTCCATAAGCTTGCATGATCATGGTACATAAGATAAACATGCATTTCATACATGGTACATTTCATCTAGCATGCATAATCATAGTATCCATCATAGATCATGCATGGGTAAGATACATATGAACATAATACATATCACTTAGGTTCATAACATTCAACTTAAGCATGAATAAGTTTACATAACAATTTTTTTTATACATATGTCCAACGTGTTAATCCTAACGCCTGCCTACTTCTTCCTACCCCATGACACATGTATTCCTAACATATGACGAAGGACATTCATAAATAAATCCTACTAAAACATGATACATAACATAACATACAGGGTCATCATGCATAATATATAAACTTAGGGTTTGGATATTATCAAAACCCCTACAACATCCTTGAACCTATTCACATATCATACATACACTACTATAGAAAGCCATTAGAACCCTTGATTGGAGTTAACCCTAAGTCCTAGCCCTAATTCTTGTCTTGGCCGAAACCCTAGAAGGGAAAAGTGTCCATGAAAAAAATTCACATAATTCACAATTACATCCAATACAATGCATACAATATCATAGGAAGCTATTGGAGCCCATAAATGGAACTAACCCTAAGTTCCAACCCTATTCTTGATCATGGCCGAAACCCTATAAGGGAAAATGAGTCCATGAAAAATCCATAAAATTTACAATTAACCTTCATTACATCATAGGGTTCTTAGTAACATGCTTGGAGGTTAGATCTAAACTTAATCCCTAAAACTTAGGGGGTGGCCGAAACTTCATGGGCCTCTTTGGGGTGGTACAAAAATTTCACCAATCATGATTCATTCATTATTCATCATAAGGAAACATTAGGAGCCATATGAAAGGTTTTGTTGTAACCCCAACCCTACCATATGCTTTGGCCGAAACCTTCACAAGCCCTAACCCTAGTTTTCTCCACATATAATTCAACCAAGTTCTTATATCATGGAAAACAACTTGAAAACTATTATACCACAGGTGAGGAGGTCTTACCTTGGGTTATCTTGATTATCACCTTGAATAGCGAAGCCAAAAGAAAACTTCCTTGACCTTAGACTACCCTAGCCCTTGTAGCCTTGTAGAAAGCCCTTAGATCTTGAAGAAGAGGTATCTTTGTGAAACTTTTCCAAGGGATAACCCACTTTGTAGGTTTCGGCTAGGAGGAGAAAGAAGAAGGAAGAAGGAGGTTTTTGGTGGAAGAAGAGACAAATGCTTAAGTGCTAAGTTGTCTCTTCCATTCCCCTCTCTTATATACTAGATGAAGGAGGCAAGTGAAGAGACATGATGCAATGACTCTTCACTTCCTTTAGCCTCAACTAAAATCCCTTCCCTTTTCCACTAGCACTCCCTTTCTAGGTGAATTGGTTAGTACATGCATGGTGGTACACTAGGTCCAAGGTTTAATCCTTGGTGCATGCACTTTATTTTTATTTTTTTATTTTTTTTCGGCAATGCCCCCCTAAGATCCACCCATAACTATACTAATATTCCTAATTAAAACCCATTTCTATTTATATTAAATTCTACCTAAAATCCCCTAATAATCATGGTACTAGAAAAGCCCATGTAAGGCCCATTAGTACTTAGCTTCTTAATTTATATGGAAAAATCCTAGATAATTACGCTAAGGTTCATACTAGTATCTCTAGATTCCTCGAAAAAACTATCTAGACATGATCAATCGTTTAAAGAAAATATTGAGAAAATTTTCCGGGTCGTTACAATCCCCCATACCTCGTGAAAGTTCGTCCTCGAACTTAGAATAACTCCGGGTACTTGCGTCTCATCTCGTCCTCGTGTTCCCAGGTAGCTTCCTCGAACCTTTGACGTTGCCATAGGACCTTGACTAAGGGTACCTCCTTGTTTCTTAGCTTTTTGACTTCCCGATCCAAGATCTGGATAGGTCGGCTTTCAAAACTTAGGTCCTCCTGAACTTGTACTGTCTGTGGCTCGATCACTTGCTCTGTATTTGCAATACACTTCTTAAGCATTGACACATGGAACACGTTATGGATAGCCGACATTTCTTGAGGCAGCTCTAGCTCATATACCACCTTGCCGACTCTTTTCAGGATCAGGTACGGTCCCACATAACACAGACTTAGTTTTCCTTTCTTCCCAAATCTCGTCACCCCTTTCATAGGAGCCACTTTGAGGAACACCAAATCTCCAACATTAAATTCCAGTGGTCTACGCCGGACATCCACATAACTCTTCTGCCAGCTCATAGCAGCTTCTATCCGTTGTCGAATGTTCTGTATAGCTCGGGTGGTGCCGTCGATGACATCCGTCGTGAGCCCCATTTCCTTCTTTTCACCACCTTCGTACCAACAGATTGGAGATCTACATCTCCTCCCATACAAAGCTTCATAAGGGGCCATTCTGATAGTAGCTTGGTAGCTATTATTGTAAGCGAATTCCGCTAAACATAGATATCGGCACCAACTCCCTTTGAAATCCAGGGCATAAGCTCGCAGCATGTCCTCCAGTACTTGGTTCACCGGTTCAGTTTGCCCGTCGGTCTGAGGGTGAAAGGCGGTGCTGAATCGTAGTCTAGTGCCGAGTGACTTCTGAACACACACCCAAAAATGTGAGGTAAAGCGACCATCCCTATCTGAGATGATGGTCTTGGGAACTCCATGAAGTCTGATTATCTCCTTAACATACAATTGAGCCAGTTGCTCAATCGAATAAGTCATCTTGATTGCGAGGAAGTGAGCAGACTTCGTCAGCCTGTCAACAATTACCCATATCGCATCATATCCGTTTGTAGTCCTGGGGAGTCCTGAAATAAAATCCATAGAGATATCTTCCCATTTCCATTCCGGAATTGGAAGTGGCTGCAGAACTCCTCCGGGTCGTTGGTCTTCTGCTTTCACTCGTTGGCAGGTCAGGCAAGTGCTAACATGCTGAGCCACATCTCTCTTCATACCGGACCACCAGAATTTCTCCTTCAAGTCTTGATACATCTTGGTGGATCCCGGATGCATCGAATAAGGGGTTCCGTGAGCTTCTATTAATATTTCTCTCCGCAGCTCCGCATCATTAGGGATACATAGACGATTCTTAAAGTATGTTACTCCCCCATCGGCGATACAAAAACCGTCGCCCTTTCCTTCCCGAATCTCCTGCTTGATTTTCTGAAGATTCGGGTCACCATTTTGTTTTTCCAGTATGTCGTCGAATAGTGTCGGTGATATTGTCATGGTAGAAAGTCGTCCGGAAATGATCTCGACTCCGTAATTCATAATTTCTCTTCCGAGTGGCCGGGGTAATATAGATAAGGACATCAAGGTGGCACTGGACTTCCTGCTGAGTGCATCGGCCACTTTGTTTGCCTTCCCTGGATGGTAGAAGATCTCGCAGTCGTAGTCCTTCACCAACTCGAGCCATCGGCATTGTCTCATATTTAAGTCTTTCTGAGTGAAGAAATATCGCAGGCTCTGGTGGTCTATATAAATCCTACACTACGCTCATACAGATAATGCCTCCATATCTTGAGAGCGAAGACCACAGCGGCCAGTTCTAAATTGTGAGTGGGATAGTTCTGTTCATGTTCTTTGAGTTGCCTGGAGGCGTAGGCAATGACTTTACCCTTCTGCATAAGTACAGCTCCGAGTCCTAGTTTGGAGGCGTCGTTATAAATGTCGAAGCTTTGGTCACTTTCTAGAAGGGTAAGAATTGGAGCACTTGTAAGTCTCCTTTTTAGCTCCAAGAAACTCCTTTCGCAGCTTTCCGTCCATTCGTACTTTTTATCTTTCCAGGTGAGGGTCGTTAGAGGGGCTGCAATTCTCGCGAAGTCCTCCACAAATTTTCGATAATAGCCCGCCAACCCGAGAAAACTTCTGATTTCGCTAGCATTCTTTGGTCGGCTCCAGTTATTCACAGCTTCAATCTTTGTTGGGTCTACCATAACCCCGTCTCTGGAAATAATATGGCCCAAAAAGCCTACTTGATCGAGCCAGAACTCACATTTGGAGAACTTGGCGTACAGTTGCTTTTCCCGAAGAATCTGTAATACTATCTTCAGGTGCTCGGCGTGCTCTTCGTGGGTTCTCGAATAAATAAGGATATCGTCAATGAAGACGATCACAAATTTGTCAAGGAAAGACGAGAATACCCGATTCATAAGGTCCATAAACATTGCAGGAGCATTTGTCACGCCGAAGGGCATAACAACGAATTCAAAATGCCCATATCGTGTTCGGAAAGCCGTCTTCGGGATATCATCCTGTTTTACTCTAAC
>JAGFNQ010004691.1:60985-100957 GCA_024364735.1 Boesenbergia rotunda
TCACATATAAACTTAGGGTTTGGACATTATCAAAAACCTACAACGTCCTTGAACCTATTCACATACCATACATACACTGTCATAGAAAGCCATTAGAACCCTTGATTGGAATTAACCCTAAGTCCTAGCCCTAATTCTTGTCTTGGCCGAAACCCTAGAAGGGGAAAGTGCCCATGAAAAAAATTTACATAATTCACAATTACATCCAATACAATGCATACAATATCATAGGAAGCTATTAGAAGCCATAACTGGAACTAACCCTAAGTTCCAACCCTATTCATGATCATGGCCGAAACCCTATAAGGGAAAATGAGTCCATGAAAAATCCATAAAATTTACAATTAACCTTCATTACATCATAGGGTTCTTAGTAACATGCTTGGAGGTTAGATCTAAACTTAATCCCTAAAACTAAGGGGGGGTGGCCGAAACTTCATGGCCTCTTTGGGTGCTACAAAAATTTCACCAATCATGATTCATTCATTATTTATCATAAGGAAACATTAGGAGTCATATGAAAGGTTTTGATGTCATCCCAACCCTACCATATGCTTTGGCGGAAACCTTTACAAGCCCTAACCCTAGTTTTCTCAACATATAATTCAACCAAGTTCTTATATCATGGAAAACAACTTGAAAACTATTATACCATAGGTGAGGAGGTCTTACCTTGGTTTATCTTGATTAGAACCTTGAATAGAGAAGCAAAGGAAAACCTCCTTAACCTTAGACTACCCATAGCCCTTGTAGCCTTGTAGAAAGCCCTTAGATCTTGAAAAATGGGTCCCCTTGTGAAGCTTTTCCAAGGGAGCAAACTCTTTGTGGGTTTCGGCTAGGAGGATGAAGAAGAAGGAGAGAAGAAGATTTGGTGGAAGAAGGAAGCAAATAACTTAAGTGTTAAGTTGTCTCTTCCCTTCCCCTCTCTTTTATACTACATGAAAGGGGGCAAGTGAAGGGGCATGGTGCCTCTTCTCTTGATGACTCTTCACTTCCCTAAGCCTTAACCAAAATCCTCTTCATTCTCTACTAGCACTCCCTTGCTAGGTGAATTGGTTAATACACGCATGATGATACATTAGGTCCAAGGTTCAATCCTTGGTGCATGCACTTTATTTTTATTACTTTTATAATTATTTTTGCTAAGGCCCATATAAGAGACCACTAAGATTTATGTTAATATTTCTAATTGAGACTCATTTCCATTCATGATAAAATTTTTACCTAAGGTCCCTTAACGGCCATAGTGTTAGAAGGGCCCATGTAAGACCCATTATTACTTAGCTTCCTAATCTATATCGAAAATCATGGATAATCATGCTAAGGTTCATACTTGTGTTCTTATGTTCCCCGAGAATTTATCTAAGCATGATCAATATTTTAAAGAAAATATTGAGAAAATTTTTCGGGTCGTTACAATCCCCCATACCTCGTGAAAGTTCGTCCTCGAACTTAGAATAACTCTGGGTACTTGCGTCTCATCTCGTCCTCGCGTTCCCAGATAGCTTCCTCGAACCTTTGACTTTGCCATAGGACCTTGACTAAGGGTACCTCCTTGTTCCGTAGCTTTTTGACTTCCCGATCCAAGATCTGGATAGGTCGGCTTTCAAAACTTAAGTCCTCCTGAACTTGTATGGTCTGTGGCTCGATCACTTGATCTGTGTCTGGAATACACTTCTTGAGCATTGACACATGGAACACGTTGTGAATAGCCGACATCTCTTGAGGCAGCTCTAGCTCATATGCCACCTTGTCGACTCTTCTCAGGATCGAGTACGGTCCCATATAACGTGGACTTAGTTTTCCTTTCTTCCCAAATCTCGTTACCCCTTTCATAGGGGCCACTTTGAGAAACACCAAATCTCCAACATTAAATTCCAGTGGCCTACGGCGGACATCCGTATAATTCTTCTGCCGGCTCTGAGCAGCTTCTATCCGTTGTCGAATGTTCTGTATAGCTCGGGTGGTGTCGTCGATAAGATCCGTTTTGAGTCACATTTCCTTCTTTTCACCACTTTCATACCAACAGATTGGAGACCTACATCTCCTCCCGTACAAAGCCTCATAAGGTGTCATTCTGATAGTAGCTTGGTAGCTATTATTGTAAGCGAATTCCGCTAAACATAGGTATCGGCACCAACTCCCTTTGAAATCCAGGGCACAAGCCCGCAACATGTCCTCCAGTACTTGGTTTTTTCGTTCAGTTTGCCCGTTAGTCTGAGGGTGAAAAGCTGTACTGAAACGTAGTTTAGTACCTAGAGACTTCTGAACGCACTCCCAAAAATGTGAGGTAAAGCGACCATCCCTATCGGAGATGATGGTCTTGGGAACTCCATGAAGTCTGATTATCTCTTTAGCATATAATTGAGCTAGTTGTTCAATCGAATAAGTCATCTTGATTGCTAAGAAGTGAGCAGACTTAGTCAACCTGTCCACAATTACCCATATTTCATCATATTCATTTGTAGTCCTGGGAAGTCCTGAAATGAAATCCATAGAGATATCTTCCCATTTCCATTCCGGAATTGGAAGTGGCTGCAGAACTCCTCCGGGTCGCTGGTGTTCTGCTTTCACTCGTTGGCAGGTCAGGCAAGTGCTAACATGCTGAGCCACATCTCTCTTCATACCGGACCACGAGAATTTCTTCTTCAAGTCTTGATACATCTTGGTGGATCCCGGATGCATCAAATAAGGGGTTCCGTGAGCTTCTGTTAATATTTCTCTCCGCAGCTCCGGATCATTAGGGATACATAGACGATCCCTAAAGTATGTTACTCCCCCGTCGGCGATACGAAATCCATCGCCCTTTCCTTCCAGAATCTCCTGCTTGATTTTCTGAAGACTCGGGTCACCATTTTGTTTTTCCAGTATGTCGTCGAATAGTGTTGGCAATATTGTCATGGTAGAAAGCCGTCCGGAAATGATCTCGACTCCGTAATTCATAATTTCTCTTCCGAGTGGCCGGGGTAATATAGATAAGGACATCAAGGTGGCACTGGACTTCCGGCTGAGTGCATCGGCCACTTTGTTTGCCTTCCCTGGATGGTAAAAGATCTCGCAGTCGTAGTCCTTCACCAACTCGAGCCATCGGCGTTGTCTCATATTTAAGTCTTTCTGAGTGAAGAAATATCGTAGACTCTTGTGGTCTGTATAAATCCTACACTGCGCTCCATACAGATAATGCCTCCATATCTTAAGAGCGAAGACCACAGCGGCCAGTTCTAAATCATGAGTGGGATAGTTCTGTTCATGTTCTTTGAGTTGCCTGGAGGCGTAGGCAATGACTTTACCCTTCTGCATAAGTACAGCTCTGAGTCCTAATTTGGAGGCGTCGCTATACATGTCGAAGCTTTGGTTACTTTCTGGGAGGGTAAGAATTGGAGCACTTGTAAGTCTCCTTTTTAGCTCCAAGAAACTCCTTTCGCAGCTTTCCGTTCATTCGTACATTTTATCTTTCCGGGTGAGGGTCGTTAGAGGGGCTGCAATTCTCGCAAAGTCCTCCACAAATTTTCGATAATAGCCCGCCAACCCGAGAAAACTTCTGATTTCGCTGGCGTTCTTTGGCCGGCTCCAGTTATTCACAGCTTCAATCTTTGTTGGGTCTACCATAACCCCGTCTCTGGAAATAATATGGCCCAAAAAGCCTACTTGATCGAGCCAGAACTCACATTTGGAGAACTTTACGTACAGTTGCTTTTCCCGAAGAATCTGTAATACTATCTTCAGATGCTCGGCGTGCTCTTCGTGGATTCTCGAATAAATAAGGATATCGTCAATGAAGACGATCACAAATTTGTCAAGGAAAGACGAGAATACCCGATTCATAAGGTCCATAAATATAGCAGGAGCATTTGTCACGCCGAAGGGCATAACAACGAATTCAAAATGCCCATACCGTGTTCGGAAAGCCGTCTTCGGGATATCATCCTGTTTTACACTGACTTGATGATAACCAGACCTTAGATCGATTTTCGAGAAAATGGTGGCTCCCTTCAATTGGTCAAACAGGTCATCTATCCTCGGAAGGGGATGCCTGTTCTTGATCGTCACATTGTTCAGTGCTCAATAATCTATGCACATTCACATAGATTCGTCTTTCTTCTTTACAAATAGCACCGGAGCTCCCCATGGGGAATGACTAGGGTGAATGAATCCCTTATCGAGTAACTCCTGTAGTTGCTCTTCAAGTTCCTTTAATTCAGCCGACGCCATACGGTAAGGTGCCTTGGAGATCGGGTTAGTACCAGGAACCAATTCAATCTCGAATTCCACTTCTCTATCGGGAGCTAATCCTGGTAATTCGTCTGGGAACACCTCTGGGTAATCGCATACAATCCTGACTTCTTCCAGCCTCTGGTCCTTTATTTGACTTGCATCAACCACATGTGCCAGAAATTCAATATATCCCTTGTCTAACATCTTCTGTGCTTGGAGAGTCGATAAAAATTTCCCGATTCTTTTCCTTGGCTCCCTGATAAATTCAAACATAGAATCTGCCTCGGGTCGAAAGATCACCTTTCGCTTACGACACTCGATAGAAGCACCGTATTTGCTCAGAAAATCCATTCCCATTATGACATCATAATCCTGCATGTTGAGTACGATCAGATCGCAGTAGAGTTCTCTTTCTGCGATTTCGACTGGCGCCGCACGCAACACGTGAGTGGATGTCATTATTTCTCCCGAAGGCAGGGTCGTTAAGAACTGGCAGTCTAAAACTTGTAGTGACATATCTATCTTCTTAGTGTATGGCACAGAAACGAACGAGTGCGTTGCCCCAGTATCAAATAATGCAGTAGCGTACTGACTGGAAATAAGTACCTGACCTGTGACAACCGTAGAAGCTTCCGCAGCGTCCTCCTTGGTGACAGAGAAAACCATGGCATTTGTCATAGCTGGTGGGGCCTCCAACGTCGGGGTACCTTCCAGCTCAGATTGCACATAGTGTAATTGCGCTGGTGCATCCTGGTATTGAACGAGTTGTTGGGGAGGAGCCTGGTTCTTAGTAGGGCAGTAAGCCGCCATATACCCTTCTACTCCACAGATGAAACACCGGTTCGTACCTTTGCGGCATTCCCCGGGGTGACTTTTTCCGCATGTCGCGCACGGGGAAGGCTTGGGTTGTTTACTTGCTGGGCCCCCTTGGGGGTTGTTCTATGGCTTTCGTTTACCACCTTGGTCTCCCTTCCAATTAGCGTGGGTGCTCTGGGATTTTTGACCTCCTAAGCGATCATTACAAGAAAGAACATCAAGGATAATGAGAGAAAGAATCGAGAATCCCGGAGTGAACTTGATTCTTACTTTCATTTATCGCCTTCCTTTGCTGATTGATATTGTTCAGATAGTGCTCAGTGAGTAGGGCACTACTAAACAGCTCCTCGGCGGTCTAGGGTCTGTTAACTCCGCCAGCCACGTTCAGGGCTATTTCAGGCCGCAACATCTTCAGCATAAGTCGGACCCTCTCTTTCTCAGTGCAGACCAGCTTAGGGCACAGACGAGCCAGTCGATTAAATTTCTTCACAGCTTCATTGACTGAGAGATTTCCCTGCCGGAATTCCGTGAACTCGTCGTAGTGTTTGTTTGTGACACGCATGTTGAAGAATTCTTCAAAGAACTCTGATTCGAAATCTGACCACGCCATCTGGTTCACCTGTCTCTTGGCCTTGACCCTTTCCCACCACATTCTGGCATCCCCAGAAAGGCAGAATGATGCACACTTGATCTTCTCATGCTCAGGCCAGTCCAGCAGCTCCAGTGTACTTTCCACCGTCTTGAACCACGCCTGGGCGTCCCATGGTTCGCCCGCACCCGAGAAATTTTCTGGTTTCAGCCTCAACCACTGAATTAGATAAGCCTCTTGTCGTGCTACAGTGGTCGGGCCTGTCGGAGGGGTTTGCGTAACTGTGGGCGCGACAGGTATAGCAGTCTGGTTCATAGGTGGGGTGGTAGAATTTTCTTGCTGATTCATCAAGGTATTAATGGTTTGCTGCTACTCGGTAACTTGACGCTGAAGTTGGGTCACTAATTGCATCAAATCAGGCGATGGAGTTGTCTCATTAAGTCGGTTACGCTGTCTTCTAGCCATGCTTTTCTTCATAAAGAGACAAGTATGACTAATATAAGTTATTGTTATTCTTACCCACATATCCATCAAAGTACTTTCTATCATAAAATATCCTTCACACTTGTATATTCTAGAATCATAAGATATCATCCATACTTACATATTCTAGCATATTCTAACATCATAAAAGAAGACAAGGCATGCTTAGAGGTACTTACTTGGAAGCGGCAGGAAGAAGGCTTGATATGTGTGTAGTGAGATGGCAACTGCTCTGATACCAACCTGTAACACCCGCCTTTTTCCCACACCTTACGGTGTGGCGAGAAAGCGGCGTTACGCTGACATACATAAGGCATATGAACATCTTAATGCAGCGGAATAATTTTTTTTTTCTTTAAACTTATTACACATGCGTTTAACCATGCAACTAATACTTGAATCATGTATTCATGTCCTAACCATCATTCATGAACATGGTGACATTGTAACATAGCATATTAACAGCATATGCAGCATCAAGATATAAACATTTCATAACTTATCCATAAGCATCATAAGTAGCAAGTAACTTATCCATAAGTATCATAAGTAGTAGGTGATTCTTTAGGCATAACTATCATAAGTATAGCATAGAATCTAAGGAGGCATTTCCAAAACACAAGACATGCAACAAGTATAAATAGAAGAATCCTTTGCCATGTCACTGCCACACACACGCTTTTGCCCCTCCTGCTACTTCCCTTAATACCCTCTTGCTTGATCTGCAGTGTAACGACCCGGAAAATTCTCTTAATATTTTCTGAAAATATTGAGCATGTCTAGATAATTTTTCGAAGGACCTAGAAATATTAATGCGAACTTTGCCCTAGAAAATCCATGTTTTCTCATTTAAATTGGGAAAAAAGGGCACTAATGGGCCTTATATGGGCTTTTTAGTACCATAATTATTGGTGGATTTTAGGTAATAATTAGTATAAATATAAATAGGATTTAATTAGGCATATTAGCATGATTATGGGTAAGTCTTAGCCTAATTGTTCCTATTTTAATGGAGAAATTAGGTACTAATGAGCTTTAAATGGGCTCCAAAAATGGGTATTAATTAGGTAAAATTAATATAAATATAAAAGAATTTTATTTAGGAATATTAGCATAATTATGGGTGATTTTTAGGGGGATTTTCAGAATTTAGGAAAAATAAAAATAATAAAATAAATGAAATAAAAATAAAATAAAAATAAAGGTGCATGAGCAAAGGATTGAACCTTGGAGCTCTTGTACAACCATGTATGCTTTAACCAACTCATCTAGCAAGGGAATGTTATAAGGGAATGAAATGGATGTTGGTTGAGGCTTAAAAGAAGATGAAGGGTCATGGAGAGACTCTTCATTTACCTCTTTAATGGGTGATAAATAGGGGGGGGGGGGTTTGGGAGTTTCTTTCTTGCTTCCTTCAATTGCATTTCCTCCTCTCCTCCTTCCTCATTCTAGCTGAACACCTCCAAGGGAGTTCTCCCTTGGAAAAGCTTCCACCAAGGTTTCATCTCCTAGATCTAAGGTCTTCACAAGAGTACAAGGGCAAGGAGGGATCAAGGGTCAAGAGCTCTACAAGTTCATTCTCTTTTAAGGTCTAAAAATCAAGAAATAACAATGTAAGACTCCCTCACCTGTGGTATAATAGTTCCTTATGATTTCCATGATTTTTAGCATGATATATTGGTTAGTTTTTGGATTTGATGTTGAAAGGAAGGAAAACCAAGAACCTTAAGGGTTTCGGCCACCATGATTTAAAGGTCTATAATTATGCCAAATATCTTTATAATGTTATTTGATATTTCCTTATGATGTGTAGAGGTTAAGTATAATTTTTGGGAATTTTTAGAGTACCCTAGGACACCCTAGGGTTTCGGCCAACATGAAAGGAACAAAATCAACACCTAGAGACCCTATGGGTTTCGGCCACCATGATTTAAAGGTCTATAATTATGCCAAAAATCTTTATAATGTTATTTAATGTTCCCTGATGATGTTTAGATATTAAGAATAATTTTTGGGAATTTTTAGAGTACCCTAGGACACCCTAGGGTTTCGGCCAACATGAAAGGAACAAAATCAACACCTAGAGACCCTATGGGTTTCGGCCACCATGATTTAAAGGTCTATAATTATGCCAAAAAATCTTTATAATGTTATTTAATGTTCCCTGATGATGTTTAGAGATTAATAATAATTTTTGGGAATTTTTGGGGTACCCTAGGATACCCTAGGGTTTCGGCCAACATGAAGAACCCTTGTGTAGGGTTGGGTCTCAAACTTCAAGTGTATGTTTTATGTTTTATCATGACATAAGGTAGATGGAGGGTGTTTATGTGAATGTTTCACTTGGCCTAGAGACCCTATAGGTTTCGGCTAAGTACCCTAATAAGGTAGAAAGTTAGGACTTATTTCAAGTAAGGGCCCCAATGGCCCTATGGTAAGGTATGGTTGGTGTTTAAGCAATTTATTTGGGGTTTTAATGGAATTTCTCCATGGCCCCATGGCCTTGAAGTTTTGGCCAAGAGTAAGATTAGGGCTAAAGAATTAGGGTAGGCCTTAAGTATGGACTCAAAGGGGTCCTATGGCCTAGTATATGGGTATGAGATGTTGTTTGGGAAGTTATGTGAAGGTTTATGGACCTAGGGTTCCTTGAGGACTTTCGGCCAAGGACCTAACCTAGGGCTAGGGTTGGGTTAAACCTACCAAGATGCTGGGGTGTAGGTTACTAAGATGAATGTTAAGTAAGGTAGAAGAATTCTATGTTAACCAAACCCTTAGTTTATATGACATGAAATATATGTTAGGTCATAAAATGTTTAGACATGTGCCATGATTTATGAATGATATGTATGTATGTCATGTCTTATGAATGATATGTATGTATGCCATGAATAATTTGTATGTATGCCATGCTATATGAATGATGTGTACCTATGCCATCTCTAAGAATGAAAATGATGAATGAAGTTTAAGTATGATGAAGGAATGAATATGCTATGAATGATGATGCCTTTAAGGCATAAAGATGATGTTAAGTATGATGAATGAATGAATATGCTATGAATGATGATGAATGAGAAAGCATATGAAAGCATTTTATTTTATTTTATGGGCTTGTACCGGACCTAAGTAAGGTCCACGGTTCTGGACTACCGATAAAGCTGTCCACAGTTCGGGACTACCGATGATGCTCTCCTTACGGTTCGGGACTACCGATGAAGCTCTCCTTACCCTAGTAGGTCGAGATTAGCTACCTCGTATTTACTTAGGGATGCGCGCATATGATGAATGAATGTGGTACAAGCCAGGGCCCAATGCATGTTATGATTATGTTAAAAACATGTTTTTAAAGATTAAGCATCCTTATATATATATATGCAATTGCCACATGCATCCATCCATGTTATGCATTATATGTATGATAAGAATATTATGCAAAGCAAGTTAATGAAAGTATGTTTATGCCATGATTTAATTGTGTTCATGCTAATATATGATGCCATGATTTAATTATGTTTATGCTAATTTAGGATGCCATGATTTTATTTATGTTCATGCTAGTTTAGGATGCCATGATTTATTTATGTTTATGCTAATTTAGGATGCCATGATTTTATTTATGTTCATGCTAGTTTAGGATGCCATGATTTATTTATGTTTATGCTGATTTAGAATGCCATGATTTTATTTATATTCATGTTAGTTTAGAAAGCCATGATTTATTTATGCTTATGCTAAGTTAGAATGCCATCATTTTATTTATGTTCATGTTAGTTTAGGAAGCCATGATTTATTTATGTTTATGCTAAGTTAGAATGCCATGATTTTATTTATGTTCATGCTAATTTAGATTGCCATGATTTAATTATGTTTATGCTGAGTTAGATTGTCATGAGTTTATTGAGGTTATGTTGATTATGTTTATGTCTATGTCAAGTATTATGCCCTGCTATGAATGTTTATGGGTATGGTTATGCCATGCTATGAATGGGATGAAGCTATGGCCATGACATGATGAATGTATGCTATGTGATGAAAAGGCTTATGTTCTAAGTAAAGCACTAAGTATGCTAATGTTTCATATGCTCATGATAATTGATGAATGGTTTTAGTGAGTAGGAAAGAGTCTTACTAAGCCTGTGTGCTTATAGTCTTATTTCCTTATACCACAGATCACGCAAGGGGACAGTAAGGAAGCAGCAGGAGGGCATCAAAGAATGTGTGTGATAGTGACTTGGCCAAGGAGCAATATGGTTGCTCGTCTTATGATAGAACTCTACCTTTACTATTAAGTACTTGAATGTGACTCTATGACATGATACTAAAGTATGACATGATATGATGCTAAGTATGACATGATGCTAAGTATGACATGATATGATGCTAAGTATAAAGTTAATATGCCAAGTTCCCATGCTAGGATGCTAGGAATGGTAGTAAGTGCATGTAGGTGTAAGTTTAAAGGTTTCCGCTGCATTAGGATGTCTACATGCCCTAAGTATGTTAACGTAATGCCGCTTTATGAAAAGAAAAAAAAAGCGGGTGTTACAGGTTGGTATCAGAGCAGTTACCATCTCACTACACACACATCAAGCCCTCTTCCTGCCGCTTCCAAGTAAGTACCTCTTTACATATCTGATAGTATTAAGATGTTTTATGATTTTATGATATGCAAGTATGAACGGTATTTATGATGAAAAGTACGTTAAGATATGTAACGATGAACAATATTTTATCTTCTTTTAGGATATAATTTATGATATCATGTATAACCTATAATATAGTCTCATGTAGGGAATTATATGATAGCCTACATACATAAGATTATAACTCTCTCACCTATGTTAGCGTATAGTATTAGTTCCATTATACTAATACTAATATAATTAATGGTATAAGTCATACGGTATAACCTAAAACGATACGCATAGGGTAGTGTTCTACTTACATTAACACTTATTATAGATCATGTGTCCATTATATTTTCATACTAATTATAAATATTAGTATTATCAACGTATGTTTCACTATTATCTTATATATAATATATAAGATTACCTTGAGTTATTTTATGGTAATATAATAAATATGATCTCACTTATCATATAATAATCATTAACTAATATAATTCATAGCTCATGATATGAACTAATATTTAAGAACCATACTATTATTAGGTTTACCCATAATTATAATAGGTATATAATTATGATATATGCATATAATTACATCATAGGGCTATTAATGACACTAGCTCAATTATGACAATCATGTATGTCACTTATATCATCAAGGATATAAGTATAAATGACCGTGAATAAAATACACCTAATCTGTATGTCAGATTGGCAATATTATGAGTTCCTTGAATTAAAGAATTAACCTTTATTCGATGCATCCGGGATCCACCAAAATGTATCAAGACCTGAAGGAGAAATTCTGGTGGTCCGGTATGAAGAGAGACGTGGCTCAGCATGTTAGTACTTGCCTGACCTACAAACGAGTGAAAGAAGAACACCAGCGACCCGGAGGAGTTCTGCAGCCACTTTCGATTCCGGAATGGAAATGGGAAGATATATCGATGGATTTTATTTCAGGACTTCCCAAGACTACAAACGGGTATGATGGGGTTTGGGTAATTGTGGACAGGCTGACGAAGTCTGCTCACTTCCTAGCAGTCAAGATGACTTATTCGATTGAGCAACTAGCTCAATTATACGCTAGGGAAATAATTAGACTCCATGGAGTTCCCAAGACTATCACCTCTGATAGGGATGGTCGCTTTATCTCACGTTTTTGGGAGTGCGTCCAGAAGTCTCTCGGCACTAAATTATGATTTAGCACCGCCTTTCACCCTCAGACTGACGGGCAAACGGAACGGGTGAATAAAATACTAGAAGATATGTTGAGAGCTTGTGCCCTGGATTTCAAGGGAAGTTGGTGTCGATATCTATGCTTGGCGGAATTTGCTTACAACAATAGCTACCAAGCTACTATTGGAATGGCACCTTATGAAGCCTTGTATGGGAGGAGATGTAGGTCTCCGATCTGTTGGTACGAGGGTGGTGAAAAGAAGGAAATGGGGCTCACGACGGATGTCATTGACAGCACCACCTGAGCTATACAGAATATTCGACAACGGATAGAAACTGCTCAGAGCCGGCAGAAGAGTTATGCCGATGTCCGACGTAGACCACTGGAATTTAATGTTGGAGATTTGGTGTTTCTCAAAGTGGCCCCTATGAAGGGGTGACAAGATTTGGGAAGAAAGGAAAATTAAGTCCGCGCTATGTAGGGTCGTACCTGATTCTGAAAAGAGTTGGTAAGGTGGCATACGAGCTGAAGCTGCCTCCAGAGATGTCAGCTATCCATAACGTATTCCATGTGTCCCTGCTTAAAAAGTGTATTCCAAATATGGACCAAGTGATTGAGCCGCAAACCGTGCAAGTACAAGAGGACCTGAGATATGAGAGCAGACCCATTCAGATTTTGGATAGGGAGGTCAAGAAGCTGAGGAGTAAGGAAGTACCTTTAGTCAAGGTTTTATGGCAAAGCCAGCGGTTCGAGGAAGCGACCTGGGAACGCGAGGACGAGATGAGGCGCAAGTACCCAGAGTTGTTCTAAGTTCGAGGACGAACTTTCACGAGGTATGGGGGATTGTAACGACCCGAAAAATTCTCTTAATATTTTCTGAAAATATTGAGCATGTCTAGATAATTTTCCGAAGGACCTAGAAATATTAATGCGAACTTTGGCCTAGAAAATCCATGTTTTCTCATTTAAATTGGGAAAAAAGGGCGCTAATGGGCCTTATATGGGCTTTTTAGTACCATAATTATTGGTGGATTTTAGGTAATAATTAGTATAAATATAAATAGGATTTAATTAGGCATATTAGCATGATTATGGGTAAGTCTTAGCCTAATTGTTCCTATTTTAATGGAGAAATTAGGTACTAATGAGCTTTAAATGGGGTCTAAAAATGGGTATTAATTAGGTAAAATTAATATAAATATAAAATAATTTTATTTAGGAATATTAGCATAATTATGGGTGATTTTTAGGGGGATTTTCGGAATTTAGGAAAAATAAAAATAATTAAATAAATGAAATAAAAATAAAATAAAAATTATAATAAAAATAAAGGTGCATGAGCAAAGGATTGAACCTTGGAGCTCTTGTACAACCATGTATGCTTTAACCAACTCATCTAGCAAGGGAATGTTATAAGGGAATGAAATGGAGATTGGTTGAGGCTTAAAAGAAGGTGAAGGGTCATGGAGAGACTCTTCATTTACCTCTTTAATGGGTGATAAATAGGGGGGGGGTTTGGGAGTTTCTTTCTTGCTTCCTTCAATTGCATTTCCTCCTCTCCTCCTTCCTCATTCTAGCCGAACACCTCCAAGGGAGTTCTCCCTTGGAAAAGCTTCCACCAAGGTTTCATCTCCTAGATCTAAGGTCTTCACAAGAGTACAAGGGCAAGGAGGGATCAAGGGTCAAGAGCTCTACAAGTTCATTCTCTTATAAGGTCTAAAAATCAAGAAATCCCAATGTAAGATTCCCTCACCTGTGGTATAATAGTTCCTTATGATTTCCATGATTTTTAGCATGATATATTGGTTAGTTTTTGGATTTGATGTTGAAAGGAAGGAAAACCAAGAACCTTAAGGGTTTCGGCCACCATGATTTAAAGGTCTATAATTATGCCAAAAATCTTGATAATGTTATTTGATGTTTCCTTATGATGTGTATAGGTTAAGTATAATTTCTGGGAATTTTTAGAGTACCCTAGGACACCCTAGGGTTTCGGCCAACATGAAAGGAACAAAATCAACACCTAGAGACCCTATGGGTTTCGGCCACCATGATTTAAAGGTCTATAATTATGCCAAAAATCTTTATAATGTTATTTAATGTTCCCTGATGATGTTTAGAGATTAAGAATAATTTTTGGGAATTTTTAGAGTACCCTAGGACACCCTAGGGTTTCGCCAACATGAAAGGAACAAAATCAACACCTAGAGACCCTATGGGTTTCGGCCACCATGATTTAAAGGTCTATAATTATTCCAAAAAATCTTTATAATGTTATTTAATGTTCCCTGATGATGTTTAGAGATTAAGAATAATTTTTGGGAATTTTTGGGGTACCCTAGGATACCCTAGGGTTTCGGCCAACATGAAGAACCCTTGTGTAGGGTTGGGTCTCAAACTTCAAGTGTATGTTTTATGTTTTATCATGATATAAGGTAGATGGAGGGTATTTATGTGAATGTTTCACTTGGCCTAGAGACCCTATAGGTTTCGGCCAAGTACCCTAATAAGGTAGAAAGTTAGGACTTATTTCAAGTAAGGGCCCCAATGGCCCTATGGTAAGGTATGGTTGGTGTTTAAGCAATTTATTTGGGGTTTTAATGGAATTTATCCATGGCCCCATGGCCTTGAAGTTTCGGCCAAGAGTAAGATTAGGGCTAAAGAATTAGGGTAGGCCTTAAGTATGGACTCAAAGGGGTCCTATGGCCTAGTATATGGGTATGAGATGTTGTTTGGGAAGTTATGTGAAGGTTTATGGACCTAGGGTTCCTTGAGGACTTTCGGCCAAGGACCTAACCTAGGGCTGGGGTTGGGTTAAACCTACCAAGATGCTGGGGTGTAGGTTACTAAGATGAATGTTATGTAAGGTAGAAGAATTCTATGTTAACCAAACCCTTAGTTTATATGACATGAAATATATGTTAGGTCATAAAATGTTTAGACATGTGCCATGATTTATGAATGATATGTATGTATGTCATGTCTTATGAATGATATGTATGTATGCCATGAATAATTTGTATGTATGCCATGCTATATGAATGATGTGTACCTATGCCATCTCTAAGAATGAAAATGATGAATGAAGTTTAAGTATGATGAAGGAATGAATATGCTATGAATGATGATGCCTTTAAGGCATAAAGATGATGTTAAGTATGATGAATGAATGAATATGCTATGAATGATGATGAATGAGAAAGCATATGAAAGCATTTTATTTTATTTTATGGGCTTGTACCGAACCTAAGTAAGGTCCACGGTTCTGGACTACCGATGAAGCTGTCCACGGTTCAGGACTACCGATGATGCTGTCCTTACGGTTCAGGACTACCGATGAAGCTCTCCTTACCCTAGTAGGTCGAGATTAGCTACCTCGTATTTACTTATGGATGCGTGCATATGATGAATGAATGTGGTACAAGCCAGGGCGCAATGCATGTTATGATTATGTTAAAAACATGTTTTTAAAGATTAAGCATCCTTATATATATATGCAATTGCCACATGCATCCATCCATGTTATGCATTATATGTATGATAAGAATATTATGGAAAGCAAGTTTATGAAAGTATGTTTATGCCATGATTTAATTGTGTTCATGCTAATATATGATGCCATGATTTAATTATGTTTATGCTAATTTAGGATGCCATGATTTTATTTATGTTCATGCTAGTTTAGGATGCCATGATTTATTTATGTTTATGCTAATTTAGGATGCCATGATTTTATTTATGTTCATGCTAGTTTAGGATGCCATGATTTATTTATGTTTATGCTGATTTAGAATGCCATGATTCTATTTATGTTCATGTTAGTTTAGGAAGCCATGATTTATTTATGCTTATGCTAAGTTAGAATGCCATGATTTTATTTATGTTCATGTTAGTTTAGGAAGCCATGATATATTTATGTTTATGCTAAGTTAGAATGCCATGATTTTATTTATGTTCATGCTAGTTTAGATTGCCATGATTTAATTATGTTTATGCTAAGTTAGAATGCCATGAGTTTATTGAGGTTATGTTGATTATGTTTATGTCTATGTCAAGTATTATGCCCTGCTATGAATGTTTATGGGTATGGTTATGCCATGCTATGAATGGGATGAAGCTATGGCCATGACATGATGAATGTATGCTATGTGATGAAAAGGCTTATGTTCTAAGTAAAGCACTAAGTATGCTAATGTTTCATATGCTCATGATAATTGATGAATGGTTTTAGTGAGTAGGAAAGAGTCTTACTAAGCCTGTGTGCTTATAGTCTTATTTCCTTATACCGCAGATCACGCAAGGGGACAGTAAGGAAGCAGCAGGAGGGCATCAAAGAATGTGTGTGATAGTGACTTGGCCAAGGAGCAATATGGTTGCTCGTCTTATGATAGAACTCTACCTTTACTATTAAGTACTTGAATGTGACTCTATGACATGATGCTAAAGTATGACATGATATGATGCTAAGTATGACATGATGCTAAGTATGACATGATATGATGCTAAGTATAAAGTTAATATGCCAAGTTCCCATGCTAGGATGCTAGGAATGGTAGTAAGTGCATGTAGGTGTAAGTTTAAAGGTTTCCGCTGCATTAGGATGTCTACATGCCCTAAGTATGTTAACGTAACGCCGCTTTATGAAAATAAAAAAAAAAACGGGTGTTACATGCGGTATAAGGAAATAAGATTATAAGCACACAGGCTTAGTAAGACCCTTTCCTACTCACTAAAACCATACGTCACATAAAACATAATCATATGAAACATTTAACAGGACATGGTTCTTAACATAGAACATAAGCATAAAAAAAATATTTAACATGGCATGATTCTTAACATAAAACATAAAAAAAAATATTTAACAGGACATGGTTCTTAACATAAACATAAGCATCTTCTTAACACAATTCATAAACATGTTCTTAGCATAAATCATGAGCATATCATAAGCATATTCTTAGCTTAAATCATAACCATATCATGAGCATATTCTTAGCATAAATGCATAACATGAATGGATGCATGAGTCAAATGCATATACATAAGGATGCTTATTTAAAAATCATACTCATAAATACTTAAACATAATCATAACATCATGGGGGCCCTGGCTTGTACCACATTCATACATCATATATGCGCATCCCTAAGAAAATACGAGGTAGCTAATCTCGACCTACTAGGGTAAGGACAGCTTCATCGGTAGTCCCAGAACCATGGACAGCTTCATCGGTAGTCCAGAATCGTGGACAGCTTCATCGGTAGTCCAGAACCGTGGACAGCTTCATCGGTAGTCCAGATGTAACGACCCAGCCCGTCTACCGGCCCATTTACTGGTCCTCACGACCGTCGTACCGTCGACCATCGACCGTGTCGTTACTCATACTAGGTCTTCCCACCCCTGGGTGTGGATTTTTACCTTCCCAGGATTCGAACCCTAGACCCAGGCTTAAATATAGCTTAATTGGTATTCAGGATTCATAAAGAACTAGATTTAAGCCTGGGTCTAGGGTTCGAATCCTGGGAAGGCAAAAATCCACTCCCAGGGGTGGGAAGACCTAGTATGAGTAACGGCACGGTCGATGGTCGACGGTACGACGGTCGTGAGGAGCAGTAAATGGGCCGGTAGACGGGCCGGGTCGTTACACCAGAACCATGGACCTTACTTAGGTCCGGTACAAGCCCATTCATAAAATAAAATAATTTCACATGCTTCTTCATTCATAAAACATACATGGCATAATCATTCATTCTTAATGCTTAACATCATCATTATGCCTTGAAGGCATGAGCCTTATCTTCATTCATCATTTTCATTCCATATCATCATTATACCTCGAAGGCATGAACTTTAACTTCATTCATCATTTTCATTCATAAAACATGACATACATACATAATCATGTCCTAAAGTATAAACATCATCCTAGTTCATAAAGCTTGCATAATCATGGTACCTCAGGTAAGCATGCATTACATACATGGTACATATCACATATCATACAAGATCATAGTATCTATCATAAAACATGCATGGGTAAGATCCGTAGGAACATGATACTTACTAACTTGGTTCATAATATTCAACATAAGCATGAATAAGTTTACATAACTATTTTGTACATATGTCCAACGTGTTAATCCTAACGCCTGCCTACTTCTTCCTACCTCATGACACATGTATTCATAACATATGATGAAGGGCATTCATAAATAAATCCTACTAAAACATGATACATAACATAACATACAGGGTCATTATGCATCACATATAACTTAGGGTTTGGACATTATCAAAAACCCTACAACGTCCTTGAACCTATTCACATACCATACATACACTGTCATAGAAAGCCATTAGAACCCTTGATTGGAATTAACCCTAAGTCCTAGCCCTAATTCTTGTCTTGGCCGAAACCCTAGAAGGGGAAAGTGCCCATGAAAAAAATTTACATAATTCACAATTATATCCAATACAATGCATACAATATCATAGGAAGCTATTAGAAGCCATAAATGGAACTAACCCTAAGTTCCAACCCTATTCTTGATCATGGCCGAAACCCTATAAGGGAAAATGAGTCCATGAAAAATCCATAAAATTTACAATTAACCTTCATTACATCATAGGGTTCTTAGTAACATGCTTGGAGGTTAGATCTAAACTTAATCCCTAAAACTAAGGGGGGGTGGCCGAAACTTCATGGCCTCTTTGGGTGCTACAAAAATTTCACCAATCATGATTCATTCATTATTTATCATAAGGAAACATTAGGAGTCATATGAAAGGTTTTGATGTCATCCCAACCCTACCATATGCTTTGGCGGAAACCTTTACAAGCCCTAACCCTAGTTTTCTCAACATATAATTCAACCAAGTTCTTATATCATGGAAAACAACTTGAAAACTATTATACCACAGGTGAGGAGGTCTTACCTTGGTTTATCTTGATTAGAACCTTGAATAGAGAAACAAAGGAAAACCTCCTTAACCTTAGACTACCCCTAGCCCTTGTAGCCTTGTAGAAAGCCCTTAGATCTTGAAAAATGGGTCCCCTTCTGAAGCTTTTCCAAGGGAGCAAACCCATTGCAGGTTTCGGCTAGGAGGATGAAGAAGAAGGAGAGAAGAAGATTTGGTGGAAGAAGGAAGCAAATAACTTAAGTGTTAAGTTGTCTCTTCCCTTCCCCTCTCTTTTATACTATATGAAAGGGGGCAAGTGAAGGGGCATGGTGCCTCTTCTCTTGATGACTCTTCACTTCCCTAAGCCTTAACCAAAATCCTCTTCATTCTCTACTAGCACTCCCTTGCTAGGTGAATTGGTTAATACACGCATGATGATACATTTGGTCCAAGGCTCAATCCTTGGTGCATGCACTTTATTTTTATTACTTTTATAATTATTTATGCTAAGGCCCATATAAGAGCCCACTAAGATTTATGTTAATATTTCTAATTGAAACTCATTTCCATTCATGATAAAATTTTTACCTAAGGTCCCTTAACGGCCATGGTGTTATAAGGGCCATGTAAGACCCATTATTACTTAGCTTCCTAATCTATATCGAAAATCATGGATAATCATGCTAAGGTTCATACTAGTGTCCTTATGTTCCCCAAGAATCTATCTAAGCATGATCAATATTTTAAAGAAAATATTGAGAAAATTTTCCGAGTCGTTACAATTCCTCCCTTTCAAGCTCCTTTATTTGAAATTTATTTGAACCACGCAACCCTCTGACTTGAAGCTGACTCCTCGTGGCATAAAGACACAATGCTAACTGCTTAAGATGCCAAGAGAAATATGCAACTCAATGATCACAACTGCTCAAGTTTCTGATGACAAACGGGAGAATACCTCCATGGTTGAAGTATGCCAGCTCCACCAAGCCTCGTTGGGTCTTCTCCCTCAACTACCGAATCGGATATGGATGGAGGAGAAGAGATGAAGAGGGTGGATGATCGGCCAAGAAGGATTTTGCTCTGGATGTCAGAGAAGAGGAGCTTCTGCCTGTCGGAGGTGATGGAGAAGAAGGAGAGAAGGGGAGAGAAGGTAGCGCTAGGTTTTGCGCAAGAGAGAGTTTAGGGGAAGACGAAGAAAAGGGGAAGAGGAGGAAGAGATTCGGCCGCCGGCTGTGATGGGACGCCGTCGGCCGACGGTGAGGACGGAGAAGAAGAAGTGAAGGGGAGAAGTGGAGGCTGATCGGCGGTCAGATGGAGAGAAGCCGCCGACCTTGGTGGAGTTGATGGCTAAGATGGGAGAGAGTTCTCTCCGTTGTGTCCATCGCGCGATGAGTGTGGAGAAGGAGATGGAGTCGAGAGTGGATGAGTCGGCCCCTAGGGTTGTTGCGGATAAGGCTTTTCTTAATGGGTTTTTGGATTTTGGGTTGAGGGGAGGAGTAAGAAATTTAGATCCGAATCCAATAAGGGTTGTAAATGGGCTTAAGGATTGGATGATGTTGATGGGCTTTCCTCTTCTTGGATCCAAATTGGGTTGGATGAAGTAAACCATCTTCATTTGAATTGAACCAAGCCTTCAAATTAGACCATGCATAAATTGAACCAAGATCCTCAACACTAGCATTGGGTCCAATTACTTTGACCCAAGCCTTGGTCCAAGGTTCATCTTTAATTCCCTACAAAAATCATGAAATAATACCAAAATTTAGAGAAAATTATAATGAGCTCCAAAAATGGATCCTAATCATAAAATATGATATAAACATGATTTAAACGTACGAGAGGCTAAAAAATGCTAAGTAAATGAGCAAATATAATGACATAAAATGCTAGCTATCACACCCCCACCCTTAATTCTTGCACATCTCGAGCAAGCAAACAAAACTAAAAGAAAACAAAATATCTGCCAAACACATGCAAGGTAAGAAAGAAATGAAATACAAACGATCACTACATAGAATGTATCAAGAAATGCATCACATCCAATAAAATCAATCTTAGGTACCTCTATGAATTTTTCTAAAAAATTAGGAGATGTACTTACCTTGTCGTGCTGAAAAATACCTGAAGGTGCTACTAGAGTGGATGTAACTATAGCCTCCTCCTGGTCGGGTAAAGGCTCCACCTCAAGTTCAAGTGCTGGTGGAAATACAACTAAAAGAGGTGATTCTTGGGTCCTTGCTCCCACCATGCAAGTCCCTACACTTCCATACCTATCCTCTGAATCGTCTGATATGTCAATCAATATAGGTGATCCTTGGGGCTCAGTGCAATCCCCTACACCTAAAGAACCATCTGCAACTGAAAATGAATCAGATACAACCTCCAACTCCGCTGCCTCTGTAACTAATACCTCCTCTGCCTCATTTTTTCTCTCTTTATCTGAACTAGAATATCCTCTCTGAAAATCGATCTTGGTCCCTACAGTCTGCATCTGACTAATGGTGGATGATATCTATCCAATTTGTCGCTCTATGTTCTGAATGGAAGCATCAGTCCTACTCTGATTCTATCTATAGTCTCCCTGATGCTGCTGAAATTGAGCGCTAAATTGCTGAAAATTCCTCTCATTTTGCTGCTGAAGCTGAGCACTAAGTTGCTGAAAATTTTTCCCATGTTGTTGCTGAAAATGAGTGAAAAAGGGCTCCAAAGTGAGTGGAAACTCCGATTTTTGTTGCTGAACCGGATGTGACCATGAAGGCATAGGATCATCCTGGAATGTCTATAGGTTCTGATATGCTGGATATTGCTCAGTAAATTGACTTTATGTATCCTCATACCTGAAATATGACTGATCCCCTTAATTAGAATTGTAGGAATTAGAAAATGAGTTATACCTATCTGACTGTTGAGGTTGGAAGTATTCATGCTGCTCTGGAATCTGTTAGGGTTGAAAGTACTGAGTCGGGTAATTGCCCCAGTCATAATTATAGGTGCTAGGAGCTAGATCATAGGTATCTTAATATTGATGTTGGGAATGCAGGGGTTCTTGAGGAAATCTAGCAGTCTTTTGGATGAGGTGGCATATAGCAGCTGGATGAGATGGACTGCCACAATTAGTGCATATGTGTTTCACTTGCCCAATTTCCGAATTGTGATATTCATTGAAGCCTCCAAATTGTTGAGAGTAGAAATCCATGTTGAACTAAAAGAATTATCTTGGTCATACACTAAAACACTAATAAACAAGATTAGAAGACTCAGGAGTATAAGATATCAAACACATGAATGTATGAACATTAAAGCACATGACAATTATTTTTTTTAAAAAAAAATCTTGTGGAAAAATACGGAAACAATCCTAAAATTATCAAACACCACTACAGTCCCCAGCAACGGTGCCAAATTTGATGTGCACGTGTATCGTACCACGAGTATCAAATACAATTAAAGTGTCGAACTCCTCTAAACTAATGTAGTATAGAGTAAATCGAGTCATCTCTCTTACGGAATGCAATGATAGATTAATAATCCTAGGATTTCAAGTTATTACTTTTGGATTTTGGATATTAAACTAGGGGTTTAGATTTGAAAGCTAAGACTACGAAATGAAACAGCAAAGCAAGTATGAAATCTAATCCTAATTAATGAAAGACAATGCAAGTCAAGAAAATCTAATTTAATCTAACTACAGTTGACAAGGAAACGAAAGGCAACATAAAGTAAGCATTTAGGGAACTTGAGCATAAATGAAACCTAACCTAATCTAACCTAATTGCATACACCCGAAAGACATAACTATAAGAGAATATAAAGCAATCAAACTAGCACAACATTGCAAGAATCTAAATGAAAGTTAATGCAAAACTAGAATCTACCTAATGGAAGAGACAATTCTTCAAACACATGGTATGCATGAAAGAATTTAATCAAAGTACGTGCACTCCAAACATGGGGAATCAAGTTCAATACAAGCATTCATCCATTAACACAAACATCCAACTATAATAAACATGCAAGAATACGCAATAAAACACAATAAGATATCACCATGCAATCCAATCCATTGATTAAACGGGTGATATCTACATAGACTGATAAATCTAGCAGAGGAATTCCTCCCTTTCAAGCTCCTTTATTTGAAATTTATTCGAACCGCCCAACCCTCTGACTGGAAGCTGACTCCTCATGGCATAAGGACACAATGCTAACTGCTTAAGTTGCCGACAGATATATGCTACTCAATGATCACAACTGCTCAAGTTTCTGATGACAAATGGGATAATCCCTCCATGGTTGAAGTGTGCCAGCTCCACCAAGCCTCGTTGGATCTTCTCCCTCAACTGCCAGATCAGATATGGATGGAGGAGAAGAGATGAAGAGGGTGGATGATCGGCTAAGAAGGATTTTGCTCGAGATGTCAGAGAAGAGGAGCTGCTGCCGGTCGGAGGTGATGGAGAAGAAGGAGTGAAGGGGAGAGAAGGTGGCACTAGGTTTTGCGCAAGAGAGAGTTTAGGGGAAGACGAAGAAAAGGGGAAGAGGAGGAAGAGATTCGGCCGCCGGCTGTGATGGGACACCGCCGGCCGATGGTGAAGACGGAGTAGAAGAAGTGAAGGGGAGAAGTGGAGGCCGGTCGGCGGCGAGATGGAGAGAAGCCACCGGCCTTGGTGGAGTTGATGGCTAAGATGGGAGAGAGTTCTCTCCCTTGTGTCCACCGCGCGATGAGGGTGGAGAAGGAGATGGAGTCGAGAGTGGATGAGTCGGCCCCTAGTGTTGTTGCGGATGAGGCTTTTCTTAATGGGTTTTTGGATTTTGGGTTGAGGGGAGGAGTAAGAAATTTAGATCCGAATCCAATAAGGGTTGTAATTGGGCTTAAGGATTGGATGATGTTGATGGGCTTTCCTCTTCTTGGATCCAAATTGGGTTGGATGAAATAAACCATCTTCATTTGAATTGAACCAAGCCTTCAAATTAGACCATGCTTAAATTGAACCAAGCTCCTCAACACTAGCATTGGGTCCAATTACTTTGATCCAAGCCTTGGTCCAAGGTTCATCTTTAATTCCCTACAAAAATCATGAAATAATGCCAAAATTTAGAGGAAATTATAATGAGCTCCAAAAATGGATCCTAATCATAAAATATGATATAAACATGATTTAAACGTACGAGAGACTAAAAAATGCTAAGTAAATGAGCAAATATAATAACATAAAATGCTAGTTATCACCGAGCCTCTCGATTTAACAAATAAATCATACCCATTGGTAAATCAAATAAATATATATTAAGTGCATGTGCCCATTATTATATCGGGATTGAGAGCATGTACTCTATAATATCTAAGGTCTGATTCAATTATATAGTCAGAATAAATTGAATCACCTCAATATCGGTCCTGCTCAATACACACAGTGTACTAGTGCAATTCTATTGTCACGATAAACCAACACAAATTACACTACAACCATGTCAATGGTTTGTCCAAGACCATCTAGGTTGTGAGCCTCTACTTATACTCTACAAGGGACTGATAACATAATCTTCTGTGTGACGCCACACACCATGTTATCTACAATGTAAAGTATCAGATAATATGCGCATAAATAACCAATATAAATATGCAAATAGTGATCATGTGATTCTCTTTCAAAATGTAGATGTCTATATAAAAGTAAGGCTTTTGGTATACATCCTAACAACTGGAAGGCGGACTGTCCCCGTCATCGAGGTATATCTTTTAGTTTAGTTGTTGAAACATGTTTAGCGGTGTTATCTACCGGTACCTGCTGTATAGATATAGGAGCCACTGATCATGTCTGCAATTCATTTCAGGGGTTCTAGGAAACTCAACGACTAGCTGATTGAGAGATTATCGTCTACATGGGCAATGCTATGGAGGTGGCAGCTATTGCAGTGGGAGATATTTATTTATCTTTTGATAGAAATAAAATTTTGGTTTTGAAAAATTGCCTTTATGTACCTACATTTAGAAAGAACTTTGTTTCAGTTTCTAGATTAATAAAGGATGGGTATTCTATTCCTTTTAATGACAGAGTTGTTTTAAAAAGGAATAGAGAGATTATCTGTTCTGGTGCATTGATTGACAATTTGTACATTCTTGAACCAAAATCTCCCACAATGCAAATAGAAGTAAATAACTCATCATCTAACCTAAATAAGAGGAAAAAACCTTCGAAGATAAACTAATCATATCTTTGGCATCTAAGACTTGGTCATATTAACCTGAGTAAGATTCAAAGGTTGATAGCTGATGGACCTTTGAGTTCATTAGTGGTAGAAGACTTCCCAACCTGTGAATCTTTCTTGGAAGGTAAGATGACCAAGAGACCTTTCAAGGCCAAGGGATATAGAACCAAAGATGTGTTAGGGTTGGTTCATTTTGATTTGCGTGGTCCTATGTCTATCCAGGCTAGAGGTGGCTTTGAATATTTTATCACTTTCATAGACGATTATTCAAGGTATGGATACATTTACTTGATGTGCCATAAGTCTGAATGTTTTGATAAGTTCAAAGAATTCAAGGCTGATGTGAAGAAACGTCAAGGTAAAAGTATCAAGACACTACGATCTGATCGTGATGGAGAGTACCTTTTGGGAGAGTTTAGGACTTACTTATCAGAGGTTGGGATCCAATCCCAATTGTCTGCACCCGGTACGCCCCAACAGAACGGTGTAGAAGAGCGAAGGAATAGGACTCTTATGGAGATGGTTAGATCGATAATGAGTTACTTCGAGTTGCCAAATTTGTTCTGGGGATATGCTCTGGAAACGACATTGTACATACTGAACTTGGTACCTTATAAGTCAGTACCCTCTACTCCCACAGAATTGTGGACTGGGCGAAAGCCTAGTCTAAGACATATTCAGATTTGGGGTAGTCCAGCACATATGCTGAAGGGAGATGCTGATAAGTTGGAATCTCGTACAGAAGTACGCTTGTTCGTAGGCTATCCTAATGGAACGAAAGGTGGTTTATTCTATAGTCCTAATGATCAGAGGGTGATCATTAGCACGAATGCCCGATATTTAGAGGAAGACTATGTGATGAACCACAAGCCCATGAGTAAGATTATTCTTGACGAAATTAGAGGGGAAGTTCCAACATTAGTACCAACAGTACAGGAGGGCATACCACAAGTAGTTGCACCGCATGTCACAGAGGATACACAGGTAGTATCTTATCGTAGTGGGAGGGTTGATAGACAACCTAATAGATTCATGTTCTTGGGAGAGTCTTTGGACTTGGTCCCTTGTGAACCTAAACCTGAACCTGATCCCTAGACATATGATGAGGCACTCCAAGATAAAGATGCGGTATCTTGGCAAAGAGCGTTGAATTCTAAGATACAATCTATGAATTCTAATCATGTCTGGGAGCTAGTAGAACCACCCAATAGTATAAAAACCATTGGATGCAAGTGGATCTACAAGAGAAAGAGAGGATCAAACGGGAAGGTAGAGACCTTCTGTAATGACCCTCTCTTACTAATTTTGACCTTAAAGGGTCGTCACAATAACTTTACTGCTGGGCCAGCCCAAATAAGAAAACAAATTTAATTCTTGCTGGGTGACAAGATTTGACCCCCAAACCTCTTGCTTGCAAGACCCACGCACTAACCATCAACCTTACAACTCTTTCTCTATTACATTAGCACATGTCGACTGATGACCTTGTCAATCGACTGGTGTAGTCGACTCAGCCTGGGAATCACTTGACCAATATTTCTGTTCCCTCGATTTCTTGAGGGCAGTCGACTGATATCTGAATCAGTCGACTGATACCTCTAGAATTGTAGTTTCCAAATTTCTGTAACACTGATCGAGTATACATATACACCCTATTTCAACTACACAACCAATAGAAGACTCATAATCATATAACCATCATAATTGGACTCAATCATACTCCATTTAGCATGCATTTCAAACTTAATATCTTCTTGCGGAATAAACATAACTAACATGATACAAAACTCAAGAAAATTCATAACATTTTATTGTTTAGAGCTTGGAACATTAACAAACTCATCCCGAAGGATCTCATTCTACTGTTCCACCGCCACTGACACAACCATCCATCCTTTGGCCTCCTTGCCTTACATCCTATCTTTACCTTTATCTGCAATAAAAGGATGCAAACTATAAGCAAATTGCTTAGTAAGTAGATGTTGGGATCTCCCAGCGACATAAACAAAAAAAATACAGCGAAAACAAGATCCCTCGAGTGATCCATGCAAAAGAAAACTCGTACGAAATTCATCTATCTAATAGATCTATCTAAAGTGTATACCTTTAGAGTGTGCCCTTGCGTTTATCCTGCTCGTTCAAGTGCCGCCGGATCTCTTGTATGTTCAAGTGTTCGTGCCTCTATGCGTATCCACATGAACACGATATCTCAACTTCAGATAAGAACTACCTTAGTTGTGCTAGGAACTTGAGGTAGTTCATAAAAGCACCAAGAACCCAAATGTGGGTTTTGGCCAAAGAGGGAGAAGAGGAGGAAGAGAAAAAGAAATATGACTTAGCCTCATCCAAAATGACAAGAAAACTCTTTTATACTCATCCCATGATATGAAGAGTTTTTGTCCCTTTAACTTCCATTCATTAAAGCCAATAAAGAGCACATCTTCTCATGTGACTCTTCAACTATTCTACATTTAATGAAGAGAATCTTTTCCTCTTCCTTTATTATTAATTCATTAAACACTTTAATAAATTAATACATCATCCAAATGTGGTTGAGTCCAATCTAAATGAGTCTAACTCAAATTAGATCTCAATCCCATAATCCAATTGGATTCACTTGAGTCTAACTCAACCAACCCAATTCGGATCAAATCTTAGTCAATCTATACCCAGTATTGCACTCGATAGAAGACCACTATTCACTTACGGCACTCAATAGAAGCATCGTATTTGCTCAGAAAATCCATACCCAGTATTGCATCATAATCTTGCATGTCGAGTACTATCAGGTCGCAATAGAGATCTCTTTCTGCGATTCTGATTGGTGCTGCACGCAACACGTGGGTGGATGCCATTGTTTCTCCCGAAGGCAGGGTTGTTAGAAATTTACAGTCTAGAATTTGTAGAGGTATGCCTATCTTCTTAGAGTAAGGCATGGAAATAAACGAATGCGTTGCTCTAGTGTCAAATAATGCAGTAGCATGCTGACTGTAAATAAAGATCTGACCTGTAACAACCATCGAAACATTCGCTGCGTCCTCCTTGGTAAGTGAGAAAACCCTGGCGTTCGTCGTAACTGGCGGGGCTTCCAATCTGCCTTGACTTATCTGAGGACCTTCCAGTGCAGCTTGCATATAATGCAGTTGGGCAGGGGCACCCTGGTGCTGGATCAACTGTGGAGGTGGTGCCTGAGGCTTAATAGGACAGTCGATGGCCTTGTGTCCTTCCAATCCGCAGTGTAGCATTTATTTGTACCTCTGCGACATTCTCTAAGATGCCTATTTCCACATTTCGCGCACGGGTTGTTCTTGGGCTTCTTGTTCGCTGGACCGCCTTTAGGATTGTTCCATTTCTTTTTGTCGTTGTGGTTCCCTTTCCAGCTGGTGCCCGTGTGCTGACCTCCTGAGTTGGCTTGGTTCTTGTTCTCTGTCGGCATCTCCTTCTGCTGATTAATACTATTCAGATAGTGCTCGGTGATCAATGCGCTACTGAACAGCTCCTCTGTGGTCTGCGGTCGGTTAACTCCGCCGGCCACGTTCAGAGCTATCTCGGGCCGCAACATTTTCAGCATCAGGAGGACCTTTTCTTTCTCCATCTTGACCAACTCGGGACATAGGCGAGCCAACCTATTGAATCTCTTGACAGCTTCACTGGCTGACAGATCGCCTTAACGGAATTCCGTAAACTCGTCGTAGTGTTTGTTGGTGACCCGCATGTGGAAGAACTCCTCGTAAAATTCTGATTCGATGTTCGTCCATTTCATCTGGTTCACGGGTCTCTTGGCCTTGACCCTTTCCCACCACATTCTGGCATCGCCAGAAAGGCAAAATAATGCACACTTGACCTTCTCGTGCTCCGGCCAGTCCAGCAGCTCCATAGTACTCTCTACCGTCTTGAGCCAGGTCTGAGCATCCCACAGTTCGCAAGCACCCGTAAAAGTTTCCGGCTTCAATCTCTGCCACTGGATTAAGTAAGCTTCCGGTCGCATTCTGGTGGCAGGGCCTGTCGGGGGTGCTGGCGGAGTCGGAGGCACTACAGGTATCACCGTCTGGTTCACAGATGGAACGGTAGTATTTGCTTGCTGATTCATCAAGGTGTTGATGGTCTGCTGCTGCTCGGTGAGCTGACGCTGGAGTTCTGTCACTAGGTGCGTCAGGTCAGGCTGAGGTACGGTATCATTAATTCTAATACTTCTTCTAGCCATGCTATTTTCATATTACAACAATAAGCTAGTATAAGATCATTTATCATTTTCATCATTTTCATATATATACATGCATTTGTATCATTTTTTCATTATAAGGTAAGGTAAGGTACTACCCTAAGTTTCCATTCCCAGGTAAAAATATGGTTCCATAATTTCGTATTTGCATACTTAGTCATAAACATTCCTTATCGTTCTAGAACCATATAGGGTATCACATCTACTTGTATGGTTAGTGTAGAAACATTCCTATCATAAGTAAACATAAAGTAAACATACGTAAATCATGTAAGGTAAGATCTTACTTGGAAGCGGCAGGATGCAGGCTTGATGTGTGTGTAGTGAGATGGCAATTTGCTCTGATACCAAGCTGTAATGTCCGCCCCTTACATGAGCGACGCGTTACTTTTTTTCGTACATTATTGCATATGAAGCGTAAATATAGCAGCGGAAATAATACTAAATCATGAACATATGCAATTAGATAAATTTCTTTCTAATTAACTAAACTACTTTAAGCATGTGAATCATAGCATAACATATTTAACAAGAGAGTATATAGTTCTACATTAAGCATGTATATCATAAAGAACTTCAACTCCAACAAGTAGTAAGCGTAAACATAAGAACTAACACATGCAGTTTATAAGTAGCAACATTAAGTCTATAAGTAAGAGTAAAGAGAACAGTAGGATCGTTCTGCCAAGTCACTGTCACACACACACATGCCCTCCTGCTGCTTCCCCTTCTTTAGAAACCTTTAGTTTAATCTACAACATAAGAAGGTAGACTATAAGCATAAAATGCTTAGTAAGCTCCTTGCTTACTCACAAAATCCGTACATCACATATAAGTAGAAATCTACATCATTTGACTTAAAGATATAACATGAATAAATACTTAAAGCATATAAAGCGCATAAGCATAATCACTTAAAACATGAATATATGTATCATTATTAAGGATATGGCATGAGTAAATACTTAAAGCACATAACATTTGCATAATCATTAAAACATAATCATGTACATAAACATTAGACATAGCATATGCAATATCATTAAACATAAACATGTGCATAAACATTAATCATAGCATATGCAATATCATTAAACATAAACATATGCATAAACATTAAACATAGCATATGCAATATCATTAAACATAAACATGTGCATAAACATTAAACATAGCAATGCAATATCATTAAACATAAACATGTGCATAAACATTAAGGATGCTCTTTGAAAAATATATATAATATAATACTTGAACATTAACATATCATCATCATTGGGGTCCCTAGCTTGTACCCATTCATCATTTGCGCGCATCCCTTCGTAGAGTGCGAGGTTGCTAATCCCGACCTACTAGGGTACTAGGCAACCTCTAGCCTAGGGACAACTACGATAGTCCAGAACCGAGGCCTTGCTTAGCAGCCCATCCCTTGGACCTTTTTCAAGATCCGGTACAAGCCAATACATAAAGTAAAATAGCATACATGATTCCTTTTCTTTCCATAGCAATTGCTCTTTAGCATAGCATTCGTCATTTCTTTTCTTTCCTTAGAAATTGCTCTTTAGACATTCTTTTATTCATAATGTCATACATGTCATGGGCATACATTCAAAGTATAAATATCATCATAACTTTCAAGCATGAACATGGCATGGAGAAAACATAATTTCATGGTAAGAAAATTCATAACATGCCAACTAATCATTCATGATTCATAAAACACATAATGTTCAATTTAAAACTAACGATAATACACCTAGGGAACTTGTTCCATTTTTTTTTCATCTATCATGGCATAATGAAATATGAATACCTTTAATTCAACCATAATTCAACATATACTCTACTGATCAAAACATTTAGATAGGGTTATCATGGCATAAAACACAACACAACATCACACAACTCATACAACATGCATACATTGAATTTCCTATTACATAGAGACATCATCAAGTGAGGTAGTGACCTTAACCCATCCTAAAACCCAATTTAAGGTACTGATCAGAAACTTCTAAGGTTCATATCAATATAAAAATGACAAAAACAAGAGCAATTGATTCATACAACATGCATATAATACATATTCATACAACATGCATATAATACATATCCTAACACTAGGAAGCATTAGCAAGTAACATGGCATCTTTAACTCATTTTTTAGCCCTTATTTAGGGTATTGGCCGGACATATACAGAGGAGAAAACATGGCATAAATATATATAAAACACTCAACAAAACATTAACAAGGAATTAAAACCATTAGCTAGTCAAAAAGAACCCAAACATCTTCTTATGGCCAAAAGGTCTATGGCTTCATAGGAGCCTTGGCCGAAACTTTTAAGGGTCTTTCGCTCCATCTTTTTTTTCATCATAACTCATAACTTAACATCAAGAAAATATTGGAGTCATTAGATAGCATCAAACACAAACCTAGGCCCTAAACCCATGCTTGGCCGAAATTTGCTCATAGGGAAAAACTTCACGATTTTAGCAACACATTGCAAGAACATACAAGAACATGAACAAAAACATATATGAGCTATTATGTTGCAGGTGAGGGGAGTCTTACCCTTGTGCTAAAGATTCCCAAACAATATATATCACCTAGAAGGAGAAAGAAAGAACTTCTTGCTCCTTGGCTCTTCCTTTGCTTCACAAACACAAAGCCTTCACTAGATCTCCTTGGAGAGAATTTTTTTGATGGAGAGATAGCCTTGGTGTTTTCAGCAATGAGAGGAATGAAGAGATGCCTTGTGGCATTTTTCCCTCATCTTCTTATAGTAAATGAAGAGGCATTATTTGATACTGGGGCAACACACTCGTTCATCTCTATGTTCTACACTAAGAAGATAGATATGTCTCCACAAGTTTTAGACTGCGAGTTCTTGACAACCCTGCCTTTGGGAGAAATAAGGACATTCACTCACGTGCTGCGTGCTGTGCTAGTTGAAATCGCAGGAAGAGAACTCTACTGCGATCTGATAGTACTCGACAGGCAGGATTATGAAGTTATAATGGGAAGGAATTTTCTGAGCAAATACGGCGCTTCTGTCGAGCGCTGTAAACGAAAGGTGATACACTGGCTTCTAGCACATATGGTTGGCGTAAGTCGAACCAAGGACCAGAAGCTAGAAGATGTTAGGGTTGTAAGTAATTACCCAGAGGTATGCCCAGATGAATTACCAGGATTAGCTCCTGATAAAGAAGTAGAATTCGAGATCGAATCGGTTTCTGGTGCTAACTCGTTCCCCAAGGCACCTTGCCGTATGACAAGGTCAACGGTTCGAGGAAACTACCTGGGAACGCGAGGACAAGATAAGACGCAAGTACCCGGAGCTACTCTAAGTTCGAGGACGAACTTTCAAGAGGTATGGAGGATTGTAACGACCCGGAAAATTCTCTTAATATTTTCTTTAAAATATTAAGCAGGTCTAGATAATTTTCCGAAGAATCTAGAAATCTTAGTACGAACCTTAGCCTAGAAATCAAGGTTCTCTTATTTAAATTGAGAAACTAAAATACTAAGGGGCTTTATAGGGATTTTTCTAGTGCCATCGTTATGGGTGGTTTTAGGAAAAATTTAATATAAAAATAGAGGGATTGTAATGAAAAATATTAACATAATTATGGGGGAATTTTTAAGGAATTTTTGAAAATGATAGGAAATAAATTAAAAATAAAATAAAAAATTAGTGCATGCACCAAGGATTGAACCTTGGCCCTCTTGTATAACCAAGCATGCACTAACCAATTCACCTAGCAAGGGAGTCCTATGAGGGAATGAAGTGGATATTAGTGAAGGTGTAGGAAATGAAGAGTCACCAAGGGAAGAGACATCATGCCTCTTCACTCACCCCTTTTCAAAATGGTATAAATAGAAAGGAAGTTACAACTTCCCTCCTCTTCTTGATTTTCTTCTTCTTCCTTACTTGGCCGAAAATTGAAGTTCTCTCCCCCTTGAGAAAAATTCCACCAAGGACCCCATCTTGAAGATCTAAAGCCCCTACAAGGATACAAGGACTAAGGAAAGTCTAGAGACAAGAAGGTTCTCTTGTTATCTTCTATTCGAAGTTTGTAAGCAAGATCAAGGAAGGTAAAACCCCCTCACCTGTGGTATGATAGCTTTCAAGATATTTATCATGATCTAGGTTTTTGTTGGCATGATATGTTGGGAAAATCCATGATTAAGGCTTATGGAACTTTCAGCCATATCAAGGATAGGGCTAGGGATTTATTTTAAAATTCCTCAAGCATGCTTAGTATGTCTTACTATGAAGTAGTATGGATGATAATAGGGATTTATATGAAATTTTTATGGGTTTGATACCCTTATAAGTTTCGGCCACACCAAGGTCAAGAGGCTAGGGGAAACTCCAATCTTTCCAAGCATGATTAATATGATTTTTATGATACCTTATGAGTAAGAATGGTGTTAAATGAACTCTTCCATGGGCTTGTTACCCTTCTAGGGTTTTCGGCCAACTTTTGTTTTAGGTCTAGGACTTGGAATTAAGTCCACTCAAGGGTTCAAATAATCTTTCTATGGCATGATATGTAGATAAGAGATGTAATCATGATCTAGGCAAATTTTCCATGGACCCATGGTCCTTGAGACTTTCGGCCAAGACCCAACCCTAGGGTTTGGGTTGGGTTAAGATCTCAAACATGCATATTTATAAGTTCCCATGATGCTAGTACATGGTTAAGTATGGTGTAAGGGCTTCCATATGACTAAAGCCTTAGTTTATGTGTTATGTGACATGACTTGTATGGTTGATTTTAGGTTATGTTTTAATCATGAATATTTAGATCATATACCATGATTACATGAAATTTATGTAGGAGTATATTATGATAAATAGAATAATGCATGTATGTTGATAAATGCTTATAATGAAATTATGACTCATGAAGTTATATGCATGTTTTATGATGAATGCTATGAATCCTAGTAATATGTGTTAGGTTTATATGTAGCTTACCATTCATGTCTTATGATGGATACTAGGATCATGTATGTAAGATAAAACGTATCTTGTATGAGAGGTATGTTGATTTTGTATCATGATCATGCAAGCTTTATGAACTCGGATAAGATTATGACCAGAAACATGATTATGTATGTATGTTCTATATTATGAGCAAAGAATGATAAGCATGAAAAAAGATGATAGTTATGCCTTAATTATAAGTATCAATGATAAGTATGAATGATGAAGGCATAACGATGATATGAAATAAGTATGAATGATAAGATGAAGATGCATGTTTATTTTCATGCATAAGGCTTGTACCGGACTGAAGTAAGGGTCCAAGGGATGGGTACCTTAAGAACGCCCCGGTTCTGGACTACCGACTATGCTGTCCACGGTTCTGGCACTACCGAAGCTGTGCAACAGGGATGGGCACCTTAAGAACGCCCCGGTTCTAGGACTACCGACTATGCTGTCCTTACCCTAGTAGGTCGAGACTAGCTACCTCGTATTTACTTAGGGATGCGCGCTATGAAGTATGTATGTGGTACAAGCCGGGGACCCCAATGATGTTATGATTAAGCATTGAAAAGTATAATTTCAAAACTAAGCATCCTTATGTAGTAAGTGCATTAGACTCATTCATACATCTATGTTATGCATCGCGCCAAGGTAAGATTATTTTATGCTTGTATTTATGCTCATATTGTATATTGTGAATAAGTATGCATTATGTGTAAGTATGCTAAGAATCATGTCATGTATAAGTAATGCATTATGTTCATGTATGCTAAGAATTATGCCATGTATAAGTATGTTTTATGTTCATGTAGGTATGCTTTATGTCATGTATACGTTGCTTGATATATTAAGTCATGTTCATGTATGTTCATTTATGCCATGTATGACTATGCTTATGTTTATGCTCGAAGTTATGTTATATCAGATGTTTGATATATTTATGTTGAAGCAACGCATGGTTTTAGTGAGTAGGAAAAGGGTTTTACTAAGCCTATGTACTTATAGTTTTATTTTCCTCGTACCGTAGATCAACCAAGAAGCTATTAAGGGAAGCCGCAGGGGAGGCAGAAGCATGTGTGTGTGTGGCAGTGACTTGGCAGAAGATTCTTGTATTACGTTTTATGGTTATGACTAATAGATGACTTAAGACTTATGATGCTACCTTTATGGATAAGTACATACTGCTTATGATAATTATGAATAAGTCATGAAATGGTTAAGTTATGATATGATGTCATGTATGAATGTTCCATGTGTTTAGTTGCATGATTATAAGCATGTCTAGAAAAAAAAAATGATTCCGCTGCATTAAGATATTGTCTAAGTACATGTAATGTTGAGCGTAACGCCGCCCCTCTCGCCACACCACGAGGTGTGGGAAAAAGGCGGGCGTTACACAAATCATTGGCATGGTTGTAGTGTAATTTGGTATTGGTTTATCTTGGCCATAGAATTACACTAGTACACTTTGTGTGTATTGAGCATGACCGATATAGAGGTGATTCAATTATATATTCAATTTATACTAACTATATAATTGAATCAGACCTCAGATATTATGGAGTACATGCTCTTAATCCCGATATAATAACAGGCACATATACTTAATATATATTTCGTTGATTTACCAATGGGCGAGATTTATTTGTTAAATCGATAGGCCTGGTAAGTTGGGAAATAATATTATTTATATGGTGTATCATTGATTATAGAAGAAAACCATGTCTTGGTGAGTCGGGTTGATGATGTCATGAGGAGCTCATAAAGTTCATCATGTTAAATCCTGTAGGTAGACTTGGTCCGACATGATGATAAGGTTGAGTGGTACTACTCAAGGAGTTAAATGTTAATTAATTAAATTGTCAGTAATTTAATTAATTAACGAGCATTCGATATCTTAAACACGTGGAGAAATTTGTACTCATAATATGTCGAGCCCATATTTAAATATGGGGGTTGGTGAGGTAGATCAATGGTGATTCTCTAGTGGAATGGATCATCATTAATGGATCAAGGACCCAACTCCTCCTCATGGTCCCTATTATAACTCTATATATACCCATGGAGTCATGAGACCATGGCATCCAATTGATTATCCAACCCTAAATCTCTCTTCTCTTCCTCTCTCTCTCCCTTCTCTCTCCTAGGGCACGCCGATGGTGGAAGGTAAGGAAAAGCTTTGGTTTTTTCCTCTCCTTCTCATCTTCTCTTCTTTCCTTCTTTGTAACCGACGATCACTAGACAAGGAGGAGACCTTCTCCTCCTTTGTGGCATGCGGCAAGAAGAAGGAGAAGGAGGATGCGTGAAAAGGGAAAGTTCCATGTGGTGTTTGTCGTCGCAAGTAGGGAAGGGGACAGGAGGTTGTTCATCCTTGTGGAGCATGGCGCCGCGAGATAGGAAGAAGAGGAGGAGGTCGGTTAGGGATCAAGTGAAGTAGAGGATCCTCTTCCCTTCTCCTTCATCACCTTCTTCCACCTTGAGGTGGCTGGCGGCAACAACCCTAGGACCTAGGGTTTTTCGGCGCAAGAGGAAGAGGAGTGGTTGGAGGCTTTGGTTGTGGGGACCGGTGTCGTCGATAGAGGTGGGGTGAATATCGGCTTGTTAAAACTCTTGCGGAACGCGTGTCGTAAACTTCGAGATTCGTTCTATTCAGAGTTAGTAGCACGACGAAAAAATAGACAGAATGAAAACCAAACAACAGAGTGCACACAGGTTTTTACTTGGTTCCCAACCCCCCGGGGTCAATACGTCCAAGGCCTAAGCACGGGAAATGTCCGTCCACTAATGGTCTCCTTTCCGGAGGCGGAGAAACCCGTCTTACAATGCACATTTTACAATCAAATGATAGAGAAACTTAAATGCAGAATGTAAATGCAAACCAAACAAAAAGTCGAAGACTCGACCGATCTGGAACTCCTGAAGTGCCGCACACTTCCCCCTGGAGCCTCCTTGGTCGTAGAGCTTCGTCTCTAGCACTTTGTCGTCACTCGGAATGCTTAGAATGATGTCCTGAAATGGTGTTCTAAGTTGAGGGGTCAAACCCCTTTTTATAGCCTCTTGTTGGGCGCCTGTGTTGCAATGGGGTGCCTCACAAGTCTCGGTCAAACCTCATCTTCGCGTCGAACTCGTAGCAGGGATGACATTTCCTTCCCAGGCGCCTCACAAGACTCAGGCGCCTGCCTTCCCAGGGGCCTGACCTCTTGGGTATGGCTTGGCGGGTTTCCTTAGCGAATCCTCAGTCGATCCGAGCGACCTCTCCATGTCTACGGATTAAAAAATTAATCCGAATGGAGACCCATCTCCCATCGACCATCTCGTGTCGTATCGAACGATCCAAATCACAACTTGGCCAATTACAAAAATCGGCCTTGTGATTTGCTCGATCGTTTGACCGCGAAAAAGGCTACGAGTTGATCGGTGGCTTTTGTGTTTATGGTCAGGGTCCAGTTAGTAAATTAATAGTTATGATACAAAATTAAATTAATAAACTAACACACATAAAATGACGAGACAAATGAATAAGACACAAGTAAGAACAAAAGGAGCCAAGGAAGAATTATACCTTCCATTATCATACGATCTGCTACCGTATGACCCTCCCCTCTTGGACGTCGTGTGGGCGACGATCTACCAAGACCCGTGGTCACCAAGTCGATCCCTTCTCCTTGCGCCAACCAATCCCTAACCAATAGGGATGACGCCGGCCGCTCCAAGGAAGAATATAATCCAAACACAAACCCTATTATTTCTCTCTCATCTATCTGATTTGTTACCTTCAGCCAAGAAACAAATTGCGTGAAGCAATTGTTTTCCCCCAGCCAACAACAAATCATTTTTTTTTCTCAGCCAACCCGTTTGTATCCTACGGCCAAGAAAACAAATTGCTTTTGTTTTATCCTACGACCAAGAATTTTCCGGGTCGTTACATTTACTTTGCTTGCTTTTGTTTTCTCCTTCAGCCAAGAATAGGTTGCGTAAGCAACCTGATCTCTCTCAGGCAACAGCAAACGCTGGCTGTACAACCCTTCCATGCGTGGAGAAGGATCAGCAGGAGGCTACTACTCGGTGTCACACACCATGGAGAAGAAAACGCCACCTCTTGCTTCCAAGCACAGAGCCACTTTCCATCTCTCCACCAAAAGAAGGCCACCAAAGGTTTCTTCAACCTTCTGCTCTCCATCAACAGCCAAAGAACTTGGCATCCGGTGGATGTTTCCATCGCCGAAGACAACACCAGTTGGCAGAGGGTTGGTGCAACTCTCCACCGCTGAAGGCAGATGGCAGGTGGGCTCTTCCACCGCCGAAGGCTATGGCCAGGTGGCGATTTCCACCGCCCAAGCTCATGGCTCAGGTTGCGTGAGCAACCTGAGCGCTGCCTCATTTGAGAAGCTGCTCAACTTCTCTTCTCCAGCATGGAGAAATCCTAGCTCTTCGGCGCCGCTGAACTGAGAGGGAGAGAGGGAGAGAGAGAGAGAGGGGGGGGGAGAGATAAGACTAGGGTTATCTTGTGTCTTCATTGGATTAATTATCGGCTCGATTAGCCTCTTGGTTTCATGCCACCATGGGGTATATATAAGGCTACGATAGGGACCATGAGGAGGAGTTGAATCTTGGCCTGCTAATGGATCCAATCCCGATCCATTAATGAGGATCCATTCCACTAAAGGACCCTTATTGAATTACCTCACCAACCCCCATATTTACATATGGGCTCCACTTATTACGAGTCGTCCATCCCCCCCGTATTTAAGATATCGAATGTCCGTTAATTAATTTAAATTACTGACAATTCAAATTAATTAACCTTTAGACCCTTGACTAGTACCACTCGACCTTATCATCATGCCGGATCAAATCCACCTGCAGGGTTTAGCATGATGAACCTTTCGAGCTCATCAAGGGGGCATCATCAACCTGACTCACCAGGACACGAATTTCGTCAATAATCAATGACACATCATATTATTAATATTATCTCCCAACTTACCGGGCCTATCGATCTAACAAAATAGATCTCGCCCATTGGTAAATCAAAGAGACAATAATTAATAATATATGCCCGTTATTATATCGGGATTAAGGGAGCGTACTCCATAATAAAATCTGAGGTCCTATCCAATTATCGAGTTAGTACAAATTGTATAACCTTGGGTTTTGGTCCTACTCAATGTACTCAAAGCACACTAGTGTAATTCTATGGTCAAGACCAACCACACCTAATTACACTATAACCATTCCGATGGATTGTCCAATTTCATCTCGGTTGTGAGCCTCTATTTATACTAAGCAAGGAACTGATAACATGATCTTCCGTGTGACACCACACACCATGTTATCTACAATGCAAAGTAATTGAACTTCATGCATGTACTAATATAAACAGACACCTAGTGTAGTTGTGATTCTCTTTTTAAAATGAAGATATTCATATAAAAAAATTCATATCTTTCAGTATACACATCTTACAATCTCCCACTTATACTTAAAGACATTGCTCTTCTCAAAATATCATATATCTGACTCCTTGATCCTCCACCTGCCTAAAGCTCTCACTATCAAGGCCTCAGTGAAAAGATCTCCCAGGTTGTCCCCTAATATAATCAAGGCAACAACAGCTTTTCCTCTCCTGGCTGGTACTTACGCTCTATGTGTTTACTCGCCTTATGGGCTCATGATTCCTTCGAGTTTGCAACTGCACCATTTGTTTATCACAACAAAATGTGAT
>JAGFNQ010004691.1:101287-151501 GCA_024364735.1 Boesenbergia rotunda
GAAAAGTACAAAACATTTCTTGGAGGTCTCCATGCTAAAATGAGTTAAGACGGTGTCACTGTATGAAGCTTGGGATAAGCACAACATCCTTCTCTGGTGATCCCTTAGAACTTTGATCGCCAAGGATGTGCCCTGCTTCTCCCATATCCTTCATATAGACTGTTTGGATAACCATACCCTTACGTCTGATAATACTTTGTCATTGTTACCAACTAACAAAATATTATCTAAGTATAGTACAAGAATACCACTACGTTTCCATCATATTTCTTGCATACACAAATCCCATCCGCCCTTTGAATAAATCCATATGACCGCATTTATCTCTTCAAAGCGGACGCTCCTTGTCATAGGTCTAGGGATCTTGATTCATGCTTGCCAGGGACCAAGTCCGACGACTCTCCCAAGAACATGAATCCTTCAGGTTGACTAACAATCCTCCCACTACGACGAGGTACCACCTGTGTAACTTCTGTGACACACGGTGCAGCAACTTGTGGTATTTCCTCTTGTACAGTTGGTACTAAGGTCAGAACCTCCCCTCTTAATTCTTCAAGAACTAGTCTACTCATGGGCGTGTGGTTCATCATATAGTCTTCTTCTAAGAATCTGGTATTTGTCCCAACGTTTACTCTGTGATCCTTAGAACTATAGAACCACCTTTCGTTCATCTAGGATAGCCTACCAACAAGCGCACGAGATTCCAATCTTATCAGTATCCCATATGTTGAGCTATCCCATGTCCGAAGATGTCTTAGACTTGGCTTTCGCCCAGTCCACACTTCTATGGGTGTAGAAGGCACTGACCTAGATGGTATCAAGTATGTACGCTTCCGTTTCCAGAGCATATCCCCAGAACGAATCCTGTAACTCGGAGAAGCTCATCATTGTCCTAACCATCCCCATAAGAGCCCTTTTCCTTCTCTCTACTGCACCATTCTATTGGGGCGAACCGGGCGCAATCAATTGGGATTGAATCCCAACATCTGATAAGTATGTCCTAATTCTCTCAAGAGGTACCCATCACCACGATCCGATCGTAGTGTCTTGATACCTTTACCTTGATGTTTCTCCACAACCGTCTTGAATTCCTTGAACTAATCAAAGATTCAAACTTGTGTCTATCAAGTAAACGTATCCATAACTTTGAATATTCATCTCACGAAGTATTCAAAGCTACCCCTATCCTGGATAGGCATAGGACCACACAAATCAGGATGAACCGAATCTAACATATCGTTGGCTCTATACCCCTCGACCTTAAAAAGGCCTCTTGGTCATCTTACATTTTATGTAAGATTCAAAGGTTGGGAAGTCTCCCACCACCAATGAACCCGAGGGCCCATTGGCTATTAACCTTTGAATCCTAATAAGGTTTATAAGACCAAGCCTTAGATGCCAAAGGTATGTTTGGTTCATCTCGGAAGGAACCTTTCTCCTACTTTAGTTAGATGTTGAGCTATTAGCTACTATTTGCATCCTGGGAGACTTCAGTTTTAATTACTTAAATTGCTTATCCATGTTCCTAAACTGATAATCTTTCTATTCCACTTAAAAAAAAGCAATAGAATATCCATTATTTCAGAAACTGAACCAGAGTTCTTTGTAAAATTAGGTACATAAAAGCAATTTTAAAACCAAAACTTTATCTTCTAAAGACATATAAATAACTCCCACTGTAATACTCGCCACCTCCGTAGCATATCCCTTGTAGACAGTAATCTTTTCCTTTGCTAGTCGTCGGGTTTCCTAGAACCCCTTTAAAGAATTGCAGACATATTTAGTGGCTTCCGTATCTACCCACCAGGTACCGGTAGATAACTCCATTAAACATGTTACAACGACAAAAGTAAAAGATATACCTATCTCTTGACAATGGGGACAGTTCACCTTTCAATGTCCAGTCTGCTGGCTCTTGAAGAACTTGCCTTTCGGCTTCTTCATACCAGCATGAGGTCCCTGCGATTCTGCACCCTTCTTGGACTCTCCTTGTTTCTTCTTCTTCCTGCCTTTCTGTGCAAAACTAGAAACCTTCTGAGTGACCAAGGCCTGCGAACCCTGACGAAAGAGCCCCTCATCCACCTGGAGTTCTCCTAGTAGTTCCCACAACGTATACTCATGCTTTATTCATGCTATAGTTGAGCCGGAACTTTTCAAAACTCCTAGGCAGAGATTGGAGTGTAATATCAACATGGGTTTCCCCGTCGATTTCTCCTCCCAGAACCTCAATCTCATTGAGGTGGGTCATCATCTTCAGGATGTTCCTCGAAGAGTACCTATTTATACTCCTTTGCGGAAAGGACAATGTCTAAACTTATTTTCCAGTCTATATAGTTGGCGCTAGTACGTATATTTTCCTTAAGTATTGTCTCTAGTGGGTTAAAAGTCATTTTGAAAATCCTAAGAATCACAACATACACAACTTTAGAAATCGAAAATAAATTGATTCCTCAAAACAATAAATTTTCAAAATCAACCAACATCTCAAACACCGAGAATTTGCATGCCACATTAGTGTGAACGTATACAAACCCTACATTTGTTTAAGAAAATTTTACCCATTAATCCTACTATTTGTCAACCTAACTTTTTGACAAGTAAGACTAATAGATGGTCAACTTTGGCCCTACAAGTTATTAGCAGTGACTCCGTTGGGGTGGATACTAATAATTGTATCTAAGTGTTTACCATTGCACGACACTAAGGGAACTATTTAGGATTATGTGCCATCCGTTGGAGAAGTGCACACGCTCTTTAATAATTCCCTATAATCTTGTCTGACCTTGTGATCCACAGAACAAGCCTATCCGTTATGGAGGAAGGCACTCAGAGCCAACGCGCGGGCTTGTTCGCATCACATATCAGATTGCAATGGAGGTTGTGGGACCTTTAGGGTCCCTCTCCCACTTATTAATTTATCTCGAGGAATTTTCTAGCACTATCACACAACCAAGCACATAACCAATCAACATGAAAAAACACCATAGAGAAAATCCTAGATTTCCTAACTTTCATGGCCCTTGGTCTCTAATGCGCCTCCATTCGTGTTGTCACTTCGTCTGCTCCTCCATTCGTTCTGCGCAAGCTACCTCAAGGGATTTCTACGCCGAAATGACTAGCTAATTATTTACATCATCGATCCTATACTCCTCAAGGGAGTGTACATGAAATCTAGATCAATAGTAAATAAATAACTCGGCTAAACATGTGTCATATTTAATTACGAAAATTAAATACCTAGCATCGTCAACCCCGAGGATTAATCAATTACAAAAATATGCATCACACAACACATATTTGGCCATGAAGTTGGAATCTCGTGCCTGCAACACAAAGTTAGCCTACGTACATCTACGCATCATCCAGCAAAATAAAATATTTGAATTGCAAAAATTAACCAATCCTAAACACACAAAGCCAGAAACCTCGCTCTGATACCAGTTGTAGGGTATGACTTGGCGGGTTTCCTTAGCGAATACCTGGGAGAAACCTCTTCATGCCTACGGATTAAAACTTTAATCTGAATGGAGAGCCATCTCCCATCGACCGTCTCGTGTCGTATCAAACGGTCCAAATTACAACTTGGCCAATTACCAAAATTGGCCTTGTAATTTGCTCGACCGTTCGACCGCGAAAAAGACGACGAGTTGATCGCCGACTTTCATGTTTATTGTCAAGGTCCAGTTAATAATTTATTCTCCAAATTTGGACTCAATATAATAAATTATTAAACATGAAATGACGAGACATATAAATAAGGTACAAAATAAGAACGAAAGGAGCCAAGGAAGAATATACCTTCCGTTACAATCTTATATTATATGACCTATCCCCTCCTTGGACGTTGTGTGGGCGACGATCCTCCAAGAAACAAAGACATCAAACAAAACCTTTCTTTCTCTTCTTCCTTGAGCCGACCACAGAATTCAACCATTGCGGGCTGACCGAAGAAGCAACCCTCTCCTGAACAAATCCACAGCAGCATAACCGGAGAAATAGCTGTCCGGAGAAGCTGTCATCTTCGTTGACCGCAGCTCCCCTTTGCCGACCGGAGAAAATGTTTCTCCTTAGCAAAACCTGCAGCCTTCTTCGCTGATCGTAGTACCCGCCTTTGCTGACGGGTGAAACAGGTTTCTCCTCAGCAAAAACCGCAACCTTCTTCACTGATCGCAGCCGTCTTTGCTCACCGGAGAAAATAGGTTTCTCCTCAGCAAAAACCGCAGCCTTCTTCACTGATCACAGCCACCTTTGCTGATCGGAGAAACAGGTTTCTCCTCAGCAAAACCCGCAGCCTTCTTCACTGATCGCAGCCGCCTTTGCTGACCGGAGAAACATGTTTCTCCTCAGCAAAAATCGCAGCCTTCTTCACTGATCGCAGCCGCCTTTGCTGACCAGAGAAAATTGGTTTCTCCTCAGCAAAATCCGCAGCAACAGCATCGTGTGTTGTCCGCTCACCTCAGCAGCAAAGCCTAGAGAAGCACTCCCCGTTTGTATGCACGGTGGAGAAGCTGTGAAGCCACAGCAACGCAAGGAGAAGGCTTTCCCGTTTGCATGCACGGTGGAGAAACTTTTTCCGTTTGCATGCACGGTGGAGAGGTTGTGAAGCCACAGCAATGTCTGGTGGAGAAGCACGATCAACAAGCCAATACCAAACCAAAGGAAAGAGAAAGAGGGGAGAGAAAAAAAAAACTTAGATTAGTTTTTTTTTTTTGATGGTTCATGGGGTTTTTATAAGATACAATAGAGTCCATGAGAAGGAATTAGGTCTTGGCCCACTAATGGATCTGATCCATTAATGAGGATCCATTCCATTAAAGGATCTCCATTGAACTTTCTCACCAACTCCCATATTTACATATGAGCTCCACTTATTACGAGTCATCCATCCCTCCGTGTTTATGATCTCGCATGCCCATTAATTAATTTAAATTACTGAAAATTTAAATTAATTAACTTTTGGATCCTTGACTAATACCACTCAACCTTATCATCGTGCCGGATGAAATCCACCTGCAGAGTTTAGCACGATGATCCATTTGAGCTCATCAAGGGGGCATCATCATCCTGACTCACCAGGACACAGATTCCGTCAATAATCATCGGCACATCATATTATTAATATTATATCCCAACTTATCGGGTCTATCGATCTTACAGAATAGATCTCGCTTGTTGATAAATCAAAGATATAATAATTAATAATATATGGTCGATATTATTTCGGGATTAAGGGATCGTACTCCATAATATAAACTGAGGTCCTATCCAATTATCGAGTCAGTACAAATTGGATAACTTCGGGTTCGGTCCTGCTCAATGTACTCATAGCACACTAGTGTAATTCTATGGTCAAGACCAACCACACCTAATTACACTACAACCATCCCGATGGGTTGTCTAATTCTATCTCGGTTGTGGGCCTCTTATTTATACTAAGCAAGAAACTGATAAAACGATCTTCCGTGTGACATCACACACCATGTTATCTACAATGCAAAGAAATTGGACTTCATGCGTGTACTAATGTAAACAAGCACCTAGTATAGTTGTGATTCTCTTTTCAAAATTTAAATGATCTCATATATAAAAAAAGCAATGTCTTTTAGTATACACATCTAACAAGTGGTCGTCATCAGACTCTTCATCGCGGACTGCCTAACATCTCGACCTTGGTGCCCGAAGAGATCCTTGAGGTTCAGTATCATGTCACTAGCAGTTAGCATGGCCTGATGCTGATGTTGCAGCCCATTCGACATCGATGCCAGAATGTAGAACCGCGCCATCTCATCCGCCTTGACCCACTTCTTGTAACACTGCTTCAACTCTTTACCAGAGTCCTCTCTAGGCCTTTCCGGACATTCCTCGAAGAGTAAAATTTGTACTCTTCAGCAGTAAGGACAATGTCAAGGTTCCTCTTCCAATCCATGTAGTTTGGGCCAGTAAGTTTGTTTTCATTAAGAATGGTAGCTAGTGGGTTAAAGGCCATTATGAAAAACCTGAGAATCACAACATACACTACTTTAGAAATCGAAAATAAATTGATTCCACAAAACAATTAATTTTCGAAATCAACCAACACCCCTATACACCGAGAAATTCGCATGCCACAATGGTGTGAACGTATACGAATCCCTACATTCGTAAGAGGAGGTTTTTACTCATCAATCTTACTATCTTGTCAACCTATCTTTTTGACAAGTAAGATCGATAGTTGGTTCACTTCGGCTCTGCGAAATAATAGCAGTGACTCCGATAGGGAGGATACTATTATTCACATCTATGTGTGCACCATTACACGACACTAAGAATATTGATTCCGATTATGTGCCTTCCGATGGGGAAGTACACACGCTCTTCAATAATTTTCTATAGTCTTTTCCGATCTAGTGATTCGCAGAACAAGTCCATCCGATGGGGAGGAAGACACTCAAAGCCGACGCGCAAACTTGTTTGCATCACTTATCGGATTGTAATGGGCGTCGTGGGAGCCTTAGGGTCCCTCTCCCACTTAGTAATTTATTTCAAGGAATTTTAAGTTAGCACAACCACCCAACCATGCACATAACCAAAAATATGAAAACAACAGAAAATCCTAGATTTTTCAACTTTCATGGCCCTTGGTCTCTAATGCGCTTCCAGTCGTATCGTCACTTCGTCTGCTCCTCCCTTCCTTCTGTGCAAGCTACCTCAAGGGATCTCCAAGCTGAAATGACTAGCTAATTATTTACATCATCGATCCTGTACTTCACGAAGGAGTGTACATGAAAAGTAGATCCAAAGTAAAATAAAAAGCTCGGCTAAACATGTGTCGTATTTAATTACAAAATGTAAATACCTAGCCTCGTCAACCGCGAGGATTAATTAATTACAAAAATTTGCATAACCATCACACAACAAATATTTAGCCATGAAGATGGAATCTCGTGCATGCAACACAAAGTTAGCCTACGCATATCCACGCATCATCCAACAAAATAAAATGTATGAAAAATGCAAAAATTAACCAATCCTAAAGACATAAAGCCGGAAACCTCAGCTCTGATACCAATTGTTGGGTATGGCTTGGCGGGTTTCCTAAGCGAATACTCGGACGATCTGAAAGACCTCTCCATGTCTATGGATTAAAAATTAATCCGAATGGAGACCCGTCTCCCTATGACCGTCTCGTGCCATATCGAACGATCCAAATCACAACTCGGCCAATTACAAAAATTGGCCTTATGATTTGCTCGACCGTTCGACCGTGGAAAAGGCGACGAGTTGTTCGCCGACTTTTGTGTTTATGGTCGGGGTCTAGTTAGTAAATTAATGGCTATGATACAAAATCAAATTATTAAACTAACACACATAAAATGACGAGGTAAATGAAACATGCACATGCATGACATAAAGATAATCAAAGGAGCATGGAAAGAGTTATACCTTTCCGATTACCTCGCGGTCTTCTACCTTATGTCCCTCCCTTCGTGGACATCGTGTTGGCCAAGATCACCAAGGCCCACCAAATTAGCTCTTCTCCTTGACTTGGCTGAACACCCAAACCCAAGCCTCTAGGGTTATCCGCCGCAAGCCACCACTTCCTCTCCCTTTGCGCCGCCGACCGCCGGAGCTCCCCAAGGGTCACCGGACCAGCTGCACACCTTGAGAGGAAGGAGAAGAGGATGGAGGAGGAGATAGATCTCCTTCTTCCTCTCCCAACCGGCCGAACCAACCCTCTCAACCCCTACCTTGCGGCGCCGCCGCACCTCCCCTTGCGCCGCCTCCCTTTGGCCGCCGCCCGTCTTTCCTTCGCCGCCGACCACCATAGAAGGTAGGGAAGGTCCCTGCCTTCTCCCTGTGTGTCTTGGTTGGGTGGAGATGGAGAAGAGAAGAAGAAAAGAGAAGGAGAAATGTCTCCTTCCCTTACCGCCGGCCAAACCCTAGAGGTGAAGAGGAGGAAGAGAGAGAGAGAAAAAAAGCCTTGGGAGTCTACTATTGGATCAAACCTTAGTTTCATGATCTCTATGGGTATATATAGGGATAAGGTAGGGACCAAGAGGAGGAGTTGGATATTGGCCCATCAATGGATCTAAACCCGATCCATTAATTAAGATTCATTCCACTAAAGGATCTTAATTGAACTTCCTCACCAACCCCTATATTTTCATATGGGCACCACATATTACGAGTCGTCCATCCCCCCGTGTTTAATATCTCGAATTCCCGTTAATTAATTTAAATTTCTGACAATTCAAATTAATTAACCTTTGAGTCCTTGACTAGTACCACTCAACCTTATCATCACGCTGGATCAAATCCACCTGCAGAGTTTAGCATGATGAACCTTTCGAGCTCATCAAGGGGGCATCATCAACCTGACTCACCAAGGCATGGATTCCGTCAATAATCAATAGCACATTATATTATTAATATTATCTCTCAACTTACCGGACCTATCGATCTAACATAATAGATCTCGCTCATTGGTAAATCAAAGAAATAATAGTTAATAATATATGCCCGTTATTATATCGGGATTAAGGGATCGTACTCCATAATATAATCTTGAGGTCCTATCTAATTATTGAGTCAGTACAAATTGGATAACCTTGGGTTTTGGTCCTACTCAATGTACTCAAAGCACACTAGTGTAATTCTATGGTCAAGACCAACCACACCTAATTACACTACAACCATTCTGATGGACTGTCCAATTCTATCTCGGTTGTGAGCCTCTTATTTATACTAAGCAAGGAACTTATAACATGATCTTCCGTGTGACACCACACACTATGTTATCTACATTGCAAAGTAATTGGACTTCATGTATGTACTAATATAAATAGGCACCTAGTGTAGTTGTGATTCTCTTTTCAAAACTAAGATGTTTATATAAAGAAATTCATGTCTTTCAGTATACACATCTTACAACTAGCTCACTGCTGTGAGTTTGGCTAGACTCTGACTCATGACCACGAGAATGGCCGACCGCTGTCTTGCGATTGCGAGCATGACCAATCGCCGCCTTGTGGCCGCGAGCATTGCCAACCACCGCCTCACAATCGTGAGAATGGCCAGGCATCATCTCACTGGCGCGAGCTTGGTAGATCGCCGGCTCACAACCATAAGCTTGGTCGGTCGTAGGCTCGCAGTCGCGAGCTTAGTTGGCCACCAACTTGCTCAATCACAAGATAGGCATGTTGATAGCTCAGCTGCTCCATTTTTACGATTATTTGTGGTTGATTTTGGCTATTTTTTGTTGTATTTTGTAGTATACTGTATTTGATTCTCCTCTTCGACTGCTCATCTCCAGTAGCTCATCTTTAGATATAATTTATTAGACAGTATCTATATGCTATTTTATATGCTTGAATTTATATGTAGGTTAATTTAGTATTTTGATCAATGTTATTTTTAGTGCTATGTGTCATTGGTTGGAATAAGAAATTTAATACATGACTATTGCAAATAAGATAATTATAAAGATAAGGTTCTTGAATACAAAATGAAATACAATATATATTATTTTTTGGATCTAAAATATAGGTTTCTTGTGGTTTAGGTTGGTATATACTACAAGCTTGTATAGCATGAAATAGAAACCTTAACATACATTTAAAATAAATGACCTTGGGAACCAATTAAGCCTATGATGCTCTCACTAGATATAAGAAATTAAATTATTTAATTAAGTTTAACTGTACTTAATTTAAATTGTACAAGTTTAATAATATTTTAAATTGTATTCTCATTAGATAACAATATATATGGGCAAGGCTTGAATGTACAATTGATTTGAAAATGAATTTATTAAAGATGGTTTTATTGCTGAAGTTGAACAGTTTATGAACTTTACTAAGAGTCATCTAGAATGTGTGAATGGTGTAGAGTTACAATGTCTGTGTAATCAATGCAAATGTAGAAATAATGTTTTCTCTTATGAGGATACTGTGAAAGTACATATATTTAAAAATAATTTTATGCCAAATTATTACAACTGATACTGTCATGGAAAACCTTATTTGTATGAACCAATTAGGCCTTCTGTGGTTCGTCATATAACACAATTGTACTACACCTGAATCATCAACTAATGATAATGTAATGCAATCAATGGTTCATGATGCGATGAATGTATTTGATTATTTTAATATAGATGAAATACCAATATATGAATATCAACAACTATATGAAATGTTAAAGGCTAGTGAAAGAGAAGTGTGAGAAGACATTTCTTTTGGTCATTCTCAATTAGCAGCTATTACAAGGTTATTGAATATGAAAGTTGAATATCATTTTTTAGAAAGATGATACAATGACATGTGTCATTTGATGTTAGAGTTGCTCCCAACCAATAGAATCATGACTGATAGTTTCAACGGTACAAAGAAATTAGTTAGGGGGTTTAGGTTTGCTAGTAGAGAAAATTGATTATTGTATAAACAACTACATGATATTTTGGAAGAAAGATAGCAAACTGATTGAATGAAAAATTTGTAGTTAATATAGTTATAAGCATTAAACTCATATACCAGGCAAGAAGAAGAAAAATATTGCTTGCAAAGTGATATATTACATCCCATTATGTGCTAGACTTAAACGCAAGTATGCATCTGCCGTAATAACTTGTCACATGAGATACCATCATGAGCATGTGCACGAAGAAGGTATAATGTGTCATCCTTGTGACTCACCTGCATGGAAACTGTAGGTCCCGAGAAGCCGGATAGAGGAGGGTGAATAGCCCTGAAAAAAAGTTAGCCAAATCTATTATTTTTCAAACTTAGCAAGGATTACAAATTTATTAAACAATTATAATAAACATGAACAACAAGAAATAACTAAGAGATTAGGAATTACTTGGTTGTAATTAGGGAGGTTGCTAATCTGAGACAAAGAAAAATACAATAAAGATTCTCCTTCGTTGAAGGCGGAGAAGCCTATTACAGACGTTGGAAAGCTTACAAAAGAGTAGAAAAAATGAATTTTATTTGTTGTTGTATTTCCCTAACTCTTTGGGCTATTTATAGTCAATTGGTTGAAGTGACTATTTGCTGACATTACACATATGACACCTCAGTTGAGACTCATGGCTTCTCAGTTGGATAAAGTTTTATCAAAGTAATTCGTAGTCTCAATGAGCGATACTGTTCACTGAGGGTACCTCAAATCAGACCAAGGGCACCACAATTCCAATCTAGGATGCTCTTGGTCTTAATTAAGGTGCCTCAGTTCTGCATTTTCATAGATTGAAGTCTGCTTATCTGAGGCACCGCCAAAGACAGCTGAGGCATCTCAGATAACCCCCTTCAGTCAAAGTTGACTTTCTCCTGTCTCTAACTGCTTGGGTGATTTTTGGTCATCCAGAGTTGTACTCACCCAAATCCAACTCTAGCCTTCTCCTAGACCAAGCTTCTCCCCTGGTTCTCATCAAATGGACCCTGTATAAGCCCTTCTCATTGACTAGTGTACTCTTCCATAGCTTATCCTCCCTTGGATAAATCGAGCCTGTCGGCTCCCTTCTTCTGTTATTCTTCTCCCTTGCTACATCTTCCACTCAACTTCTTGTGCTCCAAAGCTCCTGCACGTTTAGATACAAGGATCAAACACTACAGGAAATAACTTGACTCGATTAACCATATGAAAACATCACAAGGTACATATAATTTCTTTCTTTTTTATGTGCATCAACAAGAGTTAAGTTAGGATAAGCAAAAATAAAAAATAGCACTATTTATGAAAATAATAAAATATGCAATTGAGTACAAGAAAATATTTGCAATTAAATTTCAAGCAAAAACATCTACAATAACATCCCAATTAACTTAAGCCACATAACTCTCTCTCATTGATCACGTAAAAAAAAAGAGTTAACAAAATAGCAAAAAGCTAGAAAATAAATTGGAAAAGCTCACCAAGGCGTAGTTAGAGGTAGATCTAAAATTTCGAAAAATTTTGTAACTTAAACAATTTGTAGGATTAAACCTTATATTTTAACAAAATAATTTAAAAATTATTTATACTTGTAAAAAATGTTGAAAATATTTTGGCACAGATAAGAAATATTTTTCTGATAAAAATAAAAAGTTTCAGGAAAAGCATAATTTTCTTTTTCATAGAAATAATTATACATATTAAAATAGTTATTTTGAAAAGTAAAGTCTTAAAAATATATCTCTTTGCCAAAAATTAGTTGCTAACTTTTTTAATATGTATAATCCAATACATATTCACATTAAAATTTGTGTCATAAATTTATTTTTAAAAAATTTTAATATTTAAAATTTATTTTTTGAAAGGAAATTAAGAGAAAATTATCTTTTAGTCAAAATATTTAAAATTTTTTCCAAGGTAAAAAAATAGGCACTCTAATTATTCAAAAATTTTCATAAGAAAATAAATTTCCTATGTATAATGAAAATTATTTTGATTACCGAGCTAAGAATTTTTAGAAATAATTTTTTAATTTTCATTTGAACATTATAAAATGTTAAAAAATTTTCACAATTGTCAAAATATAACAAAAAATTTCAAATAAAAAAGTCAATTTTTCAAAAATAATTATTAAAGTTTTTTTAAATTAAAAATTCAATTTTGAATAAAAAATTTAAATAAATTTGACTAAAATTTAAAAAAAAAATCCTGAAACAAATTTCCTTACTAGATAACATCATTGTCTATCATAAAAATATTTAAAACAGATTACGTTCGAAAGGAAAACATCAAAAAGATTTTTCAAGTAAACTTGGAAATCGTAAAAGCAAATTATTCAATTATAGCATGCACTAAAAAATCCTAACAATTCAAATGAAATTTAGGAAACCAAATAAATCTATACCTACTGGATTTATCAAAAATTTTGGTTGAATATATTTTTTAGGTACTTTTAGAATTTGGCTCATATGACTCCTAATATAGCAATTAAGCCTTCCATTTATCTAATATTTCTTTTTGGGTTATTTAAAATATTTGAGCATGCAAAACTTTTTTCAATACTTCAATTTGTTCTTTCAATTTATGATTTTCAATTTTCAAATTGTTATATAGCTCTATTGGTCATGCAGTGACTAATTTAACTCCATGATCAATATTTTCCTTTTTAATTTTTACATATTTTATCCTTTATTTGCATAGAGATTTAGTCATTCATTTTATACCAGAATAGTGATGATCGAGAGGTAGAAGACATATCTCACTTACTAAGTTAGATGTGAAGTTAGAATCTCTCCCTTCATCGTTCCCATCTTCTGACGTAGCTCTCTCTTCATCGATGCTTTTTTCCGATGTTGCTTCACTGTCTAGTTCTTGGTGATTAACCATTAGTGCTAGTCTAGTGTATTGCCTGAGTTTGGACTCTTTCAATGATGATTTATTCCACATGGCCTTGAAGCTTTGATCTTGGACTTTCTTGGCCCCACGTGGCTCTTCCAATATACAATCGGACAACATCTTCCCAGTACGACAGACAATTTGAAATATTTATATAACACCATGTATTATATATATGACCTCTAGCCTCAAATCAAAACATATAACGACCAATCCCAAAAGGAGCATATAGAAATAAATACATCATAGCAATAAAATCCATAAACCTCACCTAAGCTACCATCCGGGCAGGCACACAGCAAACACATCACATAAAGTCCAATAGAGGACTCAAAAATATAAACCACACATCAATACAACACAATACAAGTCCACGACATAAAACAAATATAGAGTAAGGACTATGCTATAATAGAAAACATAATCATGTAGAAAACCCAAAGCCGTAGTCGTCTAGACCTGGAGTTGGCAACTGAGCTGCCCTAGCAACCAATCATCCTAAAAATAAAAACAGGCTAATGAGTGGTGAGTCTATGTGGAATCTGCGGATATAGAGATAGATATGTATGACAATATAAATAGTTATACAAGTTATAAAGGAACAACAGGATATAGTCTCAAGGGAATATCAGAATATGCATAACTAAAAGTACCGAATGAATATATATACCATAAATTGGCCTATTTTGATCATAAAAGTCTCATATCATATGAGCAGGTGCAGGGTCATCAAACCAACACATAATATCTCCTGTATGTGCATGTCAAACATATGCAGCAAACAAATGCAACAATCACAATCAAATGCATGAATGCGTCAGATGCACATGATGTAATGTCATGTGTCACCCTTGATACCAGTCAAGCCACCGAAACATAGCATATGTGTCGGCCGAGTGGGTAGGGCTGCGATAATTGTACACACTCTGCTATCATTGCTCCTGAATGGCCGAGTGGACAAGATGCTGTCGGAGGACCGCCCTCCTACCCCAAGTCATATGGGGGAGCATGACTCTCATCTCCTTTGATCACCGGAACGAGGAGGGATCCCTGTCTGCTACCACGTTCTGGAACCACTACCCATGAGCATCCCAGTGGAGCAGTACAAAGCAACTGCATACACCCAACAGTATCCACTAACCCATAAGTGGTCATGTGTGCAGATCATGTAACTTGCGATAGGCTTAGACTATGATCGCCAGCATCCAATAGTGCAGGGATGGTGCATGACTCTAATATATGCAACACCCACCAGGTCATTATACATAACTCAACCTAACAGGCATAGGTCGACCACATGTATAATAACCTAACTATCATACACCTAGGTACACATGCAAGTATATCTAGAAATCAATCCATGAAGATATAAAGTGACATGCCATTATATCTGGCATGCCTCGATACCAATGGAACCGTTAATCCAATATAAAATCAGACAACATCTCCCCTGTTCAGCTTACAATTTAGACACACATACAATACACACATGTAATAATTGGCCTCAGGCCTCAAAACAAATATATAACATAAAGAAATAAGAGCATCACAGTACTAAAATCGTAAAACTCACATGAGCTGGCCTCGAGGGAGGTGCGCAGCAGAACAACAAACACAAAGGACTCAAAAATATAATACCATAACAAATGAATCACTATACAAGTCCACAACATGAAAATGAATACAACGCAAAGAGTATGCTATAAAAAAGGAAAGCAAAATTCGTGGAAGCACCCATCAAAGTAGTCGTAGGGACACGGGTCTGGCAACTAGGCTGCTCTGGCAACCTATCAACCTAAAAACAACAAATTGTGACGGGTGGTGAGTCCAATTGGATTCTGCAGGTATAGAGAAAGATATGCATGAAATAACAAATAGCTGAATAAGCTATACAGAGGCAATAGGATACAGTCTTGATAGGAATATCAGAATATGCAAAACTAAAAGTAACAAATGAATGTACATACCAGAAATCAGCCTATCCGAATTCTAAAAGGCTCTATATCATACGAGCAAGTTCAAGGTCATCAAACCCACACATATAATATATCATGTATGTGCATATCAAACATATGCAGCAAATAATTGCAGCAATCACAATCAAATACACAATGCATCATATGCACATGATGCAATGATATGGTCACCCCTGACGTTAGTCAAGACACCAAGACATGCAATATGTGTCGGCCGAATGGGTAGGGTTGTGACACTATACGCACTCTGCCATCACTGCTCCAGAGTGACCGAGTGAATAGGATGCTAGCGGGGGACCACCCCGTACCCCATGTATATATGGGGGAGCGTCACTCTCATCTCCTCTGGTTTATGGGAAGAGAAGGGATCCCTACCTGCTAACACACTCTGGAACCACTACCCATGAGCGACCGAGAGGAGCAATACACAGCAAATGCACACACCCAATGGTATCCATTAATCCATGAGTGGTCATGTGCGCATATCATATACCGGAAGATGATAGACTCAACCACAAGGGAATTGTTGATCGTCGACATGCAACTGTGCAGGGATGGTACATAACTCTGACACATGCAACCCCTCCCAGTCATCATATATACTCAACCTAACATGCATAGGTCGATCACTTGTATAATAACCTAACCATCATGCATTTAGATTCACATTCAAGTAATACCAGAAATCAAACCATGCAGATATAAGGTGACATGCCTCTATATCTATGCACATATGCATATATAAATACTATACAGAGTCATATATCAAGTATAGAGACTGTGTAGACAGGAGTTAGATCATCTCAAAATCAAGCAATATGTATAAAGTAGGATAACAAACGGTAGCAACTTTAAGGTAAATAAAATCTACTACACAAGTATAAACAACCATGCATAAAGATAAAGTGGATCTATATGAAACAAGCAAGAAGTACCCACCTCAAATGAAGATGCTCGTATCAAAAGAGAATCTCCTGTCCAATTATAAGTAATGAATCAGTACCCTGTATCAAAGGATAAGGTTTTAGCTATCATAACCATTATTGAGTAGCTAAATTAATTTTCGATACTAAATTGGGTTAACCTAATCCTCATATTTCATTTAATTACATCTCATTAAATGGCATGCTCTTAATTACTCTGGGTAATTTAGATTAGGTTAAATGGTAGGTTTAAACTGAAACATAGCCTAAGAGGTCACCCTTAGATCAAATACTTAACAAGCTTACTCGTTCATGTGGCACATGGCAGAAATAATGGAAGCTCAAGGAAGATTTCCACACCATCTACTACTAAAATCCTATCATAGCTAGGGAACCTATGAAGTGATCCTCAAAACCAAACTCAAACTGATCATGATACAAGGTATCATATTGTATTATTTACAAGATCGACAAAACTAACCTAACATCACCAATTCAATAGCGAACCCGAGAACTAAAATCAATCCATGACTAATCGAGTGATTATCGAAAATTAATCCATCAAGCACCTACTGTATGGAAACCAAGCAATCCAATTCTCAGTTGATTTTTTAGAGCTAGATCAGATAGTAAAATCCAAGAATAAACATTCCATCAACAAACCACCTCAAAATCCAATTCAAATCACAGATTATGATCAACCACCTTACTTCTAAATCAATATTACAACCAAGAACAAAATTCTAAACCATCACTTAATTTATATCACATTCACTACATAATTCCATTCCAAGAATACAAATCTAAATTCTGAAAACTAAGCATCGATAAAATCCTCAAACGAAATAGAACAGGTTCATGCTTCAAGCTACAATGATGAAACCCCAAAACTAAACCCAATTCCAAATCTGAGTCAACAAATAAAACATAATTGACATATTCAAATTCTATTCCAAGCTTACTGTTTACAACAAAGCACAGTCCAATTTCACTGATCAATCGAAATCCAAAATCCTAGGGATTATATAGCAATGAATCCAGAACCATAAGATCTATTCATAGAATCAAATTCCAGAACTCGATTCCCAAACATAGAACTGTGGCGATAAACCAAATCAAATCCATGCAAACTCCATAGATTTACACATTGTTTATAGGAAAAGCATAATACAACCAGCCCAACAGTCCAGATTATTACCTATGAAGGCCTCGTGCGATGCCTCTGCTCGGATCTGGCACTCACCATGGCAAGGAATACCCAGAATCAACCGACCTCAGATGTATATCCTCCCTTGAAGCTCTGAGGTGAAATTCCTCGCTAGAATCCAGAGGAGATCCGTGAGCAAGGGGAAACGGTTGAGATCGCCAGCTAAGCCTCTGATCATGTGTGGGGAAGGCATCTTTGAGAAAATGGGTTGATTGGCCGACAATGACTCGCGTTGTCTGATCGATGGGCGGTTGACGTTCGAAGAGTCGCATGATGAGGTGGGGAAGAATGGGATGGTTGGCAAGGCTCTGAGTGTCTCCCATCGAACATACGAAAGGGAAATGATGTCAGGCAGCTTCGATGAGGAAAAAGGGAAGGGGAGGAGGGGGTTATGCACTGTCATTTTGCAGATTAGCCCTCCAAGCTTAGCTTATCCCGATTTAGCCATTAACTTTAGGGCTTTTGCAATTTAGTCCCTCTTTTCTGCCAAATCTGAAGAAGTCCTTAACTTAAGTTTCTTAGCTATTAAATCCTCCATTTTTGGTGTTTTCCATCGTCAACCGCAATGACTATTGTTTAAACAAGTTTAAACCCTCTCCAGCTTAATTAACCCAATGCACCGATAACCATACGTTCATGTTGAGAAAATTCCCCCCAAAAAAATTTTAGACAGGTTTTCCAAATTGTCGTATTTAACAATATCTATGTACACATGCATACATGAGTACTATATGTTGGGACCGGGTGCATGTTGACATGGATACGGATTCGTAATATTAAAATTTAATTACGTGCAGCGGAAGATTTTGCATAAATAAATTTTCAAATTATTTTAACCACGTAGCATGCAACCTTATATTGTGGAGACATGATCATACATTTAAAATTTTGCAGAAAGTAAACTAATTTACTTAATACCTCGCGTAACTCGTAGAAAGGGACGAGATCCAACCGTAGCGTCCCTTGGAAGCTCCGCCTCTATTCGCGTCCACGCCGAGTTCTCTTCGGGATGACTTCGCAAAGCCACGAGTTTCGTGCCGACAAGAACTACTAGATTCTCCAAAGGCACGACTAGAATATCAAAAGAGAGAGATGGAAAACTAACCACCAAACGAAAAACGGAATCAAGATTCCGGGAGGAAGGAAGGAGTCGCGACCCGCTTCTTCTTCTTCTTCGGCACCTTCTTGGTGGAGGTGGCTCACGGCAACCCTAGGGGAGCCCTCTAGGGCCGGCGCCTACTAGAGGAGGGAGAGGGAGAGAAGGAGAGGAAGAGAGGCTAGGCAAGAATCCTTGATCTCTTGAATTGATTTCCAAGCCTTGCCTTTGCACCTTTATATAGTAGCCTCTTTATTGCCAAGTCTCCTTTTAACGGAATAAATTTTTCATAAGAAATTTATCTTATAAATTTTTCTATGAATTATTCCGTTATGCCAAGTTTTTATTATAACTTAATTTATAATAAAAACAACCATGTCTCCCCTTTTATTATGGAATAAAATTTTACATAAAATTTGTTATATAAATTTTTCTTATCATGGAAAAATCAATTCACAATTGATTTTATAAAATAAAATAAACCAATCCATGGTTCATTTTAATTTCCATAAAAAGAATAAATTTCTATAAATTTCTTTATATAAATTTCTTTATATAAATTTCTTTATCCATAATTTTATAAAACAAATCATGCTCGATTTATTTTATAATTTAAACCAAACAATTTGGTTTACCTTTTATTATGGCCGGCCAAACCAAAGAGGGTTGGAACCCTCTTTGGCCGGCCAAATCCATGTCGTTACCTTACGAATTAAACTCATTTAATTCGTCCAATAAGCCTTCAAAAGACTTAGCCATTTTAAGCTTCCGATGCGTCTCTGATAAATTCAGATTCGACTTATCTCTCTTGATCGAAAAATCTAATTTTCAACTCGTTTTAAATCCCTCAGATTACTCGTAGTGCGTGTGACTAAATAGGCTTTCGATTTATGTTGGCCGTCTATAATTCATCAATTATAGAACGATCATGAGTGGCACCTAGTAGTACATCATGATCCCCAATTAATCGAAAGATCAACGGTTGACCTCAGAAATTATTCTGAAACCCTTCAGCAGCTCTAATGAATCGTGCCTCATTCCCTTCACCATCTTATACCCACTTGGTTCAGGACATGGTCTGTGTGTGTCAGTCCCCACTAGGCTGACTACGTCACACCTAGCCCAAGTAACGTTCTCTCGTCCTATGGATTCTAATTACTCTCATGTATTTAAGAGACTCATACTCTGAACATGTCATGCTCTGGCCAGAGGCTTTGAGTAACAATCCGACGATAGGCCTTGGGTATACATCTCCTCGCAAGGAGTGGTGAATCCTTTGTAGGCTGTTCAAACATCTTCGGGCACTTCGGCTTATACCCAACCATCCTGGGTCCACACCTCCTTGGAGATGCTTGCTTAAGATGTTAAAGTATAAGTCTCCATGACCAAGATGACTTGAACACCGCAAGTCAAAGGAACATCGCACTTAAGCTGCAGTAAGAACTTCACTGACATGTCTATATGTAGACTACCATGTGAAGTTTTACAGCCAGTCACTCCAATGAACTAGTTCCCTTAACTAGCATTCATGTTTATCTCCGGACATCCCAATGTCACCAGCCAGTGAGAATCAGCTGATTAGAGAATAACCCATGCTAGTCTCAACAGAATTGATAGTGTCCGTATTTATCAATTCATCGACTAGGGACATTTTCAATACTTCACAATTGCACATGTAGAGATAATCACTAGTTGTGAATTCATCACAAATTCTCTCATGCTGTGAATTGTATTGTGGACATTCAGTAAATGAGTTTAAGATCCCAATCAAATACACAAACATGTATACTCAAATAGTGAATATTCATTTATTAAAATAAATGTTTACAATCATAAGACGACTGCCTTAGGACACTTCTCTCATATTACTAACACTATATAGAATTAGATGTCAAATATCGAGACTGTATAGGGAAGAATTATATTATCTCAATGATTAAGCAATAAGAATCAGGCAGGATAATAACGGTAGCAGGTATAAGGTAAATAAACACTACTACAATAATCATAAGCAGACATCCATAAAGATAATGTGGAATTAAAGGAGACAAGCAAGAAGTACCCACCTTTTTTTTAGGAGTCCGTATACATAGAGAACCTCCTGTCTGATAATTCGTAACAATAAGTCCAAATCAATACCCTATATCAAAGGACATATTTAACTAGCTATTACCAAAAATAGTAACTAGCTAACAAGTCCCTAATCTGTATTAGGGTTAACTTACTCATTCTATTTCATTTAATTACATCGAATTAAATGATATGTTCCTAACTACTCCGTGTAATTAAGATTGGGTTTACTCCTAGGTTTAAACTTAATGTAGCCCCAGAGATAACCCTTATCAAGACCTAAAACATGATCCAAATCCACAAGGACTTCATTCCTCGCGGTAAAAGAGGCAAAGAGATGAAACTAAGCTACTTCCTCAAACCCAACTCACGGCACAAACACACACTTGTGACCCTACTGCAAGGTGGTCAAGGCCAACCAAACTCCAAGGGAAACTCATGCATCAAGGATTATTCATCAAAGCTAGCAATATCCAATCTATAACCTAATAGATTTCAATTCACCATTAGATCAAATACCTACAGAAGCTTACACATTCAAGTGGCTCATGACAAAATGGGATCATCAATGGAATCACCTAAAACACAATCCCAAAACAAATAATCAATTCAAGAAAACTCATCCGATAGATCCAATATGTTCAAATATATGTATAGGCACAAAAAATCTAAAACAAAGAAAATCTCCAATTCCAACTCAAAAACCAACCCTCATTCTAAAAATTAAGCTCACAATAACAATCAAAGATGAAAAATTGAATCATCTAAATGTTAGTAATATGAGAGAAGTGTCCTAAGGCAATCGCCTTATGATGTAAACATTTATTTTAATAAATGATAATTCACTATTTGAGTATACATGTTTTGTGTATTTGATTGGGATCTTAAACTCATCTACTGAATGTCCGCAATACAACTCACAGCATAAGAGAATTTGTGATGGGATCACAACTAGTGATTATCTCTAATGTGCAATTGTGAAGTATTGAAATTATCCCTAGTCGATGAATTGATAAAAATGGACACTATCAATTCTGTTGAGACTAGCATGGGTTATTCTCTAATCAGCTGATTCTCACTAGCTGGTGACATTGGGATGTCCGGAGATAAACATGGATGCTAGTTAAGGGAACTAGTTCATTGGAGTGACTGGCTGTAAGACTTCATATGGGAATCTACATGTAGATATGTCAATGAAGATCTTACTGCGGCTTAAGTGCGATGTTCCTTTGACTTGCGGTGTTCAAGTCATCTTGGTCATGGAGACTTATACTTTAACATCTTAAGCAAGCATCTCAAAGGAGGTGTGGACCCGGGATGGTTGGGTATAAGCCGAAGTGCCCGAAGTTGTTTGAACAGCCTACAAAGGATTCACCACTCCTTGCGAGGAGATGTATACCCAGGCCTATCGTCGGATTGTTACTCAAAGCCTCTGGCCAGAGCATATCATGTTAAGAGTACGAGTCTCTTAAATACATGAGAGTAATTAGAAATCCAAACGACGAGGAAGACACTACTTGGGCTAGGTGTGACGTAGTCAGCCTAGTGGGGACTGACACCATAGACCGTGTCCTGAACCAAGTGGGTATAAGGTGGTGAAGAGAATGAGGCACGATTCATTAGAGCTGCTGAAGGGTTTCAGAATAATTTCTTCTGGGGTCAAACCGTTGATCTTTCGATTAATTGGGGATCATGATGTACTACTAGGTGCCACTCATGATCGTTCTATAATTAATGGGTTAATTATAGACGGCCAACATAAATCGAAAGCCTATTTAGTCACACGCAATACGAGTAATCCGAGGGATTTAAAATGAGTTGAAAATTAGATTTTTCGATCAAGAGAAACGAGTCGAATCTGAGTTAATCAGAGGCGCAATGGAAGCTAAAAATGGCTAAGTCTTTTGAAGGCTTTTTGGGCGAATTAAATGAGTTTAATTCGCGACGGTTCGGGTCGGTTTGGGCCGGCCAAAGAGGGTGTTAACCCTCTTTGGGTGGCCGGCCAATGAAGGAGAATAAACCAAGTTTATTTTGGTTTAATTAATAAAATAAATCTAGTGTGATTTGTTTTATAAATTATGGATAAATAAATTTGTATAAAGAAATTTATATAAATAAAATTTATAGAAATTTATTCTTTTATGGAAGATTAAAATAATCCATGAATTGGTTTATTTTAATTTTATAAAATCAATTATGAATTGAGTTTTCCATAATAAGAAAGTTTATAAATTTCTTATAAAATTTATTCCATAATTTAAAGAGAAGAAGAATTAGTTTTATTATAAATTAGTTTATAATAAAACTTAGTTTAAACGGAATAATTAGTTAAGAAAATTTATAGGATAAATTTCTTATAACTAATTCCGTTTAGAGGGAGACTTAGCAAAGAGTTGCTACTATATAAAGGACCCAAAGGCTAGCCCTTTATTCATAACATCAATCAATTAATCAAGAGATTAATTAGAGCTCTCCCTCTCTCTCTCTTCCCCTCTCCCTCTCCTTCTCTAGCCTAGGGCCGGTGCCCTTCATTGAGTTAGGGCCGGCTCGCCCTTTGGTTGCTAGGGCCGGCGCACCCTATCAACTCCAAGAGAAGTTGGCGTGAGCAACCAAGAAGAAGGAGAACCCGAACACGAAGAAGAAGAAGCGGATAGCGACTCCTCTCTTCTCGGAATTCGATTCCGTTACTTCGTTGGTTAGTTTTTCTAATTTTTCTCTTGTCCTTCTAGTTGTGCCTTCCGAGAATCTAGTAGTTCTCGTCGGCACAAAACTCGTGACTTTGTGAAGTCATCCCGAAGAGAACTCGGAGTGGACGCGAATAGAGGCGGAGCTTCAAAGGGACGCTACGGTTGGATCTCGTCCCTTTCTTCAAGTTACGCGAGGTATAAAAGTAAATTAGTTTACTTTTCCGCAAAATATTATTGCATGATTATGTCAATACACTATAAGGTTGCATGCTAGATACGAAGTTAAAATAATTTAGGAAATTATTTTATGCAAACTCTTCCGCTGCATGTAAAAATTTTAAATTTTACGAACTCGTATCCTTGTCGACATGCACCCGGTCCCAACACTAAAACTGTAATCCACCACAAGATCGGAATCCAAAAGCCACAATCCAAATCAAAACTATAATTGCTATCAACTTCTTAAACCGATCAATGGAAACCAAAATAGAGTATTAAGCTGTGAAACTAACCAACCATTACATCAAATAAAATTTAAAGCATCCTAATCATCAAAGCATCTAGAATCATCCCTAAACAACCATGGAACAAATCCATTCCTTACCTGAAACCTTGTAGGCAACCACCCCTTGTACTTAGATCTGATGAAGACATGAGCTCCACCACCGATCGAAAGCAGGAACCATTGATCCCCTTCCCAAACATGCAACCCTTAGACCCAATCATCAAACTCGACATGAGCAGTAGATCGCCAACATGAGCCGGACTTGTATCAATTCCAGTGATGTTGGCGTTACCAACCCAAATTAGAGGCCATCCCGAGCTATCAATGCTAATCCAAAAAAATACACACATACCAAATTGAAGACCCACGATACGGGGATCATGTCGTCCCCCAATGCGCCAACTATAGTGGTGATGTGCAGGTTTTCCCCTTTGCCCAACTCTTGGAGATGAAGAAAAAGTCGGAGAAGAAAGCTCTGGTTGGGAGGGATGTACCCCAGTCACGCGAGGAACGGAGAAGCAAAGGATACCAGGGAATGAACTCAGCACCGACTATGATTGCTCTAATTGATCGGAGATGAAGGAGAAAAGGAAAAAGCCATTGGGTGGAGGAGAAGTGGTCGACGAGTATCGCAGAGGAAGAAAAGGGATTTAAATGAGCATTATTTTAAGTTGTAGCCCTCCTTTTCTCTACTATCTAACCTAAGTCCCTTAACACTAGTCTTTATGCAATTTAGTCCCTCAAAATTATGGATTTAGGTAATTATTTCCCTTCCAACTTAACGTATTAACCAATTAAATCCTCCTTAGTTTTGGTTCCCCACCAATTTAACCCCTATCTTCGGTTTAGGTCCCAAAAAACCTAAGTCTTTTCCGGAAAAATTTTCGAAAAAATTTTGTGGACCAAGTATATAGGATTGTATTTATCACTTTGTCCTTGTTTTCCAATTTTGGGCAATTATCCTTTATATGCCCATCTTTGTTATAGTGGTAACAACTGATTTTTCATTTACCTCATGGGGTTTTCTTGTCTATTTCTCATTCAATTTGTTAGATTTAAAAAACTTATTTAATTTGCTTAGTATATAGGTCATTTACTCTTCATCAGCTATAGACTCTGTATTTGGTTCGATCTTCCTTATGCGCAGGCGATGTTGTCCAAAGTTTTCCTTCTTCCTGTACATCGAGACTCGTGAAGTTTGAAAAATAGAAATAAATTTTCTAATGTGCTTATCTCGAGGTCTTTGGAGATGTAGTAGGAATCTACTATCGATGTCCATTCGTGTGTTATCAGAAATGCATTTAATACATACCTTAGCAAAACTCGATTTGTTACTATTTCTCCGAGATTTGTGAGTTCGGAGATCAGCTCCATTATCTTCATGTGTAGTTGGGCCACCATTTCTCCTTCTTCCATTTGAAGGATGGTTAGTCGATTTCGGAGCAAATCCCATTTGGCAAAATTAGCTTCGAATGTTCCTTCATGGAGTTTCAAGAACTTCTCCTAGAGATCTTTTACTAAAGTGTAAATGTTGATCTGGTTGATTTCGTAAGCCAGGAGTATACTTAGCAGATGAAATTCCTCTATGGCATTGGCCATAAAGTCTGACTGTTACTTCTTATTCCAGAGATGCACTTCTTTTCCCTCATCGTTCTCATTTTTGGGTACTTAAAAATCATATTTTATTATAAGTAAAACTTTAAAATCAGTTATAAAGTATACCTCCATTTTACGCTTGGACGTCATGAATTCTCCCTTGAACATTGGAGGGTGAATGCTAGTTCCGACTATCGTCTTGTTGCTTTAGGTGGTGGTTAGTCCTCCTGAAGTGGTTGTACTCTGATACCAATTGTAAGTCTCAAGAGGTGGGCTAGAGGGGCTGAATAGCCCTGAAAAGAAGTTAACCAAATCAGTTTCTTTTCAAACATAACAAGGATAACAAATTAATTAAACAGTTATAATAAACATGAACAACAAGAAGAAACAAAGTAAAAGACTAGGAATTACTTGGTTGTAATCGGGGAGATTGCAAATCTAAGGCAATGAAAAGCGCAATAAAGATTCTCCTTCATTGAAGGTGGAGAAGCCTCTTACAGTTGATGAAAAGCTTACAAAAGAGTAGGAAAAATGAATTATATTTTTTGTGGTATTTCCCTAGCACTAGGGAGTTATTTATAGCCCAATAGTCGAAGTGACTATTTGTTGAGATGACACTTAGGGTGTCTTAGTTGAGACCTAGGACGTCCCAGCTGAATAAAGTTTTATCCACTAAGCAATCATTCACTTAACGGTATTGTTCATTGAGGGCACCTCAAATTCGACCGAGGGTGCCTTAGTTCCAACTAGGGTGCCCTCAATCTTAATTGAAGCCTCTCAGTTCCACTTTTTCGTCGATTGAAGTTTGCTCATCCGAGGCACCTCAAAGATAGCTGAGGCATCTCGGATGACCCCTTTCGGTCAAAGTCAACTTTCAAGTTGGCTTTCTTTGATCTCAAACTGCTTAGGTGATTTTTGGCCTTCTAGAGTTGTGCTCACCCGAACCCTGATATATTTGAGAGGTATCCTAAGGTAATCTCCTTATGAAAAAAATATGATTTATTAGATAAATAAGATTCACTATTTGAGTGCATATTCTATATATGGACCTTAAACTCCTTTACTAAATGTCTATAATATGATTCATAGCATGAGAGAACATATGATTGGATCATAACTAGTGAGCATCTCTACATGTGTGGTTATGAATGTATTAAAATATTCCCTAGTCGATGAATTAATGAGTCTGAACATTATCAATTTTCTGAGCCTAGCATAGTTTATACTCCTTGGTTTAGCCAAGCAGCTATTCCTCACTGGTTTGAGACGTTGGGATGTCGTGAGTTAAACATGGATGCTTGTTATGGTAACTAGTTCATTGGAGTAATATGCTACAAGACTTCATATGGTTATATACATATACAAATATGTCAATGAAGATCTCATTATAGCTTGAGTGCATGTTTCATTCGACTTGAGGTATTCAAGTCATCTTGGTAATAGAAACTTATACATTGACATCTTAAGTAAGCATCTCTATGTAGGTTTGGACCTATGATGATTGGGTATAAGTTGAAGGCTCGAAGGTGTTCGGATAGCAAATAGAGGATTCACCGCTCCTTGTGAGGAAACATATACGATATGACCCCTCGTTAAGATTATTACTCAACGTATTTGGCAAAAGTATCACATGTCAAGAGTTTGTGACTCTTGGACACATATTAGAGTAACTTGAATCCATAGGACGAGGAAGATTACTTAGGCTAGGTGTTACGTAGTCAGCCTAGTGGGGAATGACATATAGACCATGACCTGAACCAAGTGGGTATAAGACAAGTGAAAGGAACGAGGCACAACTAACTGTACCTACTGAAGGGTCCAGAAGTGGTTTTAGAATTAACTATGATTTTTTGATTAATTAGGGATCATGATGTACTACTAGGTGTCACTTATGATCAATCCATATTTAATGGTTAACTATGAATGACCAACATAAATCAAGAACCTATAAGGTCACAACACTATGAGTTTATCCTAGAGAAATAAAATGAGTTGAGATTTGGATTCTCATATCGAGAGAGATTGAGTCTGGTTGGACCGGATGAAGGGCTAATATGGAAAGAGATTGGCACAATAGAAGCGCAGATAGGCCACGTCTTTTGAAGACAAGTTGGACCCATTTTTGGTTTAATTGTAAATCAAATTGGTTTGGTTTTAAATAAAAGGGATTTGGTAATTAAGCCAAGTGGATTGGTTTTAAACCAAACTTATGGCAAATGTGATTTGGATTTTGTCTAAGAGATGTGGATTTTATTAGGGATCGTACGGTCGACAAGAGGGAGGTGAATTGCACCAGAAAAATATAAATAAATCTTTTGATTTGCTAACAAAGATAAAGATTAGTTTAACCAGCAAAATAATAATATTAAAGGAATTTATGATAGAAATAAAAGAGGCTGACAATTTACTTGGTTTACAACCAAGAAGGTTGCTAATCTAAGGCAAAGTGAAGTTTGAACTCCTGATTAACTCCTTGGGGCGGAGAAGCCTCTTTACAGTTTTAGAACTCATAGAGTAGAAGAGAAATACAGAATAGAATTCGTGTACAATGAATTGTTGTAAAAGAACTGAGCTCTAGGGACCCTTTAAAGCCCCATTGATGTTTATCCAGTTGTTGACTTGACCCTATATGGGCATTTGAGTGCTTAGGGGTGCTTGACAAGTGACTCAAGGGTTATCCGCATCACAACGACCGCGAACGACTAGTTTTGGATGAACCTTGGCTTCTTAAGCGCTTGTATTGACTAGGGTGCCTGGGAACATGGGCGTCTGATTGCATAGGGCCCCCAAGTTGACTTTTGCCAGCTTTGAATAAATTAGATTTTGACTTTAAATTAATTTAAAAAATTTTCTCAACGTTCAAAAGATAATCCATAGATCTTGAAAAATCAAATTTAATGAAATTAATTTTTAAGTATTTTTAAATTTAAAAATATGTTTTTAAATGAAAAATCATCGATTCCAACACCACTTCAATTGATTCTGATGAAGGCCAACCTTGCGAGGATAGCAAACACTCTCTACAAGCTCCAATACCCCAAGTATGATTTAATTATCATAAAATTTTAATTTGTGATTATGTATTTTAATTTGTGATTATGTTTTGCATGTTGTATCATGCATGTGTGTGGTGTGTCTATTGTAATAAATTAGGAATTCATTATGTTTTAATTTCTACTACACACCATTATGAATCGAACTTCCCTGCAATAGTATCAGAGTCTGATCATACTTCGACATTATCATAAAATTGTTTTACGAGTCATAGTTGGTCATAAATTTATTTTTGAAAATTTTCCTATTTTATTGAGAATTTTTCATTTATGGAAAGTTTCTTAATTTATTAGAAATTATAATTTTTTAAAATTTCTTGAATAATTTAGGAAATTTAATTTTGGAAATATTCTATACATTAGTTTTTGGACTTTTTCCTATTTTATTATGAATTTTTATTTTTGGAAAGTATTCTAATTTGTTAGAAAGCTCTATTCTAGGTTCTAAAATAATTTAGAAAATTTAATTTTGGAAATATTCTGTAAAGAATTTAGAAATTTTGAATTTAGAAAGATTATGAATTTATTAACACATTCTAATTTTAGAAAATTTCCTAATTTGTTACGAAATTCTAATTTTTCAAGGTTTCTAAAATAATTTTAGAAATGCCAACTTTAAAAGATTCTAAATTAATTAAGAAATTCTAATTATATATATATATATATATCCTAATTAGTTAGGAAATATATTATTAGGGAATACTTTCTTAATTGTGATTAAAATTTCAAGATTGAGAATAATTTACTATATAAAGTATGTATTTATTTCCAAATTTAATTAAAGGAATCTTGATTTATAGAAATCAGATTCTTAATCATATTTTTTTAAACTAAAATTATTACAACCATGATATTATTTATGATATGTCAAATTATATATGTATGCCATATAGTTACATTGGATGTATAAATTTTATGTCATGCGTGTGATTAGTTATATCATTATATATGTCATTCATGCTATGCATGTGACATGTCATCATTTATGTCATACATGTGATGTCATGTAATAGTTCATTTAAATGATCATGATGAGACCTAAATCCCATCAATATTAAAATCTACACCTTCCATTAATATGACAAAAATCAGATTTTGATTTCTTGTTTGAGTTCTTGGCCAAAGTCAAGCTCAACATGAAACTAAATATGTTTGAACCATCAATATATGGTCTCATGATTAATAGCGTGATAGTAACTTGAAGCATTGATTTTTTGGCCAAAGTCAAAGTCAACATGGATAGATGTGAAGTTTGGTGATATACATTTGATGTATACTTGTTAATGTGTTAACAACCTAATATTTATGCAAACTTTAATTAGTTGATAGCATAATGTGATAGTTATATATGCGATACATAATCGGTATATGTGATACCTACCATTATAGCTAAGAATGATTTGTTAGTCAAAGCCAAAAATATTCTTATCTATTGTGGATATCAACCCACTTGGAGAAAACCTATAATCTCCCGAATTCAAAGTAAGGGCTCTTGAATTCAATAAGTGGGAATCCATATTCATGTGTAAATTGTTTATATTTATGGAATAAATCATCTCTCTCATATTACATGATTGTGTATTTCTAGTTTATTAGAATAAGCATATTTTCTTTAAATTTGCGCTCAACTTTGGAAACAAACAAACAAAACAACACAAACTTCTTGGATTGGCTTCACAACTTGTGAATTGTTCTCAAGGCCAAGCAAGAAGAACTGACTCCAAAGAATCCATGTTACCATTATGGTAATATGGGATACTGAAGAAGAAACGACAAGATTTATCTAGAGTCTATGAACAAGAGAAAGACATTCGATACCCTATCTCCTTCAGATATCTTCAAGTTTGAATACTATTTTTCGAATACTTAGGTATTGGATACCGAGTATGCCTCACATATTTGTAATAACATAAGTGGGCTAAAAGAATAGTAGATGGTAAGATAATCAATTGGCCTCCTACACGTGGCATCGTCACCTTGGTCATCTAAGTAAGAAATGTATGCTAGAATTACACAAGTATGAAATTCTAGAATCATTTGAATTGGATTCATATGATACATACACTTCATGCTTAATAGGCAAGATGACTACGTTACCTTTTAAGAGAAAAGGTGGACAAGAGAATGACACATTGGGCCTTATACATATCGATGTATATTGACCCATGCCAGGTATGAGTATTTTTTGAAATACAAGTTTGAGGCCTTTGATTGGCTCAATGAATTTAGAAATGAAGTAGAGAAAAATCTTGGCAATGATATTAAAATACTTCTATCAGATCAAGGTGGTGAATACTTAAGCCAAGAGTTTTAAGATTATCTTAGGGACAATGCCATATTGTCTCAAAGCACTCTACTATATACACCACAACAAAATGATGTATCTAAGAGGTGAAATTGATCCTTATTGGATATGGTTAGGTCAATTATGAATCATACAAACCTTCCCGAATCCTTTTGGGGTTATACACTTGAGACAACTATTTACCTATTAAGCATAGTCCTATCAAGGCAATCTCTACTAACTTTATTTGAGAAATAGATTGGTATGAAACCTCACCTATCTTACATGAAGATATGGGGTAGTTCTACTTATGTGAAGAGGACTATATCAAATAAGCTAGATGCTAAGTCTGATAAGTGTCTATTTATTGGTTACCCTAAAGAAACTAGGGGTTACCAATTCTATCATCCCTTGTAATAAAAGCTATTTGTTTTAAGGCGTGATGTAATTCTAAAGAAAGGGTTTCTCTTATAGAAAAATAGTGGGAGTAAGGGTGAACTAAGAGTAGTTCAAGTGAGTCCAATAGACACATAATTGATGCCAAATCATGAATCATAGCTGATTGTTGGTGCAAGATGCATCAGTGATGTCCTCCTCAAGTGTTTCAATGTTTAACAATATGCTTAAGTTAGTGATACATTGAACAAGAGAAGGGTAGTCAAGAAAACATTACCAATGTAAAGGAAAGTCCTAGTTAACCTAGGCAATAAGTCCTGGTTCGAAGAATTGGGCACTAAGTCATGATCATGGATTGGGCACTATGTCCTGGCCGAGGGTTGGGCACTAAAGACCTGATTGAGGGTTGGGCACGAAGTCTAGATTCAAGGAATTGGGCAATAAGTCCTGGTCGAGGACTGGGCACCGAAGTCCTGACATAGGGTTGGGCAATAAGTCCTGGTCGTGGACTGGGCAAGAAGTCTTGGTGAGTGAAGCTGGGCAAAAGTCCTGGTGAGTGAAGCTGGGCAATAAGTCCTGGTCATGGACTGGGCACGAAGTCCTGGTCGTATGATTGTGCAAAAGTCCTGGTGAGTGAAGCTGGGCAAAAGTCCAATCGGATGGGCCGGGTGCCAACCTTCTCCTAAGAGGAGTAGGCGAAAGGCACATTCCCCGGGATGGGAACATAGGCGTCAGTTCGACCAAGGGTTTCACGGGAAACCCAAAGTCAGAACGAATCTTTAAGGCTATGGATATATATTTGTTTGTCTTGTGTTTGTGTATTTTGCAGGTATCTAGAATTGGAGGCAAGGCAGGCAAACAAACACAAAAGTGGCTGAAACACAGCTTCTTGGGCGCCCCCATTGATACAGGCGCCCCCAAGAAGGAAGCACGCCAAAGAAGCCAGGCACCCCCATTAAGTCAGGCACCCCTTCAACACAGGCGCCCAATAAGGTAGGTTTTATTAGCTTCGTGAAGTTCGCGATTTGGATGGATTTTTAACTGCAATTGAGGTGCCCCAGAGGCTCTAGGGTGGTTAAGAAGCTATATAAAGTGGTTCGACCCCTCAACTCAAAACACCAATTCCGAGATCATTCTAAGCTTTCTGAGCGAAAGATAAGTACTAGAGACGAAGCCCTGCGACCAAGGAGGCTCCAGGAGGAAGTGCGTGGCATTTCGGAGTTCCAGATCGGCCAGGATCGTCGACTCTTGTTTGGTTTGAATTTAATTTATGAGTTTATTTTCTCTATCTTTTTTATTGTAAATCGTACACTACAAGATGGGTTTCTCCGTCTCCGAATAGTCCGAAAAGGAGACCATTAGTGGACGTGCGTTTCCAGTCATCCGATTGTGGGATCAGTGTGATCTATAGAGGGGGGTAAATATCGATAAAATAAAATTTTCGGAGAATCGGAATTAAGACGTAGCGGAAATAAGTAAAACACGGCTAACACCTTTCTTTTTACTTGGTTCAGAGTCTGTAATGACTCCTACTCCAAGGCCCATGATCCTTGACCATTTTCATTGAACAATACTATAAATTGTGAATGATGTAGAATAATTAAGTACAGGAATAAAGAAATTATTCCGACGACACTTTAATAAAAACAACTTTGTTTGCAGTCGGCGTGTCGTTGATCTTGAACTTCGTGGGCTCAAAGAATTAGAGCATGGAAGCTTCAATGTTGAGCAATGCGAGAGCTTGATTTCATTTTGAATGAAGCCCCTTTTATAGTTGTTTCTCGGGTGCCTGATAGGGTATAGGGCACCCTCCACGTCATCCATTTTAGCCACGTCCTTATCCAAAGACTTGTCCAAAATTTATCTTCCTTCTTGGGCGCCTGTGAGTGCTGAGGCGCCTGGGAGCAATCAGGCACCTGGGAGATGAAATGGCCGACTGCCATCTCAGCTTCTCCATCCGTTGGAAAAACCCTTCTGGGCGCCTGATACCATTCAGACACTTGGTTTCTCGAGTGCCTGATCCCTTTTAGGCACCTGGGTTCACAACAGCCAACTCCTTTTAGCCTGCAACTAGGTTAGTCCAAGAATACAATAGAATATTATAAATGTATGTATGAATAATGACCAGTGCTGTCTTGATTCTGACATTGGATTTCAAATGAAATTCTAGGTCGAACTGACGCCTACTATTCCCTCTTCCAGGGATTGCATCCTCACCTACTCCACTCTGGAGAAGTTACCTTTTGCCAACCGGCTCCTCCGGTTGAGCTTTTGTTCAGCCTCCGAGAATCCCGGATCTCATGACATCCATATCTTAACCCATCTCTACTTCTGTCCACGGTCCTTGCTCGGCTAAATCTCCTACCCGATCTTCCGGATTAGGTCTTCGGTGCCCAGTCTCCGACCAAATCTTCTTGCCTAATTCTTTGAACATGGTCTTTGTGCCTAACTCTCGATCAGGTCTTCGGAGCCCACCCCTCGGTCAGGACTTCATGCCTACTCCTCAATCAAGACTTTGTGTTTAACCCTGTAGGTCAAGGCTTCATGCCTAGCTCAACTCAGACATTCCTGCACACTTAGTAAAATCATCAGATCACCATACAAATATAACTTTGAACCTTTTGTCACTATCAAAATCATGTTTGATCTGGTGCTTTCGACACCAACAATCTCCCCCTTTTTAATTTTGGCAACTCAGTTTAAAAGCTATGTTAAAAAATATGAACAACAAATAAATCATAGTTAAGCACTAGAGAGATATTTTCTTTGAGACATAACAATTTTGAAAAGACTTTTAACTCTCCCCCTTGATTTTTTCGAACATTTTCAATTTTTGAAAACCGTTGACATATTTTCTAAAGCTCCCCCATAAATTGAAATTCTCCCCTAAAGCATTCAAAAATATGCAATTTCCATTTTAAATATTTCTAATTTTTGCAAAGTACTCTAAGTATGAAAAAGTTCATTACTTTGAAAAATATAATTCTATGTTCAATTTTGAAAAAGGGTTTAAAAAATATGGGGTTTTTTTTGAAAAACTTCTAAGTATCACAAAAGAAATCCTAAGTCTTTTTTTTCATTATGTTAAAGTGAAAATATTTTTGAAGACTTCTAAAATAAAGTGCGGCTAAAATAATATTTCTTTGAAAAGTGAAAATTTTAAGTAAATTTTAATGTTTAACTTTACTTTTTCTACTCTCCCCCTTTGTCATATATCAAAAAAATATAGTAGATATTCTTTTTGAAAACTATGTTTTGAAAGAAAATTTTGATTAAGGGAAAAATAGAGTATCAGGGCTTATGAGTTTTGTAAAATCATAAGAAAATTTTGAAAAAGTTTAAAAAGAATGTCAAGTTGAATATAAAGCAATTGATATGCAACAAGTAATAAATTATGAAATACTGATGTAAGAATTAAATCTAAAGAATAGAATTTGAATCATGTTGATATTCATATTGAGTCCAAGAATGATTTAAGTCCATAAAGAGTAAATAAAAAAACCTTTTTATTAAAAAATAATCAAATCTTAATTCTTTGGGTCTCTATCTAACCCAATTTGTTACTTATTAACTGTTATAACACAGAAGCTTTCACTAGGGTTAGTCAAGTTAATTAGTCTTATCAAGTTAGACTTTCTAAGCATGATTAGTTAACCTGATTGTTGTTCAATTATATTTATCACCCCAAATGCTCTTGATGCACTAACATAAAGCATCTTGAGTCAAGGCATAGAACTAAGCATCTCAACCTAGTCTAGGTTGTCAATCAAAGTATGCTTGTGAGATGTTGGCTTCTAAATCTATAGGAACATGCAAACTAGGGTTAAGTCATAAGCTAAGTCTATAATGAAGAAAATCCCTAGTATTAAAGGGGGTAATTTTTGAAAATCTAAGTCAAAAAATTTTAAAAAAAATAAAAAGTTTAAAACAATATATTTTTAAAACTATGATTTTTAAAAAATAGTTAATAATTTTTTTAAATGATTTTAAAAAGGAATCCAAACAATATATATAAATAAAAACTAATCCTATTCTACTTAGCACATTCCTAGCTGCCTTCTTAGTGAACTAAACGCAGACTCAGGTAGTGGTTTAGTGAAGATATCTGCTAGGTTAGATTTTGAATCTATGTGAGTAAGTACAATTTCGCCCCTGGCTACATGATACCTAACAAAGTGCTGTTTAACTTTAATATGTTTAGTTCTGGAATAGTGAATAGGATTTTTTGTAAGATTAATTGAACAAATATTATTAATATAGACTTTGGTGTTGGTATAGGTCAAGTGAAAATTCTTAAGGGTATGCATCATCAATAATAATTGAGCTAGACATTCTCCTTGGGCTCTATATTCAGTTTCAGTTGTGGATAATGAAACACAGTGTTGCATTCTACTGCACTAACTAACTAAACTGTGTCCTAACATTTGGCAACTTCCACTATTACTTTTCTATCTAGCTTGCACCCTGCATAATCTGAGTCAGAGTAGCCTAGTAGATCAAAATTTAAAGTTCTAGGATACCAAGTTCCTATATTTAGGGTGTCTTTAATGAACCTAAAGATTCTCATGACAACACATAGGTGAGATTCCTGAGCATAGATTTGGTACCTAGCACAAATACCTACTGCAAATAAGATGTCAAGTCTACTAGCAGTTAGTTAAAGTAGGCTACCTATAACACTTCTAAAATGCTTCAAGTCCACTGGTTTTCCTTCTGGGTCATTATCTATTTTAATATTTATTGTCATCGGGGTATATTTGACTTTAGAATTTTTCATTCTAAATTTTTTAATTAGTTCATTTGCATATTTAAATTGATGGATATAATTTTCATCTCTAGTTTGTTTAATTTAAAGTCCTAAGAAAAAGGTTAGTTCACCAACAAGGCTCATTTCAAATTAGCTTTCCATTACTTTTATGAATTCTTCATAGATTTTGGCAATGAAGATGTCATTTTCTAAGGATTTAACAAACAGGGTTGGGCCAATTTGGCCTTGGTTAAACCCCTTAGAAATTAATTAATTGGATAATCTTTCATACCAGTCTCTAGGTGTTTGTTTAAATCTATATAGGGCATTTTTAAGTCTAGAAACATAATTAGGATGTTCTAAATCCTCAAAACCTGGAGGTTGACTTACATAGACTTCCTCCTTTATAAATCCATTTAAAAAGGTAGACTTAACATCCATTTGATAAAATTTGAATCCCTTATGAGTTGCATAAGCTAAAAGCATCCTAATTGATTCTAGTCTAGCTACAGGTGCATAGGTTTCATCATAGTCCAATCCTTCAACTTGACTAAATCCTTTAACCACTAAGTAGACTTTATTTCTCACTATTTCTCCTTTGTTATCTAGCTTATTCCTAAAAACTCACTTAGTATCTATTACAACCTTATCTTCTGGTTTTGGTACTAAGCCCCAGACTTGGTTTATTTCAAACTGAGCTAACTCTTGCTGCATAGCTATGCTCCAGTCTGGGTCAGGTAAAGATTCTTCTATAGTCTTAGGTTCAATCTTAGAAATCAGGGCAACTTAACTTAGGTTTCTATAGGATGATCGTGTTCTAACACCTAATGTTGGGTCACCTAATATTTGAACAGTTGGATGATTTGACCTAGTCCTAGAAGATGGATCAGGTTGTTCAGGTTCAGGTTCAATTGTTTGAGTTGGTTCAATTATTTGAGTTGGTTCAATTACTGGTTCACATTCTTCTTGATCTTGATTTGAAGTATTTAGGCTTTGTTGAACATTTGGTAATTTGGTTATGTTGATTAGTTTAGGTAAATTAGTAGGTGTTGTTACAATTTCTTCATCAAATATTACATTTGTAGTTTCTTCAATCTTAAGGGTATGTTTATTATAGACCCTATATGCCCTACTTGTGGTTGAATTGTTAAATACGACCAATTAAAAACCGATAGAATAAATTTTTCAAAAAATTTATTTGGAAGATTTAGGTTATTGATTAGGATAAAGAGTTCAGGTAAACTCTTAAATTGAGAATGGGTAAATAATTTATCCCTAGAAATTTATTGAAGTGGATTACAATAAGTTGGAGGGTTAAATAGCCAAAAACCCTTACCCTAAGGGCAGGATTGGACTTTCTGGAAGTAGAGGGGCTTTTCTATAAAACTCTCCTCACATAAAACCTTTGCTTCCTTCCCCAAACGCCCGCAGCCACACCCGATGCCTCCCTCTCGCTTCGCGTGACATAGCCGCAAGTGAAGCTTCGCCCGATTCCTCTTTCCTTCTTTGCGACTATCCCTTGCCGACTCTTGCCAAACTTCGCCCACGTCCTTGTAGATATCGGTCATTTTCTCTAATCTCGGACCAACACCCTTCCTTTGTCCTGCTCAACCTGCACCGGAGGACCCTTTCTTACCCTCTGCTATTGTTGTCGACACAAGGGGAGTGCTCGTTAGTGGTGATTTGGGTGAGTCAGATTTTCTTCAATTTTGGGGTTGATTTTCTTGGATCTAGTTAAACTAACTACGTTTTCGCGTGATCCATACCTCACTGACTTGGCGCAGTCCTTCTCCTTGATCGCCGCTGCCTTTAAATGATTCAGATCTAGGGCTGGAGATTAGCTCCTTGTTCTATGCGTGCACGACTTCATTGGAATCAAGTAGGGAGGTTATCACGGGTCTTATTCCAGGTAAGGTTCGCTCTTTCAATATTGATCATGGATGATTAGTAGGTGTGATGATCTAGATCTAGTGTTTGATATAGTGGGAATTCGAATATGCTTTGGGAATTCGAATATGTTCTTGAATTCATTTTGAGCAGTTTCTATCTCCTCCTATTTTCTTTTGAAATTCTTGATAGGCAATGTGGTCTATGTTCCGAGATTGAGTTTCTGCTATGTGAGGTATTGTATTACTTTGATTAGTGGGTAGTGATGATGAATCGAAGATGTTTTCTATTAGAGCAGTGTAGTTGTGATTGGTTCCCATTTTCATCTGCCGTGAGCTATTAACTGAGGAGGGAGTTGAAACATTTGGCAGCATCTTGATTTGTGCTTGCCATGAGCTTTTGGTAGAGCTATTGATTAACCTACGAGTTAGGTTTTATTTGGAATTTAAACCTAATGAATTAACTTGGTAAATTCGGATTCCAAAACTAATTGGAATCTAATCGGGGTAATTTAGGATAATTAAGGGTTAATCATCTAATTATGATTAATTAGATGAAACGTTGATAATTAGGAAGATCCTAATTACTAGAGATAGCTTGTTAGCTATAAATTACAAATTATTGTTGCTAAACATTATGCCTTTGATACAGGGCATTGATTGGATTTATCATTGTTGATTATCGGACGGGAGGTCCTTTTCTGATATGAGCATCTTATGATTGAGGCGGTTACTTTTGACTTATCTCTTTAGATATTGCCATTTTTCTATGCATAGTTTGTTATAGATAATAGTAAGTTTATGCGCTATATCTGTTCTAGTATACCTTTACTTGACATCTGTTGCTTATACTTGGTGTGGTTTTCCTTTATGTTACATACAGTCTCACTAGTTGTCATTTGTATATATGTACATAGATGTAGTGATATGACCTCTTGCATTTGACATTTATGGATCCCTAGTTACATTGCCAGTATACGTAGTAGGTTACTTATATTCAATGTTATACGATTCAAGCCTATACACAATACACTGAGGTGATAGATGAGGACTTGTTGGGGGTTGTAAGTGTTCGGGTCATGCACCATCCTTGCATTGTTGCATGCTGACGATCATCGACTCCTATATAGTCTGAGCTCATCGTCAGTTACATGAGGATATGCACACACACCCACTCAGGGGAAGTGGTTACCATAGAGTGTGTGCATTTGCCCTGTATTGCTCCGTTTGACCACTATTTGGAGGGTGGTTCCAGGCGTGGTAGCAGCCAGGGATCCCTTCTCGTCCTGAGACACGAGATGATGATAGCGAACTCCCCCATTGCTTGAGGTAGGAGAGTGTCCTCCGCCAACATCCTGTCCACTCGGTCACTCAGGAGCAGTGATAGCAGGGTACGTACAGTTGTCATAGCTCTACCCACTTGGACGTTCATTTATGACAGGTGGACGATAATCTAACTGGCGTCAGGGGTGACACATATCATTGCACCATGTGGATATTTTGCAGTGTACATTGTTTGTTGCATTTGATTTCTGCACTTGATTGACATGCATATACTGGAGATTTGTTTACCTTGGATTATGTGTTATACTTGTTCCATAGGGATTTATTTCACCCCTCTGCAGGATAGATGGATTCTAGTATGTATCTTCATTCAGTATCTTTAGTGTATATCCATTTTCTATTGTTCATATGAGACTGTATCAGCGTAGACTCTTATTGTTATTATAACTTACTATGCATATCTGTTTGGGTATCCGCTGAGTTTATTTGGACTCACATCGTTGCCATTTTTTTCTTCTAAATTTCAGGTTAATATCTGCCAGGAGGGTCCGAGTCACCAGTCTCATGCTTGTGACTACACCTGATTTGGTTTTATGTGCTACTTTCTATTTTTTTTATCATACTACGTTTCATTTCGTTGCATTGGATTATCGTGGACTTGTAGTATGTGATTTGCTTTATGGGATTGTACTTTTGTATCCTATGTTGGACTGTGTGTGTGGTTTTGCTGCGTTCCTGCCCCCTGGTAGCTCAGGTAAGTTTGTGCTTTGGATTTATAATTATATTGTCAGATATATTGTTATTCTGTTTGGATTTGAGGCCTGAGGCTCATTTAAACTGCGTGGTAGTGTTATATATGTTGTATGTATGTGTAAATTATTCGTCGGACAGGGGAGGTGCTGTCCAATTTTCTATTGGATCAGCGACTCCTAAGTCTCGGGGCGTGACATGAATACCCTATAAAAATCCCTAGGATTGATTTTGATTAAATTTTCCTATGTAATCTTTAGTATTTAGGATATATACTTTACACCCAAAAACTATTAGACAATATAAATTAGGTAGGTTATGGTAATAAATTTCATAAGGAGTTTTATTCTGTCTTTTATTTATTAAGAGCCTAGTTTGAATGTAACAAGCTGTGTTTATTGCTTCTACCCAAAATTGATGGATAGATTATATTCGTTAAGCATGATCCTAACAACTTCTTAAAGAGTCATATTTCCGTTTCAACTATCCCATTTTGTTGGGGAGTTATAGGGCAAGAAAATTCATGGACATATCCATTAATTTTATAAAATTCATTAAATTTTAGATTTTCAAATCTCCCATGGTTACTTCTAATTCTATTGATTTTTGTATCTTTTTTATTTTTAAGTATTTTACATAAATTGTTAAATGTTTCAAATGATTCATCTTTGGTTTTCAAAAACCTAACCCAGGTAAACCTTGAATGATCATCAATAATTACTAAACAGTATCGATTTCCGCTTAGTGACCTGGCTCCATGAGAATCAAATAGGTCTTGGAGTAGGAGCTCAAGAGTAGCTTGGGTTAAGTCTGACTGGACAGGTTTGTGGGTTGATTTTGTTTGTTTTCCTTGTTGACATGGGTTACAAATTGAATTTTCAAAGTTTCTAAGTTTAGGAATACCCTTAACTAGTCCATTTTGGCATAGTTTTGAAATTAATTTCATGTGAGTGTGACCTAGTCATCTATGCCATAAATTAGTTTCTTCTAGTTGGGTTAGAAAACATTTAGGTGTGGATGGTAGGTTAATAATATAAACATTATTTTCTAATTCCCTTAAGGGTTACTTCTGGGTCATGTAATCACTTAATAAGGCAGTCTGAGTTAGTGAAGATAACTACATATCTAGTATCACATAGTTGACTAATGCTAAGTAAGTTAAACTTAAAATTATCAACTAATAGCACCTTTTTAATAATGAAATCAGAGTTCAATTCAATATTACCTGAACCAATTACCTTAAGTGTGACATTGTTGCCAAATGCTATTGAACCTAGATTCTTGTACTTGATTTTTGTGAACTTCAATTTATCTCCAATCATATATCTAGAGCATCCACTATCTAACATCCACTGGTCCAAATATTTATGTTCCTATCTTGGTTGGTTGTCCTGGATCCTTTGGTCTTCCTTCTGTGCATTCATCATTGTAATGTCCAAACTCCTGGCACTTGAAATATTGGATGTGACTCTTATCCTTTCGTGCTCCTAGAACTGGTTCCTTCATCATTGTCGGTGGTGTCGTTCGTATCTTGTGAGTAGGACACTTATTTTTGTAGTGCCCTCTCTCTCTGCATTTGAAACAAATTATGTGATTTTTTAAATTTAAACTTACAATTTTACCTTTTGAATCCTTGTTGTGAATCTCCCCCTTGAGTGTTGTCGTCTAAGAGCCGGACTCATGTTTTGATTCAGGTTTGAATTTGGCTTTGGATTCAGGTTCAAACTTTGTCTCGACTATTTGTGCTTGTACTGAGAGTGCAAGGTAACACACTCGAGCTTGTTCTTCTTCGTCTGATTCTTCTGATGATTCGGACAACACACCTTCTATGACCTCAATGTCAGATGTCTCTTCGTGTAAGCCAATCAGCTTTTCCCAAATCTCCTTAGCACATTCGAATGGTCCAACACGCTTGAATTTTCGTTAGTTAGGCCACATTATAGGATTGCAGACACCTTTGCATCTGGCCCGATCTTGCTTAGTGTTGGTTCATCCAATTATCCCAGACCATTGATGTTCCATCTTCTGTGAGGAACATGAACCCCATTTGGATTTGATGTACTACTAGGTGCCACTCATGATCGTTCTATAATTAATCAATTATAGAACGATCATGAGTGGCACCTAGTAGTACATCATGATCTCCAATTAATCGAAAGATCAACGGTTGACCTCAGAAACAATTCTGAAACCCTTCAGCAGCTATAATGAATCGTGCCCCATTCCCTTCACCATCTTATACCCACATGGTTCAGGACATGGTCTATGTGTGTCAGTCCCCACTACGCTGACTACGTCACGCCTAGCCCAAGTAACGTTTTCTCGTCCTATGGATTCTAATTACTCTCATGTATTTAAGAGATTCATACTCTGAACATGTCATGCTCTGGCCAGAGGCTTCGAGTAACAATTCGACGATAGACCTCGGGTATACATCTCCTCGCAAGGAGTGGTGAATCCTTTGTAGGTTGTTCAAACATCTTCGGGCACTTCAGCTTTTGTTAGTGATATCAGAGAAGTGTCCTAAGGCAATCGCCTTATGATTGTAATCATTTATTTTAATAAATGAATATTCACTATTTGAGTATACATGTTTGTGTATTTGATTGAGATCTTAAACTCATTTACTGAACGTCTGCAATACAATTCACAGCATGAGAGAATTTGTGATGAATTCACAACTAGTGATTATCTCTACATGTGCAATTGTGAAGTATTGAAATTATCCCTAGTCGATGAATTGATAAATACGGACACTATCAATTCTGTTGAGACTAGCATGGGTTATTCTCTAATCAGCTGATTCTCACTGGCTGGTGACATTGAGATGTCCGGAGATAAACATGAATGCTAGTTAAGAGAACTAGTTCATTGGAGTGGCTGGCTGTAAAACATCATATGGTAGTCTATATATAGATATGTCAGTGAAGTTCTTACTGCAGCTTAAGTGCAATGTTCCTTTGACTTGTGGTGTTCAAGTCATCTTGGTCATGGAGACTTATACTTTGACATCTTAAGCAAGCATCTCCAAGGAGGTGTGGACCCAGGATGATTGGGTATAAGCCGAAGTGCCCGAAGTTGTTTCAACAGCTTATAAAGGATTTACCACTCCTTGCGAGGAGATGTATACCCAAGGTCTATCGTCGGATTGTTACTCGAAGCCTCTGGCCAGAGCATGACATGTTCAGAGTATGAATCTATTAAATACATGAGAGTAATTAGAATTCGTAGGACGAGAAAACGTTACTTGGGCTAGGTGTGACATAGTCAGCCTAGTGGGGACTGACACACATAGACCATGTCTTGAACCAAGTGGGTATAAGATGGTGAAGGGAATGGGACACGATTCATTATAGCTGCTGAAGGGTTTCAGAATTATTTCTGAGGTCAACCGTTGATCTTTCGATTAATTGGGGATCATGATGTACTACTAGGTGCCACTCATGATCGTTCTTTAATTGATTAATTATAGACGACCAATATAAATCGAAAGCCTATTTAGTCACACGCACTATGAGTAATCCGAGGGATTTAAAACGAGTTGAAAATTGGATTTTCCAATCAAGAGAGATTAAGTTTGGTTGAGCCAAACGATAAGTCGAATCTGAATTTTTCAGAGACGGATCAGAAGCGTAAAATGGCTAAGTCTTTTGAAGACTTAATAGTTGAATTAAATAAGTTTAATTCATTGGGGTTTGGCTTGGATGGGGAGGCCAAAGAGGGCCTCCATCCTCTTTGCTTGGCCGGCCACAACAAACGGTGAGAACCAAGTTTTGGTTCAATTTATAAAATAAATCAAGTGTAGTTTGCTTTATAAAATTATGGATGATATAAATTTTTATATAGTAAACCAAGGTTTGGTTTATTTTTCATGGAAATTAAAATGAACCATGGATTGGTTTATTTTATAAAATCATGGATTGATTTATTTTATAAAATCAATCATGGATTGATTTACCATGATAAGGAAATTTATTCCATAAAAGAGAAGAGACTTGATTGATTTTTATCATGAATAAAAATATGATTTTAACCATGATATAAAATCAAACTTGGCATGATGGAATAAGTTATTCCATATTTGAGAGGCTTGATGGTTGAGAGGCCACTATATAAAGGACCCAAGGCAAGACTTGGATGATAATCAAAGAGATGAAGGCATAGGCTCTCTCCCTCTCTTTCTCTCCTTCTCTTCTCCTCTTCTTACCGTGCGCCAACCAGCCCAAAGAAGGAGCACCAGCCCCAAGAAGGAGCATCAGCCGACCATCTTTTGTGGTTAGTCTTCCGACTTCTCTCTTGATTTTTTTCTTGTCGCGTTCTCGGAGAATCTAGTAGTTCTCGAGAACACGAAACTCGTGGCTTTGTGAAGTCATCCCAAAGATACTCGGTGTGGACGCGAATAGAGGCGGAGCTTCCAAGGGACGTTTACGATTGGATCTCGTCCCTTCCTTCGAGTTACGCGAGGTAATACGTAAATTAGTTAATGTTTCTACAAAATTTCAAATATATGATCATGTCTACACAAGATAAAATTGCATGCTTAGATGTGTGGTTAAATGATTTAGAGAAATTATTTATACTAAACCTTCCGCTGCACGTAATTAATTTTAAAATTACGAACCCGCATCCATGTCAACATGCACCCGGTCCCAACAGTGGTATCAGAGCCGAGGTTTGTGTTCGACATAATCATAAAATTATTTTGCGAAAAGCTTTATCATGATCTCAATTTTGGAAAATTTTCAATTATGGAAACTTTCCAATTATGGTAAATTTTCGATTTAGGAATTTCAAAGTTTGGAAATCGTCATGAAATTTCGTAAACTTTTGAAATATCTCTGTTTCTGAAATTTTATGATAATTGTAAAAACTTTCCATTTTTGGAAACTTTCCAATTTTGGAAATTTCCCAATTTTGGAAAAATGTAAGTTTTTTTTGTACCAGAAACTTACAATTATTCTGAAAACCTTTTATTTTTGGAAACATTCCGTTTATGGAAAGCTCGCAATTTTATGCACTTTCTTTCAAGAAAGTCTAGACAAATTATGAGAATATTAATTGACATTTAAATTTATAATTAGAAATTAAATTATTTATAAAATTCTTTATTTTGGATTGAGCCTCGGGGAGTCGTCCAATTTAAAGATAGTTGTTATAATTAAATTTCCTTAATTGAATTTAAATTGTCAAATGTTTAATTTGGATTGAGCCTCGGGGAGCCATCCAAATTAAGTTATTGATATTAATTTTCCATGAATAAAATATGTGATCAAATCTTGAAAATTTTTGAGGTGATTCTCAAACGATAATTTTCTTATTTGATTTATGAGGTGATGCTCTTACATATTATTGTCTCCAAAATTAATTAGAAAATTATTTCCTATAGAGTATATTTTCTTAAATAAGATTTTCATGAAAATAATATGTGGTTGAATTAAGGGAATCTGTCTCTTAATAATAAGATTTGATTTAGGGAAATCAATGTCTTAAACATATTATTTCCGAAATTGATTATGATAATTCAGGAAATTGTTTCCCAAAATAATTCCTTGAATAAAGTATGAAATTAGAATTAGGAAATCCGGATCCTAATTCAATTAATGAGACTTGATAAATTAAGTCACATACATACTTTATTAAGGAAATCGTTAGAACATGACATAATTATATGTCATGAATGTGCATAAAAGAAAAAGGATGAGACCCAAAACCCCTTACAAAATATTAAGGCCAACACCTTCCATTAATATGGTTAGAACCGGAGTTTTGTTTCTCGTTTGGGTTGATGGACACATCCATGCCCGGCTTGAACCTCAACATGTTCAAACCATGGAATTAGTTTATGATTAATATAGTTGGAGTCAGAGGTCAATCCTTAGTTTTGGTTGTTGGACACATCCAAGCCTGACTAAACGGTTGAATGAGCTCCAACCATATTAAAACTATTTCTTGATTAATGGGTCAGCCTTAAGCTTGGAGCATCGATTTGTTATGCCACAGCCAAGGTCGATGTAAAGAGAGGTGCAGTTGGGTGCTATGTATATTGTTGCATACTTGTTAATGAGTTAACAACCCAATGATTTATGCAAACATTCAATTAGTTGATAGGATAATGTGATAGTTACATATGTATAATATGTAATCGGTATAATACTTACCTTCATAGCTAAGAATAACTTGATGGACTCTAGCCATGGTTGTTCTTATCTATGGTTGGATATCAACCTATTTGGAGATGTTCCTACGATCTCCCGAATTGATAAAAATGGTTATTCAATTCGAAAAATAAATAGGATTTAATTTATGTATATTGATGCATTCTTTATCATTCTCATCACATAACCCCAATTTGTATTTCTAGGATAATCACCTAATCATGTCTTCTCTGAATTTACGTTCCATTTTGGACACCAATAAGCTGACCGGACCAAACTTCATGGACTGGCTTCGAAACCTGAGGATAGTCCTCAAGGCAGAAAAGTTTGCTTACGTCCTTGAAGAACAACTTCCCAACCATCCTCCTGAAGATGCAACTCCAGACCAGTTAGTGGCCTATCAGAAACATGTGACCGATTCTGAACTTGCGAGTTGCATCATGCTGGCCGCTATGGTACCTGAGCTACAAAAGCAGCATGAGCATATGGATGCTCATACCATAGTCTTTCTGTTAGTGAGAGCCCTAGAGCCAATCATATGATGATTACTTTTTGGACTCATTGTATTATATTCTTGTATATATATTTCTTATATATAAAGGCATTTCTTATGGTTATTGTACTTATGTGTATTGGTGCCAAATAACTTAGTATAATAACGTCCTTGAGTAGAAGGTTCTTATCTATATCAATCGATTAGTTGAATCGATAGTGAGATGATATAGAGAACACTACTCTTAATTATTCCTAGTCAAGTATTAACATTCAAGGACAATGTTAATGCATAGAGACTAGCATGTAGGTCAACATGATGACTTGATCTCACAAGTCATGGATATGAGATATCAAGTTGACACATGGGTATACATTAGAGAATGTATACTGAATGGCCCGCCATGAGAACGTATCATGGATCGTTATATGAGTGTTATATACTTTCTCATGTGACTATTAGTATGACTATTAGTCCTTAGACCTGAAGTCACCATAGTTCCCTACATAAGGAGTTATGTACTTTGGTTTCGTCAAACGTCACCCGTAACTGGGTGGACTATAAAGGCGATTACTGGGTATGTAACAAATTATGCGGAGGGATGTGAGTGATGTAGATGGGATCTATCCCTCCTATATGACGGGAGAGATATCATAGTCTTGATAGAGTGAGATCACTAAGTGCATGGCCATGCCCAAATAAGGCAATATGAGATATTGAGCTTATTTGATTATAGTGAGTCTACTTGGAGTTCAAGACACATAGATTGATTTGAGGATGACACGGTCTATGCCTCATGAAAGATCAATCTAGATATCGAGGATAGAAGGACGTTGTCACATATTATGATGGTCACAATTATTAGTCACAATGGTGATGTTGGATCTCGACATTCTTGTAACTTGGGTAGCAATGATGTGTTGCTAGATACCTTTCATTGCTTATATCCTTAAATAGGTTTAAGGGCATTGCCAACGTTACAAGAACCTATAGGGTCACACACATAGAGCAATAGATGGAGAATAAGTCCATATGATGGACCGAGAGTAATGAAGTCAAAGTTTGACTTTGGCTAAATATGGAAAGTCCATAAAAGGCAAGTTTGACTTGACTCAAATTAGACAACTTGAGTTGGACTCGAGTTTGATCCAAGTGTTGGATGAATCTAATCATGGGAGAATAATGAAGTCAAAGTTTGACTTTGGCTAAATATGGAAAGTCCATAAAAGGCAAGTTTGACTTGACTCAAATTAGACAACTTGAGTTGGACTCGAGTTTGATCCAAGTGTTGGATGAATCTAATCATGGGAGAATAATGAAGTCAAAGTTTGACTTTGGCTAAATATGGAAAGTCCATAAGAGGCAAGTTTGACTCGACTCAAGCCACATCACCTTGACTTGACCAAGTGATGACTTGACATCATCATCAAGGCTAAGTAACCTCCCCATTTGAATTTTGAATTCAAATGAGGGGTTACCTAAGATGGTGGCCGGCCACTTAATGGCCAATAATGGCCATTAAGTGGCCTGCCACTTATACACACAATATGAGGTTTTTTGTGTGTGATTGATTTTTCTCCCAACTGAGTTTTTGGTTTTTGCTCTCCCTCTCCTCTCTTGTGGCCGAGACCCCAAGCAAGTGCTAGCACACTTTTGGGCTCTCCTCTCCACTCTCTTGCTTGTGTGGATACTTCTAGAGGGTTGCTACTTTGCATCCTTGAGATCCGACACCAACCGAGGAGCGAGCGGGAATTGCGGGGCACGCATCGAAGGTAGTTTTTCTCTTCTCTAATAGATCTAGGTTGTAGATTGGTTTTGAAGCATGTAAACGAGCACTCGTAAATTTTTGAAATGTTTTTCTTCGCTCGGATCCTTTCTATTGGGACTTTCGGGGTTTCCGCGACGCGAAAAAGCGGTTTTCGCGGCCCGAAAAACCCTACAGTGGTATCAGAGCCACGAGCGAAGCTTGTGCTCGTTTTGGTTTTTATTTTTTTTGTATTAGATAAAAAATTTAGATAATTTTATGCTTCTGTAATTTTTCTAAATTTTAGGATTTTTGAGTATTTTTCCTCGTAGAGGCAAAGCGACGAGTGCGAAGCACTTGTAGACTTTGCCACCGAGAAAAACTTCTCCGAAACGGCAAGTTTCGCCCAAATAGATTTTGGGACAGCGGGTAAAGGCACTGTATAATCGCAAGAAGACACTCGTGAAGGTTATTTCACGAGTAGGGGCGCTGCCCCTAACCCCGCAAGGGGCCTTGTCTCGCGATTACGCCCGAAACCCGCTTACCGGGACCGCCGCGGAGTTGTGACTCGAAAAATTCTAAAAATCAGTAGAAAAATTATATAAAATCTGTAAAATTACATAATTTTGAATTATGTACAGTAGTGTGATGGTCATGGCCCAAAACCCAATTTTTAATAAGATTAAAATTGTGTTATAATTCATAATACGGCCTGTGCGCCGTTTTTGTACATGTGCGTGTTGTATTGTGTTTGCGACCTGCGTGTCGGCTTTTAATATTTTATTTCTGTTGTATTTCATATTTAGACTCGAATGTAACTCGAGTATAAAAATTTGTAATGTACAAAAGTGAAGACGACGGAAATTCCGGAGAACTTGGACTCGGGAGAACTAGCCGACAACACCAAGACGGTCAAGAGGAAGCGCTTGGAGAAGCCGCTAGACCTAGGTTGACCATCGGATCCTCTCATTGGCTTGAGAGGGTCTTAGTAGGGCCATGACCAAGTCACTTAAGTTTATTTTATTATTGCTATGCTTGTGATGTATATGATGCATGATAATATAGAATAGTAAAAATAAACTTAAGTGTATGAGATGCACAAGTAATGTGGGAACCACATTTTGATGTGCACTTAATACACATTTAGGATTAAATTAGATTTCATAAATGCCTAGATGTGATGCACATCCTCGATTAGATTAGATCTAAAATCGAATCGACTCATAAACGCCTACCGGGTCCTGATACCCATCACTACCTCGATCATATGCGCTTGTCGATTCTGCCAAAGCAGAGCAACGCATTTAATCTTGGTAGGATGCGGAGGGACAACCTTGGTCCCGCCTATCACGGCTCGGGTTAGATCGAGCTCAATCAGATTGAGTAACTAGTTAACTCAATTGGATCGAGTAAAGCTATAGGCGTATTCCAATAGTTGGAAAGGTAGGACAAGATCGCATTTATCAATAGTCTTGGGAGATTTAGCCAAAGCTAACTCAAGATTATTCATAAATGTTAATTCTTGATCCTATAAACAAGAGTTGCATAGAGATGTAATTGATAAATTAGTTATCTACCGATCATACTAAGTCTTGGGCGATTTAGCCAAAGCTAACTCAAGGCATAGTATGATGTGGATCTTGTCCCACATAAATTATAGTAAATTGGTACGGATCTAGTAGTATGGTTTGACCACTCCAATGACTTGATTCCACCAAAATTCCTATAATTTAGTGGGAGCATCATTTAATTAAAGGCCTAATTAGATGATTACTAGAATATGATATTTATTCTCTGCATTTATCTGTTGTAGATTGCCATGTCTTCAAACGCGAACACTCTCTCTCTGCGATCTGTCCTTGAGAAGGACAAGCTCACTGGAGCTAATTTTCTGGACTGGTACAGGAACTTGAGGATAGTCCTCAAACAGGAACGTAAGTGGTACGTTCTAGAGCAAGCAGTTCCTGAAGCACCACCACCCTCAGCCATCCGTAGCGTTAGAGATGCTCATCAGAAGCATCAAGACGACGCGTTAGACGTGTCGTGCCTAATGC
>JAGFNQ010004691.1:154135-272012 GCA_024364735.1 Boesenbergia rotunda
CGTTACCTGGAGTCTCTTCTTGGAATGATTCATGTAGCGCTGTACAAGCGAAGACAATTAGCGATGGTCAGAAATGCAGATTAAAATGAGTTGTAGGAGTCTTACCATTACAAAGCCTGCCACAGTTGTTGGCTTGAACTAATATCAGGGTTGTTAGTCGGGACAGAGTAAATGAAGAAGAAACTAATCCTGCTTCCAACTTACATTCGGACAACATTTACAATATTTAAGAAAATGATGGTGATAGAGAAGCAGAATACTTTGAGATGCATAAAAACTTCCCCTCTAAGTATTTCAAGTCCTTGCGATCATGAATTGGATACCAATTTACTACAAACTTGCACAAATAACTCATTCTTAAATTACAAAAACATTCTAGTTCAAAAGCAAATAGAGGGAATAAGCTCCCAGAAAAGATAAACACTTTGAAAGCACTTGACTAGTACAAAATTTTTCTAGAAAGAATAAAATCACTGCATGAAAGATTGTACTCGTGGTGGTCAAGAGAAATGAATTCCTGCCTTGTTGAAGAGCGAGAGTAAATACAGGAAGTCTACCTGTGTTAACTTAGCTGCCCTCTTTTCTACAAAATCTCCCTGCTTCAGAATCCCCAACACTTTGGCCTTAAAACTGGCATCGTTGCCATCCTCCCCTACCATATCCATGTCTTCTACTTCCATCTCTTGATCATCCTTCTCATCACTATTGCCCATGCTTAGGTCCTCAACCATGTCTGCTAAAACTGCAATATCTTCAGAGGACACTTTATCCTCCAGTTGACTTTTATTATTTAGTTGCAAGGCTTGCAAAGTCCTGTAATTCTTTTCCAGTAATGAAATGACACTTTTCTGTCTGAAGATTGATCCCAAGGTCTTGTTTTTACGGTTAAAACAAACGCGCACCAGTCCATCCCACTCCTTGAAACTTACCGGTGGAAGTGGTCGCCTAGGCTCTATTCGTACAACAGAGGAATCAACCTTGGGTGGGGGCCTAAAATTATTTCGTCCAACTTTCAAGAGATGGGAAATCCGTGCCAGCAGCTGAGTGTTCACAGAGAGCCGACAGTATAGATTGTCGCCAGGGCTTGCAACTAATCTCATTGCAAATTCACGTTGAAACATGATGACAGCGCATCTGAAGGCTGGACGATGTGCTAATAGCTTAAAGGTCAGAGGTGATGAGATCTGATAAGGGATGTTTGCTACACAGATATCGAAGTATGGAAGCTCACACTTCAACACATCTCCTTGAATTACCTAAAAGATCAATATAGCAAGAAAACAATTATATTTTGCCTGAAAAACAATAAAATAAAACTTGTTATCACTTTCCAAAAATTTTGGAATTCGACGGAACCATTGCATCTGAAACTAGGTTAATATGTATTAAATGATCTATTAGAAGAATGGAACAATGTTTAAACTTTAGAGAATCAAAACTTCCACCTAATGATTTCATTTAATAAGATGGAAAATAAATTCACACTGAACTACTTTGTACTGATATTAAGATTAACATCCATTTTGTTTTTGATTCAATCACAAACCAAATGGGAAGAAAAGCGAAGCTGGTTTTCTTTCTCAATTTCCTACTAAAATCTTCCTATGGGAGGTAGGAACTTTGTTTACGTGATTTGCTCATGATCCATATCGGAGGAGTGATGTAACACATATAAATATTAGAAGGGTGCGTACTTCAGACTGGAATATTTGCAGAAATAGGTTCTTTCTTCCTAAATACAGGCGTAGTGAGAGCTAGAAATGCAATCAGTAGCATTTGTTGCAATAGAAGATGGAGATTGACAACATGAAATCTTGAGCCAACTCTAGCAAATCATCTGAAATCTATAGCCCTAAATTAATGAACAAAAAACACTGCGCAAGGCATCATACATGGCAGCGTAATAGAACCAAATTAAGACCTCACGAGGGAAGAATTCCTCTGAAACTTTATCACCACTGTCTCAAAGGGCGATAAACAAGGGGATTAGAAATAAAGTATACCTTCAGGTTGTTAGAGTGAGGGGTGCCCTGGAACCGGCGGTTGAGCTCGAGGACCATGCGGGGGTCGAGCTCTACGGCGACTACCGACTTGGCGACCTCGAGAAGCTTCTTGGTGAGGTTACCAGTACCGGGCCCGATCTCGAGGACGACATCGGTGGGCTTGATGCCGGACTTATGGACGATGGTATCGACTAGCATGGGGTTCTTCAGAATATGCTGCCCCTTGGACTTCTCGAAGGGGACGCCCCCACCCCACCTCTGCTGCGGCGGCGGCGCTTGTTGATGCCGTTTCTTCTGAATCTTGCCGCCCGCCATGGTCGCCCCTGCACTTCCCGTCGTCTCCGTGACCGGTTCTTCATTAGGGTTCAGGAACTTATAACATCCGTACGTCCACCTTGTTGGGCCGACAAAGCCCGGCCCATATATTCGAATCAATAAGTTGGGCCGAAAACGCTACTGCTGAAATGGGCTGGAACCGGCGAACCGCCTCGTCATCCTAACCGATTCAAAAATTAGGAAATAGAATCAAAAATCAGTTAATTGGAGAAAACTCCCCAATCCAAATTGGCATTTACATGCACTCCCCACTAATAAATTCTTTGCATTTACTCCCTAATAGATTGAGTATAAAAAACTAAAAACTCAGTATACATTATAAAGATTTGAGTATAAATTGTTTGAGATTTAGTACTAATTTAAGAAATTTGAGTACAAAGTTTCGGTGACCCCTCATGTAAAAATCTTGATGTCGTGAGTATAAAAGAGTGAAAACTCAGTATACATTATAAAGATTTGAGTATAAATTATTTGAGATTGAGTACTAATTTAAGAAATTTGAGTATAAAATTTCGACGACCCCTCATGTGAAAATCTTGATGTGGTGGATGCAACCTTACATATTCAAATTTCTAAATTTTATACTCAAATTTTTTAAAATAATACTCAATCTAAATCAATTCATACTTAAATTTTGATAATGTATATTGAAATTTTTACTATATACTGAAACAATGTATACTCAAATTTTTTCAAATAATACTCAAATTTCTTAAATTAGTACTCAATCTCAAACAGTTTATACTCAAATCTTTACGATTTATACTGAATTTTTACTCTTTTATACTGATAAAAAAAATAACACATAAAACTGTCTTGTCAATCTCATCAGAGAGTGCATGCAAAAATATTTTTGTTGGGGAGTGCATGCAAAGCCCACTTTGATGTTGGGGAGTTTTCTCAAATTTTCCCATAAAAAATCGCTCTAATTCATTGAATCTCTCATAAATAAATATTCTAAAACAAATATCTAATAAAGTTTTTTAGTCAACCTAATTAATTTAAAAAATTCATAACTTAAAAAAAAATACATATCAACTTAAATTCATAATCCAATTTTGAATTTTTTGTTTCAACACGGGGCAGCCTGCTTGAACCCGTAACTCACGTGTGATAATCCATTCAGATTAACATGTGATAATCTATTGAGATCCGTTTTTAAATAGATTAATAAAATTTTAATTTAATCTGTCCAATCTAAAGGGTTAGATTTGATGTCCAAAATAATATATCATGATTAGATCCTCTAATAATAAATCAGGAATTTGGATGTTACATTATCATGAGAGGAACTGATGATTAATATATAGATGTTATCATTATGAGATCTGGGGGTTAAAATCTGATAAAATCAGTGTACCTGTGCATGGGTGTTGCCACTATGAGTTCGGGGGTCAAAAGCTGGCAAAATCGGCGTGCCCGCCCTCCCCATGTGCTAGTCACAACATCCGGGCTAGTAACATCCATGATTTACCTTCTCCGTGTTGGCTCTAGGACAGATTAACGGGGTGCTCGAGACGAACAAATCATCTTTTTTCATAACTTGAGACTTAACTGTAACGTATCATTAAAATTTCCCTTCTTAATAAGTAGCAAACATGATAATGTTAGCTATTATAATGAGTCTCCATGCGTACTTTTCAAATTTATCCGGACGATCGATGAAAAATTTATATGACACATACTGAAAAAATTTATATGACACATACTGATTGTCTCAGATTCGACTATTAATTAATTAATTATTATTATTTTTATTATTTTTATTTTTAGATAAATGCATCATAATTGAACGATCTCCGATGAGTCCCAGAATATAATATGGCAATCGAAAATCATTGACGATATCCAAGCGAAAAACAAATATGCACCTATTAATTGCCACATTATTCTTTAAAATTTTACTAAAATTTTTTTCTTCGGTGTATGATTACTCGTATATGGTAGACTTAACAACGCTAAAGCAAAACGGGCGGACTTACAACGTGAAAGCAAAACACTATCTTAATCAAATGACGTCTTCTTTCTAAAAGCCAAAGCAGATGACTCTTTAGGTGGCTAATGCAAACCTGCCCTACTGCGCTCATCTGTGTCACATGCTTAAGGCCGAGATTGTCCCCATTACAGCCCTAAACTATCCCTCACCTCACCCACAGCGATATTTAAAAATAGAAGACAGTACTGGCCGGCTAGCTAGCTAATGGAGCTCAAAGAACGCTGCTGCTAATTCAGTGCCTTCTCCACACCAGCTCCATCTCAGCCACCAAGACAGGTGATCGCATAAGAGGCATGTGGTGGTTGCTGCACAAAGCGGATCAAAAAACTGGATGGAGTAAAACAACTTCTCTTCTTTGATTCTTCACGATGGCGTGCGCGCACTCGAAGTAGCACAGCACAACGCATACAAAAGCCCACACACTCTGTCACTACCGATTTTCACTGTTATATCAGCTTAATTCCTTAGTATATATGAGAGAGAGGAAAAGGAACAGGATGAATTGAGAAACTTGAAGCTGAAAATTTTCACTGTCAAATGCATTCTGAAAAGAATGGCACTGTGCTTCATGATGAGCTGCATTAAGTGACAGCTCGGCGATGGATCGATGGATGGAACCCGAGGAAGATCTACATGTGTGCTTAGGAATCCCATTACTGAACAATTGATTAATTAAGACAAAGTAGCAGTGACAGAGTGCCACCGGAGGCTCCAACAATGGCCCAACCCTTTTGGATTAATTATTAGGACAACAAGAACTGTGCCTGTGGTGGCAGCAGCTCTGTCACCTGTCCACAATGTGTTGTCTTGCCACAAATCAAGTGGATCAAGTTTTTTTTAATGGAGTGGAAGGAAGAAGGTGGTGAGTGATCTGCGGACAAGGTGAGAGCAGTTTCAGCTGAAATTTTCTTATCTCCGTATTCTTCTTGGGATTGGGTTAGGTCACACACATTCTTGATTCCACCAAAACCTCTGTCAGCCAACAACAACAAAAGAAAAAAGAAAAAAAAACACTCTCCTTTTCTTTCCTCTTCTCCTATAAGTAGCCACCATCTTCGACTATCCTCCTCCATATTCAATTCTGCTTCTCCATGATCTGTGTAGACGATGGTCCTCCTTGTTATTTTCCACAGCTTTCTTGAACTGCATGCGAAATCTTGAGTGTGGGTGTATATATATCTGAATTGCAGTTCAATGAAGCTGTGGGAAATTACAGTGAGTGGCCGAATTTCTATGATACCGTATCCTCCTCTTTGTTTGCCAAGGTCAGTTCTTAGTTCATAGTGAACATGAAAATTAAAGAAAGAGAGAAGACTCCAGTTGGGTTGTTCTTCTAATTATTTAGTTTTTATCTTTTCTGAATTATAATTTTCCTTTAATTAAGTGTCATAGTGTCATGAATTCTCTTTTAATTTCTTCATGAGATATTTACTGATTCTTTCTCTGTTTCAACTGGATATCACAATTTCTATCTAGTTACATGTTTTCTAGCTTTCCCCTCTTAAGAAACAACATGCATGAGCAATCACCCTGTCGTCATTTCTCTGTCTATTTTCTTTCCCAATTTCCTTCTCCAAGAACACATAACTTAACTTCAATATTAGTGTTTTCATATCCCAATTTAAATGTTCAATATTATTTTCGAGTTTTACACAAAAGCAAGGTCGAGATAGGTCGAGATTAGCCATATTACCTAATATGAAATATTATCCCATCCAAAGGCTTTGTAGGAAGGTTGGTGAAGGAACATATTACTTAAGAAAATAAATTCAAGAGAATTCAAACTTCGATTAATATCAACTCAGCCCATGGGGATTAAAAATGCCAATGATTGAATCCATCAATCAAAAATGAGAGAGAGATTGAATTGTCACGTAGGAGGTGCAAATTGGAGAGTCGAATATGCATGATGAGCAGAAGGCAGGAGCTGGCTTTTTGCAGTAGAGGTATGGCCATGGCGTGAATCAGAGAGAGAGAGAGGGGAAGCTTGGCGTACGCAACACCAAAAGCAAAAGCCAGCCGACTGCACAACGCAAAACACGGGGCCACTAATCAGATCACCTGCAAGTTCCTTTCTTTATTCATTTTTGTGTCCCTTTTGTTTTAAAGAGAGAAATAAAAGAAAGAAAAAAAAAAAGGTGCAAAGGTTTTGTCATTTGTGCTCTCTCCCTGCACAAAGCTGCTGAAAAAGTCGCCAATGGAACCACCACCACCACCACCAGCGAGCCATGCATGCATGCTTGATGGCTTCTCTCTTAGATACAACCAACACCAAGCATTGCTACTTCAAAATGGCATTAGCATTGCTAGCATTTTATATGCTATTTCTGATCGGTAAGTATTTGAAGATCGGGAGGAAGTGATTGGATCTTCATGTGTTAAACAATGGACGAACATGATTACAAAGGAAGAAACCAAGACATATATATCAACTTATGTTAGGACTAAAAGAATTTAGATATCTCTACAATGATATGATATTGTCCACTTTAGACCTAACATCTCATGATTTTGCTCTTGGACTCTCCCAAAAAATCTCATGCTAATGGAGATATCATTATTACTTATAAGCCTATGATCTTTTCCCATGTGTTTAGATGTGAGACTATGTTTACAACTTACAACCCTAACAATCCCCCTCAAACAAAAGACTACATGCCCCCCACAAGCGAAAACTCTTTCTGTTTTGATGTCTGATCCTCAACCTATCAAGACTTTTTATCCCTTGGTCCATCCGACCTACTAGGACTTCACTGTCTAGCCGCAACTAGGATTTCTCTGTCTGGTGTTTGGTCTTCTTGATCAAGACACGAGAGCTCACACATCCTTTATTTAAGGCTTAACCCACATGGTTCGATCTGGATCATGAAGAGCGACCTGGCTCTGATACCAATTGTTAAGACCAAAAAGAATTTAGATATCTTCACAATAACATGATATTGTCCACTTTGAACCTAAGCCCTCATGATTTTGCTCTTGGACTCTCCCAAAAAGTCTCATGTCAATGAAAATATCATTATTCCTTATAAATCTATCATTTTTTTCCATATATTTAGATGTAGAATTATGTTTGTAACTTGCAACCCCAATAACTTACCTCATTTTGCAAGTCTTTAACATGTATTAACTATGTGGCAAAAGGGCTTTGAAAGAGAGAGAGGATAAGAGAATACAGTATCTAGACATGTTCTCAGAATCTCAAGGTACCTGCACTTGCATCACTGAACTAAACTATGGATTCTTAACCTTCAACCAGTTGATCATGCATCCATAGCATTTCCACTGTCCTCTGAAATTGTGAACCTTCGATGACTGGGGATTGAGTCTTCCTTGAACAACTCGTTATCTTCTAAATTGAGTAGCTTCTCTTTTGACACTCCTTTAAGCAAGTCAACCACATCGAGCATTATAGGTCTCTTCTCCGGCTTTTTCTGAGCACAGATGAGGGCCACGAGCACCAATCTCCTCAACTCTTCTTTCACAAATTTCCCACTCAACTTTGGATCTGCAATTTCTTCGAACCTTTGCCGCTGAGCCAACGGAAATGCCCACTCTATGATCGTTTGGTGCGATGTCAAGCTTGACTGATCGATAGGCTTTTTCCCACTTAAAAGCTCCAGAAGCAACACACCGAAGCTGTAGACATCGCAACTTTCTTTGGCCTTCCCTAACATAGCATACTCTGGTGCAAGATACCCTAGAGTGCCTTTCACTCTCGTGGTCACATGCGTTACACCATCTGGAATCAGCTTTGCAAATCCAAAATCTGCAACCCGAGCCTGGAATTCTGAGTCGAGCAAGATATTACTTGCTTTGATGTCTCTGTGGATAATATGGGGTGTAGCATGGTGATGAAGATAACTGCAAAGGGAAAATCATCATTAAAATTGTCGAATAACAATGGCAATACTATAAAGTCGACCAACTTACGCTATCCCCTCAGCTGAGCCAATTGCTATATTCAACCGCCTTCCCCAATCAAGATGACCTCCTACTGCATGATGGCCATGTAGATGGGACAACAAACTCAAGTTAGGCATATAGTCATACACTATGAGACGTTCTTTCCCTTCAGCACAATATCCACGTAAACTCAGCAGATTTTCGTGCCTAACTCTAGCCAAGACCTGGATCTCAACAGCAAATTCCATCTCAGCTTTGCTGCTCCATGTTTTTAGTCTTTTCACTGCAATCTGCACATAATTTGGGTCTGTTAGAACTTAAACTAGATAAGATACTAATTTTAAGCCTATTAAAGGACAAGTCAAACCATCACAACGCCCAGCCAAAGATTGAGAGGACATTTCATCTAGCTGAGAAGCAATGTTGATTTTCATTGCTAGCAGCAACTAGGGGGCACTTCCATTTTAAGATTTGGATAAATGTTAAGGATGGTGTTAGCTATATGTCAGAGGTGTGACCATAGCAATGCATCAATAATGCTTAATCTGATCGGGAAATAAATGAATATTAATTTGATCATTTTTGTCCTAGTTTAGTGATATACAAGAAAAACATAGGAGGAGAGTAAGAATTGAACAAATACACTTGCATTCAATCTTCTGAATCAGCTTCCTATAATCTACCAACTAGCCTAACTCAGCAAATAATTCTTTAACCGAACTATGCAAGCAGTTTAATGAGAAAAATAATATACTAGATATTCATGTGCAATAAATAGGTTCGCCAGATTTTTTTTGATAACATAATCAACTCAGTTGAAGTTCACTGACATAATCGACACAGTTGAAGTTCACTGGAATGCACACAAAAGTCAACCATAACAAATGAAACAATACTTTGGGTAAAGAGACAAACTTCATGCATCTAAGTTATTAGCATGGGTTAGAAATTTTATTGCTTTTGTATTTATTTATTTTTCCTTCTGTCTCTAAGGATGAAACGAAATCAGATGGAAATTTCTGCAATCAACTATACATAAGAATGCCGTGCTCTTGATTCAGGAATGAGTAGAAGGGGTTTTCCAGGTATTGGTAATTAGAAAAAGCTTGCAGAGATTAGTGATACTTGTTTAGGTTTATGACGAGAAGTTTCTGCCTAACTTTGACTATGATAGGAAGGTAGTTCCACAATATTTACCTGAATCAAACTTCTGAAGCAACAAGCTTTCAGTTTCCAGAAATTGCCTAAGGGCTCAAGGCATTTGAGCCTGTAATGAAAATTGCTAGCCAAAGTGATTGAAAACAAATAGTTAAACCTTATTCTATGGTACAAAATAATTGAGTGCATATCAACCGAACAACTTTTGAAAGAGACTTTGCAACTTCTAGGAGTTTTATATTCGATTGATTGATTGAAAATGATGGGACTCTGCATTCAATGGCTAAATTTTTAAAGATCTTAATCAATCCTTTTCTTGCATAGCTTACAATTGTATGCAAATCTTCTTGTTTGATGCTGCTCATGGTTGTGTTAACTATCAATGAGGAAAGCTTTCAAATTGCCATTTTACATTTCACAATTTCGATCTGTTGTCTAATGTTCTACCACACAACACATGCTACAACTTGTGTCAAAGGCAGGTAGGGCAACAACAACACTAACCAAGGCTTATCCCAGGTCAGCTATATGAATCCCTCTACATCATTGGGCTCTATACCCTACAATATCATCATCTATACTTAAATAAATTTTTTCTTGTTTTATTGTTGCTAAGCAAGTCTTTTATGGTCTTCCTCGTATAATATGCGTATTTGTTATAGTTTCACATCGCCTAACTGGAGCATTTATTGGTCGTCTAAGTACATATCCGTAACATCTAAAACGTGTCTTTCGGAGTTTTCCATCAATAAATGAACTCCGACTTTTTCTCTAATATTCTCATTTCTTATTCTGTCCATCCTTGTAGGTCCACACGTCCTCATCTTTTGCTCATGCCGAACATTCAGTATATAATATAGCAGGTAAACCACCGTTTTGTAGAACTTCTCCTTTAAGATAATACCTACTCTATTTTTTGGTTTACTCTTTCTTGTGTATCTTCTTGTAAAACCGGAGTTCTCTATCATGTTTATCTTCTTGTATACCCAGTTTGTCTCTTGTACACACAAAATACTAATTCTTTTCATAATCGTCGTATCTACTACCTATATTGCTTTACCAGTGAGAATTCCAATGTTTCATATTCCAAATCTTAAAATATTAGTTTTCTTATAATATTTGTTCTTATTCAACGTATAGTGTGAGAACACTTGTCTATTTAACACGACACCCAAATCCTTATGGAGATGTAATGGTCTTTGCCGATACGTTACAATCTCAAGGAGATGTACGTGTCAAAGGCAAGGATGGAAAAAAAAATACTAACTCATATTTTGGCACGTAAACTAATTTGCAAACAAATTAGCAACCTTTCCCATAAATTCAAGGTTTCTAACATCTTTATAATCATAAACTCATATCACAATTTGTATTGAAACTAGAAACTAAAAAAGATCAGTCTCTCAAAATTTGACTGTAAGCTAATTTGTTTGTTTGAGCCCTGCAAATTCGCACTATGCTGGAATAAAATGGTCTTATGTTGATTTATGGGTAACTTTTGAGAGACGAGTTTTTTTTAAAAGTTTTTTACTTTAAAATAAGTCGCAATATGAGTTTGTCATTCCAAAATATTAGATTTTAAATTTATTGGCAACAAGTTGATTTGTAAGACTGCTTACATCTTAGAACTTGGCATTGTGTTAGTACAAAATGGTCAAAAGATGATTTACAGATAGGATTGTGATCAAACTTTAAGACAATGAGTTTTTAGATTTTTGACTTTAACACAACAAATCATAACATGGCTTTATAACTCCAAAAATATTTAAAAACTTAAATTCATAATGCACAAGCCCTAACTATGTTGGAACAGAATGGATGCAAGTTGATTTGCAAAATAATTATCACACGCATTTTGTGAGCCGTGAGTTTTTTTGGTTTTTAACTTCAACACAAACTGTAATATGAGTTTCTAACTCTAAGATGATGCAAGATGACTTACAGCTTGCGCACGAGGATATGTGTGGGTGCGTGGGTGGTTTGCAAAATGAAATTTTGACTAAGATTTTTCAAGTCTATGTTAGATGGCCGAATTTTCTTTAACTAATTTTTTCAGTCAACAGCTTGACTTCTTTTTTTTTAATTATCCAGAGCCCAGAGATTTCTTGCATTGTTTTCTGACCAATTCGTATGATGCGACACCAAAACATAAGAAAAGAATCGGATTAAAGGGAAACGAGAAAGGCAAGGGGGAAAAAGGACTATCTTTTATTCCAGCAGTTGAAACTTGAAACACTAAATAAACATGCTCAACTCTCCGGTTTCAACGTGCCATAGAAAGTTTATCGAGGTTATAGACTCTTGAAAACACAGACAAAATTACTCTCTATGCAGTTATCTGTTTGCCGATTCGATCCAACCTCAGTCAAATAACCATCTCAGATAAACATCAAACTCCTTCGAAAGAACCATATGAAAGCGAGAAAACGCAAAAAGAAAGGACAAATATGTTTAATCATTGTTTGCTAGGGTGAAAACGATGAGAGATTCAACCAAACCTACCTGAGATCCATCCCACAGCTGACCCCAGTACACGCTACCAAACGCCCCTTCGCCTAACTTGTTATCATAATTGAAGTTGTTGGTGGCCGAATGCAGCTCCTTGAGGGAGAAAACCCTCCATCTCGGCACCGCCTTATTCACCGGCTCCTTACTGTCACCCACAAATAACGACAATCTTTACTTCCGTGTACGGATCAAACCACAAACCTAAAAATGAGCGCATCCGCGTACCTATTCGACGATTTTGTACAGCAGAACAAGTAGCCTAACCCCATCCCCACTCCGAGCGTCCGTAAACCGCGCAGGCACTTCTCGTCGATCTTCACTTGTCTTGCACAGGGAACCAAACTCACAGGAGCTCAGTCTTCGCCGCCTCCACCGCCATCCGAGAGAGAGGAGGAGAGAGAAAGAAGCGGCACCCGGGAAGGGAGACGAGCAGCAAGCTACTCTGAACGACCGCAAGAGGAGCCTTTCAAACCGAGAAAAGAAGGTCGAGCGAGTGCGCTAACTCGCGGAAGAGGTTTAGCGAAGAGTCTGGCGGCAACGTGTCGCATTTTCATTGGGTAATTTGAAGACTTCCACGGCAACGGGACACGACTTCCTACGCCTGGGTCTCCGTGTGAAGGCGGGTGAAGTTGACGGGTCTATGTAAACAAAATTATTGGGTGCGCGCATGTCTGCAGATTAGTGAGTTGGTGGTGGAGCCCTATCTCTACGCGTGGGTCCAGTTCGACTCGTCGGATGGGATGACCGAGACAGACAACATTAAGAGTATCTCTATCCCGTCTGTTTCACATTCGTCGGTAAATTGTCCGATCATCGATCGGATACCATCGATGATTTTTGATCGTCGTCCTGAATCAAATGATATTCTGGGAGAACGATGAATCGGTCGGAATCATCGTAATTACAATCTCAACGGATTCGACGGTGAATCCGACGAAATCGCAATTGTGGCAATCCTGACTAGTTCACCATGCTTCCCAGGATATAGTTTTCTTTGGGGCGGCGGGCGAAGACCGCCGATAATATTTGATCGACGATTAGACAACTCATCGACCGTCGTCGATGAGTGAGACAGGCGGGGCAGAAAAAAAAAGTGGGACATGCGATTTGCTCTCAGAAATATATATATATATATATATATATATATATATAGCTGACACTTCATAAACGACAGTAAGCAACACGCTCACGTGTCAAACACGTCTCGTAGTAATTACTAGGTAATAGTTGCTACAAGCTCAAACTAACTTTATTTACATGTTGTAGCAGCTATATACTTTATAGTATCTGCTATACAAGTTTCACAATTTGGCAGCAAAAAGAAAGGTGACGTTGTCTCTTTCAAACCTCCATACTCGATCGTAAGCCCTTCATATACAATATACATTTTTTTTGTAAAATAATTTTTATCACAAGCGTTATATTCTTTTATTAGAAATATTAATTTTTTATATTATATAATTTGCAGGAAACCTCACAAATGGTTTATTCGATTGTCAGTCGTTTCATTTTAAGTTCTAATTTCCTATAACATAAATAAATTATTTATACATGATTCTAAATGATGTTCTAATTCCCTCTAAATGCTTCTTAAGGTCGGCAGAACGGGAATTAAGACGCTTGATAGAAAATCTAAACAAGTTAATAGCTTTAAGAGTTTTTGATTTTACACTAGAACTACAAAACTAAATAGGTGGCAAAACGAGCTATTAAAACATATTATGAGAAAATCCTACCGCCTACCTCCTTTACATTGAGAGGAAAAGAAAGGTCGTGTGCAGTATGAAGTTCAAACTCCCTTAGAAAACAATCAAAAGTGAGAAGTTTTAGTATTTCGGGTTAATGAATTGTAACAGATTCGAGAATAAACAAAATTATTCTCTACAAATCAAAAGTGTTAGATTATCTTTTGCCTTAGAACTCTTGAACATTCTAAAGCTTGTATAATACATTTCATTCTAGTTGTCGTTATTTTTATTTCTAAATTTCTGATTTGATAAATTTTATTTTGTCGTGTATACCTGTAATATGAAATTGAAAGGCTACAACATGATACTAGCTGCTACATTCCGAACATCATAACTTTTGACTTCGAAATCAGAATAAGATGATTTTTTTTATTAATCGAAGATCGTTCAGAGATATATAATTTTAAAAAAAGATCGCTTATTCTGATATTCCAATCAAAGGTTATGGTATTCAAAAATTTATTATACAATTGTAGCAGTTATTATTGAGCAGTTGCTACACGTTGTAGCTACTACAATTGTGTACATGGTAGCTATTATAATTGTGTAACAAACTTTTAAACATTATAACCTTTGACTATGATATCAGAATTAGACGATTATTTTTTTAATCGAAGATCGTACAGAGATATATAATTTAAAAAAAACGATCACCTCATTGTAATATCCGAGCCAAAAGTTATAATATTTAAAAGTTTACTATACAATTGTAGCATCTATTATTGAGTAGCTACTGCATGTTGTAACATCTAATGTGCAGTAGCGGCTACGACCATTACTGAATAACTGCTACATGTTGTAGCAACTTAATCGCGTAGTTACAACAAATTGTATAGTAAACTTTCGAATATCATAACTTTTGACTCAGATATCAGAATGAGGTGATCTTTTTTTAAATTATAAATCTCTTAGGGGGCATTTGGTTTGCTTGTTTTTCATTTTCATTTTCTGTAGAAAATACGGTTTTCTGGAAAACGTGTTTAGTTTGCATTTTCTAGTCTTGTTTTCCAGAAAATGATATAACGTTTTCTAGAAAACTAAAGAATGAAATAAAGTCATTTTTCAGAAAACCAGAAAATGCGATTTTCTGGAAAATAAAAATAGAAAATGGAGTAAACCAAACGCCCCCTTAATGATCTTAAATTTAAAAAAATCACCTCATTATGATATCAGAGTCAAAAATTATATTGTTCGAAATATTACTACACAGTTATAGCAACTACTTACGGTAGCTGCTATAACTGTGTAGCAACCTTATGATGTTCTGAACGATTTATCGAACCAGAAATTCAAGAATAAAACTAATGACAACTAGAATGAAACGTATTATACATGTTTTAGAATGTTCAAGAGTTTTAAGACAGAAGATAAGCTAACAGATCCTATAAAGATAACAACTTGAAATAACATATCTATTCCTCATCTCTAATTTATAGAGAATGATTTTGTTTATTCTTGAATATGTTATAATTCATTAACCCTAAATACTAAAATTGTTCACTTTCGATTGTTTTCTCTAGGAGTTTGAACTTCATACTGCACACGATCTTTCTTTTCCTTTCGATGTAAATGAGACAAGTGCTAGAGCGTTATCATAATATGCTTTAAAAGCTCATTTTGCCACCACTTTAGTCTTGTAGTTATAGTGTAAACACATAAACCCTTAAAGCTATCAACTAGTTTAGATTCTTCTATCCAAGCGTCTTAATTCCCAATCTGCCATCCTTTATAGACAATATATTTTTTCACCTATATTAAAAATATCATTTTGAATCACGTATAAACAATTCATTTTTGTTAGAGGGAATTATAACTTAAAATAAAATGGCTTACCATCGAATAAATTGTTTGCGAAGTTTCCTATAAATTATATAACACAAAAAATTAATATTTCTAATAAAAGAACACAGCGCTTATGATAAAAATTATTTTACATAAAAAGCAAGCATATACTGGATATGGAGGGCTTACGATCGAGTGTGGAGGTTTGAGCGAGATAGCATCATGTTTGATTTTGCCTCCAGATTGCGAAGCTTGTATAACAAGTATTATAAAGTAGCAATTATAACGTGTAGCAGCTCTAATGGCGAATAAAACTAATTTGAGCTTGTAACAGCTATTAACCAGTAACTACTACAATACATGTTAGACGTTGTAGAAGCTCTTGTCTAGTAGTTGCTAAAACGTGTAGCACGCACTTGTACACATATTTAACATTGTAGCAGTCATTGTCCAGTAGTTGTTATACGTGTAACAAGTACTTGTATAAAATTTGCTACAACGTTATTATAGCTAGTTTGAAGTAGCTACTACCACATAATTAAGGAGAGCTAGTTTACTCTAACGTTGTAGCAGTAGCGTAAATAGTTCTACAAAACTCTATTGACCAACTATAAACAATATTGTAACTGATTCTACTTAAATAGCTGTTTAAAGTATCTCAGTTATGTGTCATAGGACTTCTATATTGTAGCATCATGTAAAATATTCCAATGTAGACGTTTGTCAAGTTTCCTGCAAATAAGATAACCAAAAAAATTACAACAATTTGTCTATTGTAGCAATTTTAAGGTTTTAACACTTTCAAGGTTATAGCAACAAAAGGTTGTAACAGCAACTTTGAGGTAGCTGCTACAATGTGTATCATCATAATACTGTAGCAGCTGACGTTGTAGTCGAAAACCCTAATTAAAAAATTGGAAGTCAGAATGAAATGGGTGGGGGCAGCTGTGGTAGATTTTATTTTTTGGGGATCTTCGTCGGTCGACAAGAAGAGATTTAAGATAACTTTGTTTGCGTCCAACGAAGGAAGGAGCGACAATGACGAAAGAAGACAGCGAGAGTAGGACTAAGAGCGATGGAAGACGGCAGCGAGGGTAGGAGCAAGAGCGACGGAAGATGGAGGCGAAAGAGAAGGGTGCGAGAGCAAGGGAAATTTAGAATTTAGAAAAGTGATGATTTAGTAAGGTTTTTATAATGGAGGGAGGAAAGTGAGAGAAAACAAAAAGATTATTTTAATACTAAAAAGAGTAAATAGGAGAGAGAGAACGAAAGGGTTTTTAAAATAAAAAAATGAGCTGGTAGCACCACGTGAGTGTGTTGCACACAAAGTGCGTACCAACCAAGTGTATTTTATTTTTCTTTATTTTTTTAACTTGTGATTATACCGTTTAAGATTTTACCAGGAACGGATCCAGGAATTAGAGATGGACTGAGCTAATCTCAAATTAGTTGTGTCCACCAAGGACATTGTAAAAGAGGTTCAAGCTCACTTCACGTGAACACGTCTAATCTTTTCCTACATTTTATCAAATTTTAACTTTTTATAAATGGATTTTTTTCATTATTTATGAAATGTTAAGTTAATTTATTGATAATGATATCTAATTCATTAAAAATTTAGGGTTCATGGATGAAGATCTGACCACTGACGTTGATGTTAGAGTGTTTCGCCCAGTAAGGGAAAAGTAGTCTATCCACGAGCGCGCCGTGAGGTCGTACTCGAGTGTTTGTGCAGGACCTTAAAACGTAACTGCTGTTAGAATTTGGTGACATGAATTCTGTTTAATCCGTTAATATTTATTAGATATTTTCTTATTTATATGTTAATTAACAGATTCTTTATAAACCTGTTAATTAACAGTTTTGTTATTAATTTTTTATTTGACTAAGTATTCTAAGGTCCCTATAAATTGTGTATCTCATAGACAAGTTGAATCAATCAATGAAAAAAGTTATTTGGTTATCTCTTCTTTCTTTCTCTCTACCTCTCTTCTCTCTCTACTTCTCTTTACTTTATTATATGAGAGTTGCCGTTTTTCCGTCATAATTTCGTTTCAAGTGGTATCAGAGCCAGGTTGGATGTCAACCGGGATTAATGACAATGGCAAGTATGAAGGAAAAATCCGCTGCTGCACTATGGCTAAAATTGGAGCAGTTGTGCATGACAGAGAAGTCTGGTGAGGTTGATGTTGCCGAAAATCACAGTAATGGTGAACTTCTCGTTGCCTCTGATGCTGATTTGAAGCAGAGTGAGGAATGAATTCTTGATTCTGGCTGTACATTTCATATGTGTCCCAATCAGGATTGGTTTTCAACATATGAAACGGTTTCGAGTGGTGCCGTTTTGATAGGCAATAATGCATCCTGCAGAATTGCTGGTATTGGTACGGCCAGAATTAAGATGTTTGATAGTGTCATTCGAACACTTGGTGATGTGAGGCACGTCCCTGATTTGAAAAGAAATCTGATCTCTTTAAGTATTCTTGATTCTAAAGGGTACAAGTACACTGGTGAAGGTGGAGTTGTGAGGATCAGTAAAAGGTCTCTTGTTGTGATGAAGGGACTAAGAATAACCGCCAGTTTATATGTTCTGCAGGGATCCACAGTAATAGGTGATGTTGTCGTCACAAGGTGATATGGATAAAAGAATATCACTTACGGAAAGCTTGTAAGGAAGCTATTTGGCCGAAAGGACTCTTCAGTGAGCTTGGCGAAGACTTACAGATTACTACAGTTTTTTGTGATAGTCAGAATGTTATTTTCCTTACGAAAGATTAGATGTTTCATGATAGGACAAAGCATTACTTGGACTTGGTTGATGCTAGATGCTGAGATTTGCCTGTGGGACTTTTGTGAAAAAAGTGGAGAATGTTCATTTGAAGATTTATGAAATTCGCGTCAAGGTGGAGATTGTTAGAATTTGGTGACCCAAATTCTGTTTAATCCGTTAATATTTATTAGATATTTTCTTATTAATATGTTAATTAACAGATTCTTTATAAATCTGTTAATTAACAGTTTTGTTATTAATTTTTTATTTAACTAAGTATTCTAAGGTCCCTATAAATTGTGTATCTCATAGACAAGTTGAATCAATTAATGAAGAAAATTATTTGGTTATCTCTTCTTTCTTTCTCTCTGTCTCTCTTCTCTCTCTACTTTTCTTTACTTTATTATATGAGAGTTGTCGTTTTTCCGTCGTAATTTCGTTTCAGCTGCGATTACCTCTGATCTCAACCTAAGGGTATGATAGCGTTGAGTATATGTCGATCTAATCGTGACAGTCGCGGCTTAAGGCAGCCATGTCGACGACTATGCCTCTGAGGGTGAGAGCCTAGTCACGGAGGGTGACAAGGAAATAGGGGGGTAAGGGAGGTGGATAACGGAGGCGATATCATTAGGGGAGGATGGGCAAAGGACAACAATGGGAGGAACGGGGCAAGCAAGACGGCTAAAGTCAGACCAGAATCGAAGTGTGATCTTGGAGTTGAAGATGAGGATGGTAGAAGTAGCCATCGTCAATGGCCAGAGCTTGCTAATAACTAAGGAAATAGTAATTAGAAAAGGTGCCAATATATTACAAATTCAATTGAATCGAGAGATGATAAGTCAACCCCCTATTTATAATTACAATAAAATAGAAAAAATTAATTAAATATATATAATTGAATTAAAAATAAAATTAATGGGTGCAAGAAAGATCTTATCAAATTCGGCAAAAAGTGATATTGCCCATCTCAAACACTCTAGGCTGCGTTTGGTAGGGCGTAATCCATCCTGTAATGTAATTCAGATTACATTACAAGTTGAATTCCTTTGTTTGGAATAATTTTAAAATTGTAATGTAATGTAATCTCGATTACAAAAGAGGTTGATGATTTGTAATCTGGATTACAAAACAAAACCTCCGTAATCTGGATTATATTACAGCTTGTAAAGTCGTCGGCCGGGTGGCGACGGTCGTCTGCCGGGTGGCGACGGTCGTCGGTCGTCGACGGTTCGCCGGTCGCTGGCCGTCGACCGCCGCCGACGACCGCCGCCGCCGTCGGTCGTCAATCTTGATTACATTACAGGATGGATTACCCCTCATCAAACAAAGGAATCCAACTTATAATAGTTATCAAAGATTACATACAACTCATTACCAAACATAACAATGTAATCAAGATTACATTACATTATATTACAAACTTGATTACATTATAGACCCGATTACATTACCCCCTACCAAACGTAGCCCTAGTGTCATCGGTCCATTGTAAAATATAGACAGATAAATCATGGTATACGACTTTCAAAAAAAAAATTATGAATCAAGCAGCAGACAAATTGAACCTGGGATGACCGGTCCGGCCCCACAGAAGTTTTCTACCGGTCACCAAGATAAATCGGGAAGCGCTCGCGGTGGACAGTCTAGAAGCCTAATGTCCCAAGATTCACGCCCCATTTAAAAAAAATGGTATACGACTTTCTAGATGGAATGGCATAATGTTGGGCGATGAAATCCTTAAAAATCGATCCATGCCTAATCAAGCAAATATACCATCCAAATCGACCTTGAATTACATTGCGCCCATAGAGACGACGACAAACAAAAAAGAAAAAAAAAAGACCTTATCAAATATTGGAAGGACGAAGGATAGAAATACATAAATCTGGGCGGGATGCTCTGGTCCCAAAATTTCTGATCTATCCTTGGTCCACACTAAAATTGCGGTCGGATCATGATTGTGATCCGGTCGCAATTTGTTTCGATCCCCTCTATTGTTCACCGTGCCCCTCAAATTATAGTTTGGGTTTGGACGGGTGGCCGGAGGAGAACGAGAGATTACTGCAGCACGGGATGCCACGAGGGCAGTCCGCACGGTTCCGGATAAAATCGTCCGTAATATAACAAATCTAATATATTTATTGTATTTTACTTATTGGTCTTGCAGATTTGAACGTATAGAAATATTAAAGACAAGTATTTATTAAAATAAAAAAAATTGAAATGCTTAAATTATAAAAAAAATAATGAAAATTTTAGCCTTGCCTGATACGGTAGATTCCAGCTGTCTCCCGGATAAAAGTTAAGGAGGAGCCAAATATAAGATTCCAGCTGACTTACCCAATTGGGGCCAGCTTGGCTAAACAATATGACCCACTTGACTAGTCTGGACCTGACTCATCCGAATTAAATAATTAAGAGTGTTTAAGGGGATAGATGATCCTTCCCAAATGGACGACACCTACCGAGCAGACGAAACCTCCCAAACGGGTTTAATCGAATAAAGATCACACCCGAAAGGGCGACTCATGGTTGCTCGATCATTTTCTCGATAAACCTGATTGAATTGTAGAGAACAGATAAAAAATTTAGCACCGAAGTAAACATTCATGATTATAGTTGAAAAACATAGAGAATTGAGAGGAACGATGAAGATATTTTATTGCACAAGGTAAATGTTGGATCAAATAACAAATGAATTTGAGATAATCGATTCAGTTATACGGAAGTTTTCCATCAATCATCAGGGTAAATTGAGAAGTACTCACGGTAAGCGATCTAGAAGTCCAGTGTCTCAGAATTCGGATCACATTTGAAGAAATTTTTTTTTACAAAATATACCGTAACTAGGGATCAAACCGTGGATGCATGAGATATTGATTAATCGCCCTACCGCTGCACCATATTCAAGGATATTTTTTATTACACAAGGTAGTATTAAAGGACTATGGTAATAATTATTAAAGTTATCATTAAAACAAGAGATGAAAGGGTGATTATTATCATTAATCATCACAAAAACGACCACGTTAATGATTGGTAGGTCATAAATATTAAAATATACGAATAAACAAAGAGGGGAGGATCTTAGGACAAGGAGAGTCATTGGAAAGGTAAGTGAGGGATTTTTAACGAGATTCTCTTTCTCCCTTGATTATTTTCTTCTATATTTTTAAATTTTATCTTGAACATCGGAAAGATAATCATCGAAACATTCCAGCATTATTCTAACACTCTTCTTTATAATTTATTCCCTTTTTCAAGCGAGCTACGACGATCAAATTTCCTCGAGTACTTCTTCATCTTCTCCCATCTAGGGTACAAGATCAAGCTCGCTTCTCATTATCAAGAGGTCGTCCATAGCGGATTTCACTTCCGGAACTGGCCTATCGTTGTATTTGTTTATAGTCAACATGAGTGCTATGAGGGAGTTTCTGAGTTGATTCCGCCCAGTCGAGCTTTAATGTGACTCGGTCAACCCCATTGGTAAAATGAAATTGACCTTTTTGAGTTATGAATTTGATTGCATGTGTGATCGAACATCTCGCCAAAACAAAATAAATGGATAAAAAATTTCTCTGTCAAAAAGTGGCGTATCTGAGTACGTATTTTTATAAATTATTATCTACAGATCTTGAGTTGGTGCTTCGTTTCTTTCTAGCGTCGACCTTTCAATCCTCTTACGGTTGTGGTGGATTCTGATAACATGATTTGAGATGAGATAATTATTTTAACAAAAAAATAAATCATTTCCATTTCTTCCCGTATAAAATTTTATTTACTTTAACTCCCTAATATATAACAATTTACTTAATTACTTTCATTATTTTTAAATATAAAATATCCAAAATGAAATAACTTCTCTATTATTTAACTAAAATATAATATATTTTATATTAAATTGAGTACGATTCTTTTTCAAACTCATTTAATCGAGAATTGATTATTTTTCAAACCTAGTTAATCGACAATCGATTGGAGCTGCTCATAATTGATTGGAGCTACTTCAATTGATTAAGATAATCGATTGAGAAGTTTCGATTAATTAGAAATTGATCGATAATCTATCATTTGTATTTGTCATAAAAGAATATCATCCTTATTTTTTATAGGTATAAAAAGTCCAAAAGTATAATTTTTTCTAAATTCAATACATTTAAATTAAAATTTAATATATTTTCTATTAAATTATGTATAACTTTTTTCGTTTGATCAGTTAATTAAAAATTCATACCAATCAATTAAATTTGATAGAAAATATGGTAGATTATAATTAAATGATATTGAATTCGGAAGAAATTATATCTTATTTCATATTGTCTGTAACTAAAAAAATTAAGGTAATTAGATAAATCGGTAGTTGAAGTAAATAAAATTTTGTATATAGAGAGTTTAAATAATTTTTTTTTGAAACAGAGACGGGAAAGAAAATTAAATTTATTAGTAAGGAATTTAGGATAATTTTTCTTATAAATTATTTTATTCTCCCCTTTATTTACTTTTCCTCTCCTAGAATATGAAATATTTTAATATAATGATTAAATAAATTCAATTTATTTAGTTCTAAAAATTTCCAATCCACCGCATATATTTATTTTGTTTATCACGCCGCCTCTCTGATTCCTTGTCGGTTCTACCGGCACAAATATACCACCGACCTCGCCTCTCTCTCCACTCTCCTCCGCCAGATCAACCGCCGTCACCTCCATCCGTCCGTCCGTCCGTGGCCGCCGCCCTCACGCGCTGCCGTGGCGTCGTAGAACAAAATTCATTTATTTAATAAACCAAACATTACGAAAGTATCTCCAACGGTGGCGTCGCACCGCTTTCCTTTGTCGGCCGCGTCACGTGGCGGCGGTTGCGGTCGACTTTCGCTTGCCGGGTTCGTTAATCCGACGCGTTTCCCTCCTTTGACTTGCCGTTCCATTTGTCAACCGCCCGGACGACGTGGCACCCAAAACGGACGAACGGAGAACGCCACGTAACCGTCTGGAGGAAACGGAAGATCGACGGCGTCAAATGAAGTTTGTCGCTTTCCCCTCTCTTTCCTTGTGCGGGACTCAATCTGCTCCACCGTCCTTTTGTTGGCCACGGGGAAAGTGCGCCGACCTCACCGCGTTTACCGCCGGCCTGCGCGCTATATATATCATAGACTGCACGCAACGCGAAGCCACAGCGAGATTTTGATTTGGATTTCTCAATCGATGAGATAGGAGGAGTTCGACGGACGATGGAGGGGCAGATGATCGCGCCGGCGGCGACGCTTGCGAGGAGGCCTGTCAAGGAGCGGCGGTACAGAGGGATTCGGATGAGGAAGTGGGGGAAGTGGGTGGCGGAGATCCGGGAGCCGAACAAGCGGTCGAGGATATGGCTGGGGAGCTACCGCACCCCGGTGGCGGCCGCGAAGGCATACGACACCGCGCTGTTCTACCTCCGCGGCCCCGCCGCCCGCCTCAACTTCCCGGAGGACATCTCCGCCGACGCCGTAGGTGCGGCCGACATGTCGGCGACGTCGATCCGGAAGAGGGCGGCGGAGGCGGGCGCGAAGGCGGACGCGATGCAGCTGGGCGGCACCGCAGGGGCGGCGGCGGCGGCGCTCTGCGCGCGGGAGGAGGAGAGGCGGCGGGTCAAAAAAGGGGTTAAGCGGCGATATAAGAGTCCGGACCTCAATCAGGAGCCGGAGCCGGAGAGCGACGACAGCGACGGCGGCGGGTGGAGCGGCAGCTCGCAGAAGGATGATGCGTGGATCAAGAAATCGGCGGGGGTGTCTGTTTACTGTCAATCGGCGATGGTTTTGTGAAATTTCTAGCTGTAGCTTGTTAGATTTTCGTGGAGGAAGGAATACAACATAAACAAGATTGATATAATGATGATGAAAGGGAAAGGGCCCAAATCCAGATGATGAAAGTCAAAGAAATCTCTTTCTTTATTGTGCAGATGTAGCTCAGTGTTCTACCAATACATAAAGTTTCCTTGATTTTCAATTGAGTTCCTTTATTTTGATTGCATCCTCGACATAAGAATTCAATGGTATACTTTTAGGGGAGTTTGGTAAACCAGTTTAGAAGGTGGGAATGAGAATGAAATATATTTCATTCCCACTTATGATGTTTGATATACGAAAATCGGAATCAAAATATGGATATGATACTCTTAATTTGATAACCCAACCCCCCTTAGGTTATTACTAAACCCCAAAATCCCTTCAATTAAAATTCATTATCATTCTCATTGCCAAATATATATCAAACACCCCCTTAATTTTCTCACCGCTCTATTCAAAGAGAGTACCTAACTATCTTAATAATGGGTCCTGTTAAACTTCTATTCAAAGCCAATATCTAAATCTCTTAATGATTTGTCTTGTTAAACTGTAATCAACTGCTTCTACTGTATCGCTCAGCTATTTGTCTTAACCACATCGTAATGTCCAATCTTAAAATAACAAAAATTACAAATAATATTAAATATAAAACATAAAACAATATTATAAATTATATATAAAGTCTAACAAATAAATTCAGAATTTGTTTTTTTAATAATTCGGTTAACCAAATGTTTTAATTAAAAATCGAGAACCGAACAACTAGAATTAATCAATATTTAAAAAAATAAAAATTAGATTTTCAAATTGACTGAATCAAATTTTCGAAATAAATTAATTTGTTCAATTTTTTTATTTAATCGAATAGTTAGACATTCATAAATGGTCTTGAATAATTTTGCTATTTTAACAAGGAAAGTTGATATCAAGCTCAATTATTACATTTGATCACGTAGAAATTAAAACTATTCCGTTGGTGATCTCTCACATCGTTACTTGTTAAGGGCTTCAGGTATAGGTGCAATCGAAATTGTAACCGCTAGGATTTGTAAAAATCCACTATGTAAACCTATCTGAAAGGGCGCCAAAATGGAGCCGCGTAGTTGCAAGTGGTTGCCTATCAATTTCATTTGCAAAACACCCGCCCAAGGCAGATTAGATAAGAAAAAAGAGTTTGTTCGTCGGATCTCCGATCTATCAATCATCATTTGTCGTTGTCGTCGTGGTTATTTGTCTCAACCGCATCATTATGTCACTTAATAGATTTATAAATGGTCTATAATAGTTTTGCTATTTTAAGAAGAAAAGTTGATATAAATTCTAAGCTCAATTATGATATTTATCTGCCCTAAATTATTCTTAGAAATATGACAGACTCACACACAATGTTACCATGTTAAAGGAAATCATTGTAGGAGATATTTGAGAGGGCATCTCTCTAAATATCTCTCAATCTTTAATATCCCTCATTGGATGGGGAATTTTTTAGGTATTTGAAATCACCCAGAAAAGGTCTCTCTCTGATCCGGGCGGATTGTTTTTTTTAAGGAAGGTCAAAGGCCCGATCGGGTTCGATGTAGCACGGCCCGAATTAGGGGAAGTTAAGCCAAGTCGCTCTCGGACTCATGGGCCTGGCTTGATGGTTAACCAGAAAAGTGAAAGACGGGGTAGATAAGGCCCCAGTTCAGGTTCCGGCACTCGGAGTCATACTTAACAGAGCTGCCTGACAGAGCTGCCTGACAGGGCTACCGGATTAGGGGAAGTTAAGTCAGACCTCCGACATAATCATTACTTAACAGAGCTGCCTGACAGGGCTGTCGAATGTTAATGTGAATCAGAAGGAGCAGTGTAGGCAGGGGTGTCAGGCGGCTATGTCAGCTTCATAGGGCCACCAAAGCTGCCACGGGTACAGTCTGACAATTGACCCATTTTTAATGAGACAGGACATCTCTGACATGGCAGATGATTTTCTTCTCCTATATAAACCCCCCTTGGGGCTCCAAAATGGGAATTGCTGCCATTTTGCAACCACACCACAACTTTGTGAGCTACATCTTAGTACGAGCCGAGCGACTTGAGCTTGAACCTCATTTGAGCCCGACCCTGACCCCCCAAGCTACGGTAGACCGGGTCGTCTTGGTTAGACCGAGTCAGCCAGGCGAGAATCGATCTTCGCTTGTCGACAGGATCACTCTCATTTATTTTTTTAACAAAAAATAATAATAATTGAGATATTTGAAGTATTTTAGAGCATGATTTTCAATAGACGGGCTTATAAATATTTGCTCCGTAAAATACTTATAAATATTTGTTCCGTAAAATACTGCCCTAGGGTTTGTAAAAGCCAGCCTATTTAAACCGCTCTGAAAGGCCGCCAAAGGGCGCAAGCGGCTGCCTATCGCTACCTATCGGTTTCATCCGCAAATATCCCATAATCTTCGTCGGCGTGGTTTCGATCGGTCAGGGGTTCGTGGAGGAGCCGGGAAGGAGCAACGTTTGTTCTTGACTTGATTGGAGAGCGAGATATGGCGCAAGTCCAGTTGCAGCCCCATGCAGTGGTTTCTAGCCCTGCGGATGCGGCGGCGGCGGGAGGCGGCGCGGTCCGCGTCCCCTCGACGTCGTTGTACGTCGGCGACCTGGATTTGGGCGTCACGGACGCGAATCTGTTTGATGTTTTTAGCCAGATAGGGCCGGTCGTGTCGGTCCGGGTGTGTCGCGACGTCAGCACTCGTCGCTCACTTGGTTACGCCTACGTGAATTTCAGCGATCCTGTGGATGGTATTTTTTGTTTCCGGCTATATTTCATTCGCTTTGTTTCGTTGTTGTTTTTTTTCTCAATCTTCGTCTTCGACCATTACCATTTTATTGACGCGATGCGTTTGTGCGTCCTTATTAAAAGTAATTTGTTAATGCTTACATTGGTTCGTTCTGATCTCTAGCCCGATGCTCTTACCCATCACGATTTTTGGGGTTGTTGATGTTTTCCATTCTTGTTGATTATCTTAACCTAGATATCTATTGGTTGAGCAATTCCTATTATTAGACAGGCACATCTGGATCTTTTGCAACTTCTGTTTTTTTAATTTGCATGTTCGTTATTCTCCAAGCTACCAATATATGAACTATGCTATTTAATCTTTTGCTTTGTCAAAATATAATAATTTTTTAACGAGGAGGACCGTTTATTTTCCCCCAAAATAAGAACTATCATCAAACAAATATTTCATCAATAATGGTAGACTGAAAATCTTTTTCTATACAAATACAGCCTAATGTTTTCAAATATCATATTTAAAGAGATATTCCCTTTCCTTCATATTTGCTTTTGGCCTTCTGGAGTATTAACATAACGAACTGCTAGATACTGGTATTATTTTATATATATATCAAATTCAATTATATCATAGGGGACTCATTTATGGTCATTATGAAACAATAATTTTCTCCTTTATTTTTTCTTGTGTTTTCTAAAATCCTATCACAACGTCATACTACTAGATATTGATGTTTGATATGCAATATGTTGATGAAATATGTATTTGTGAACTCATGCCCAAATGCATTGTTGATTTAACAATTCGAAATTCTCGTCCAATCATGCTCATCTCCTTCATTGCAGCTTGATTGATTTTAATTATGATGCTTTATCGTACCACATATCATCTGCTTCAATTTAGTCGCTATGTTTGAGTGATGTATGAGGTGCAATATATGTGAATTGTCCTTTACATTCCTTTACATTCTTAAGTTTCCATTGGCAGCGGCAAGGGCAATTGAAGTTTATAACTTTACACTTCTTTATGGAAAGACTATTCGCATTATGTATTCAAATCGTGATCCTAGCTTGCGCAAAAGTGGGGCTGGGAACATTTTTATCAAGGTATGATAATGTACTTAGAATAATCAGGAATGTGGGCACTGAATGCTAATTGTCCTGCATTTAGCATTGCTGTTGTTAACTTTGTTTTTCTTTTCTTTTTTCTCATAGAATCTGGACAAATCTATAGATAACAAAGCACTCCATGATACATTTTCAGTCTTTGGTAACATTCTGTCTTGCAAGATTGCGACAGATGCATCTGGTCTTTCAAAAGGATATGGATTTGTCCAGTTTGAACAAGAGGAGGCAGCCCAAAATGCAATCCAGAAGTTAAATGGCATGCTCATGAATGATAAGAAAGTATTTGTTGGACCATTTGTTCCTAAACAGGAGAGGGAGGGTGCTGCAAGCACCTGTAAATTTAATAATGTATTTGTAAAAAATCTCTCAGAATCTGTAACAGAAGATACTCTACAGGAAATTTTCGGTGAATATGGAAAGATCACCAGTTGTATTGTGATGAGGGAGGGCGATGGAAAATCCAAATGCTTTGGCTTTGTCAACTTTGAGAACCCTGAAGCAGCTGCTAAGGCGGTACAGGGGCTCAATGGGAAGAAATTTGATGATAAGGAATGGTATGTTGGTAAAGCTCAAAAGAAAGCTGAAAGAGAGCAAGAACTTAAAGAGAGGTTTGCACAAGGCAAGCATAAGGGTACTGAAACATTCCAAGCAGTTAATTTATACATAAAGAATTTGGATGATAGCATCGGGGATGACATCTTAAGAGAGCTCTTTTCTGGATTTGGCACTATTACCTCTTGCAAGGTTCTTTTATGTTAACTTTTAGTTGTTTGTCTGCTCCACTATATTTTGTTGCTTGCTTACTTGCTCCGATGATTTATAGGTCATGCGTGACAATTCTGGTAAGAGCAAGGGATCTGGATTTGTTGCTTTCCAGTCTCAAGAAGATGCTTCTCGAGCTGTAAGTTAACTATGCTGCTATTTTACTTTTTGGTTTCCTTACTTTTTGCTGATTTTGGAAATCTACAATTAGCTATCGGAGATGAACGGAAAAATGGTCAGCAGTAAACCACTTTATGTTGCAGTTGCACAACGCAAGGAAGAGAGGAGAGCAATATTGCAGGTAGTTTCTCATTAGCTTAAAATATTAGATGTAACATAGTCAAAGGCCTACCTAGTCTTGTGCCTAAATTTTATATTAAATTAGTTATGTCTAGAAGCTATAAATACATTTGTTGTAAAGGTGACACAATATTTTAATATGTCCAACTTAGTATTTGAGTACACTCTCGAAGTCGCAGGGTTTCTTTCCTTGATCTTATAAGGGGGAATCCACAAGATAAATATGATGACGCAGAGAGTTGTTTTCCTCAATTATTAACGAAATCTTAATTTTGTTGCCCCATTATATATTTTTTTTCTCATACAGCTATTGTTATCTTGTTCCTCCATCCCCTCCATAGTTCAAACTTCAGACTTCAAACTAAAGATGGATCTTGTTTTGTTTGGCTTAACACACGCTCATGGGTTCGTATTGGGTAGAGGGATTGCGGCTTTTGTCTCGTTTTTCTAACTCATTTCTGCACGCGATGATTTAGGATGATATTAGTTAGTCTGATACTTTCTAACATCTACTCTCCCTCTTATGTTAAATGGCCAGGAATTCAGCCTTCGATTTTCATTTCTCCTCCACCCAAGTGGATAATTGGAATATTCATCTCACTTATCTTTGTAACATTTTTTGATGATTGAACTTTGGAAAGACAGACTTGTAATTTGGTCTCATCTTACAATATGAATATCTCTATAACGATGTTGGAACTTTAGTTGCTTTTATCAGTTTCTCTTGGATCAATCAAATTTTCTTTCTTTGCATCTTCATACCGCTGCACTAGTATTTTGATTTAATTTTTATTGTCGTTAAATGTCTTGATAAGTTGTAACTGTATACAATATTTTATTCCCCTCAACTATATCTTTGCTGACCAATGATTATCTCTTGGTTATAGGCTCAATTTTCACAACTACGTCCAGTGGCAATGCAAGCTTCAATTGCCCCACACATTCCGTTATATCCTCCTGGCGCTCCTGGGTTGGGGCAGCCACTTTTCTATGGTCAACCACCGCCTGCACTTGTTCCTCAGGCAAGGATATATATATAATTCATTTATTTTATGACAAATATTTTTTTTTAACTATTGATAAGGATGAAAATGTTAATTTGAAATCTTGAAGATTTTTTATTTGCCCAATTGTGATCAAGAATTTGGAAGACATTCCTCTGCTATAGTTATTCTTAACATTTTTTTTTGTTTTCTTTGCTTTTTCTAAATCTTGGAAAAGGGTACATAATAAATTTCCTTTTTGTCTTATTTATAACTAAACAATTTCCTGTTAGCCATTCTTTTTAAAAATTACCATCTTAACTAAATGTTCCAATTTAGCCATTTTAAAGATTTATATATGAGACAAGTGCTCTCATTTAGCAATATGGGTATGTTCACTTTGATGCTGGATTGAAAGGAAGAAAAGAAGCTCCTCTCAAATATTTCTGTTCAGAATGAAGTTTCCTTATGTTTTTGCTTTCTCATTCTTGCTTTCAATCACCTTTTGTTTCTGCTGCCCGCCTTGAGTAAATTTGCACTTGACAAGAAATAGACTATGGATGGCACTAGCAGAGCCATCAGTAGGATAGCATAGCGATGTTGGTGGAGCAGACAAGTTTCATCTGATATGATTTCCTAGTGTCTCCAGGGTTTCTATTTTTTGAAAGAAAGTTTTAATTAACTCTTGACTTTTGCTTAGCTTTGCTTGCTCTTGTATGTGTGTGCATATTTTGTTGATATATAAAAAAAATTATATATTGGGCATGTGCCAAAATTTAGGTTAATTAAATACCAGTTTTCATCTTCTGCTTAACTATTAAATCACATTTCATAATTCTTTGTGAAATAGTTTGCATACAAAGTGTTTCTTCCAGCTCTGTCCTTTTTATTTCATTTATTCCGTATGCTGCAAACAAAATTGGATATTGTGCTGTAGCCTTCAGTTAGCTATTATGCAGTAATGAATGATGACCTTCTGGCATACTTTGAATTGAGGAGATATAATTTGTTCAAAATGAAACTTTATCACAGCCTGGATTTGCCTTCCAGCAACTTGTTCCTGGGATGAGACCTGGAGGGGTGCCCTTCCCCAATTTCTACATGCCGATGGTCCAACATGGCCAGCAAGTCCAGCGCCCTGGTGGAAGGCGTGGACCGTCAGGCCCTGTATATCAAACTCAGCAACACCCTTTACCAATGATTCAACAACAGGTTAGTTACTTCTTGAAAATGCAAACTGCCCAATGTTTTTCACATATTATATCGAACATTTCGATGCTACAGATGATTCCAAGGGGTGGGCGTCCCTATCGATATCCATCTGGGCGCAACATGCAAGAAGTTCCTGGTACGGGCGGAGGGATGTTCTCTCGTCCATATGACATGAGCGGTATGCCCGCGAGGGATGCAGGCATTTCACCGCCTATTCCTATTGGAGAATTGACTTCAGCTCTTACAAATGCTACACCGGGGCAGCAGAGATCGGTAAGCCATAACAATTTTGTTTTGTTCATCTTCCAACAAACCAGTCACATCTTCATGAAACCTCAACCATGTATATTCGTTTCATTATGTACAGATGCTGGGTGAGAGCTTGTACCCACTTGTGGATCAGCTGGAGCATGACCATGCTGCCAAGGTCACCGGCATGCTCTTGGAGATGGATCAAACTGAAGTGCTGCATTTGCTGGAGTCTCCTGAGGCATTAAGTGCCAAAGTAGCAGAAGCCATGGAAGTCTTGAGAAATGTAGCTCAGCAGCAGAAGCAGAAGCAGCCTCTGCCGCCAGTTGACCGGCTGGCTGCTTTGTCATTGCAAAATGTTGTTTCTTGAGCTGATGCGTCTGACTGCCTGGGCTATACATGAGTTTCGTCATCTGACGATTTTTGGCTGGCTTTGATCCTAATTCCTAGGAATGACTCTCATTTTTTTTTTGGGTTATTTTTTCATTTAGCTTTTTGCAGAGCATTTAAAACTCCTATTATTTATTAGGCTCCTCTATTTGGTTTATTTACAAATTTTCAATTTTTTACAGTTACTTTGTTTATTCATGGGGAAATTATACTAAACGTTCTGCCATCAAACTTAACTTCCTTTTGTTTAAAAAAAAATTATTTTCTTTTTTATATGCAAATTTTCTTTTATTTTAACTTTCTAATACAAATTGATTTATTTAATTATTTTTTTATAGGTGAAAAAGTGTTAAGAATATATAATTTTTTATTTACCTAATTATTTTTATTTTTTATAGGTGAAAAAGTCTTGAGAATATATAATTTTTTGTTTAACTATTATTTTTATTTTTTAAGGTAAAAAATGTTTAAAAGAATTATAATTTCTTTCTAATTTTTTTAAATTAAGCATGATTTTTTTTAATTTGTTGTTAGGAAATAGAATTTATTTAATTATTTTTTTGAAATTTTTATTTTTACCTAATTATATTCAATTATAATGTATTTTCTATTCTATTGAACATGAATTTTTTCCCCATTCTCAGTTTATACTAATCAATTGAGTTAAATTGATTTGGTAATCTTAATTATATGATGCTAAATTTAAGATAAATTGTATTTTATTTTTAATTTTTATATAAAAAATAAGAATAATTAGATAAATCTATTAAAAAATAAAAATAAAAAAAATTTATACCTCAGAAATGAAAATATTTTTTTTTATTACAGCATCGAAATGAATACATGTGATATTAACGATTTTAGGATAATTTACTGTTTATTCATCGTTGGGAAGTGTTTTAGGAATTAAACAAACGATGCCAAAAAGCAGGCACTAAAATAAATATGGAGCTGAAAAAAGACAAAATACCAAGTAGATAGAAGAACAATAAACATGCCAGCTGATGAAGCGCAGTTATGGGGAAATCTCCACTCTCTCCACCATCTCGCCTCAAGAAAAAGAGGGCAGCCCTGCTCCGGTCCTGAAAGAAAAACAGAGACAAAAAGATAAGAGGGAGAGAGAGAGCAGAGAAGGATGAAGAAGACGACTCTTCTTCTCTTTATTTGTTTTCCACTCTTTTGCTTTGGATTTTTTGTATTATGAATCGAGCATTGATCCATCTCTTCTCCCATTTGGTGGCGCAAAAATGGCTCTTTTATCTCTCTTCGATCATCTTTATTGCCAAGAAGAGAACTTGGAGGAGTTTGGCGAGAAGAATTCGAGCAATCTGTGCCGGCGACGCTTCTTTCGACGCCCTGTGAGTCCGAGCGCCACCTTCTCTCGGCGACGGAAGTTGAGCCCGAGGAGGAGTGGACGGAGTTGCTCTGCTCTCTCTTGTCCAAAGAAGGGGAGTTTCTCCCGAAACTCTTTCCCGACGGCGGCGATTTTTCTTACCTCCAATCGGCGAGGAAGGTGGCGGTGGAGTGGGTCGCGCGGGCCTCGCGGCGGCACGGCTTCGCCGCCCTCACTGCGATCCTCGCGGTGAACTACCTCGATCGGTGCTTCCTGCCCTGCGACGCCCGGGGGGAGCTGCTTCGCCTCCAGGACGACAAGCCGTGGATGGGGCGACTCGTCGCCGTGGCGTGCCTCTCGTTGGCGGCGAAGGTGGAGGAGACGCGCGTCCCTCTCCCTGTCGACCTCCAGATGCCTGAGACCCCGGAAGACGGCGGATTCGTGTTCGAGCCCAAGACCGTCCGGCGGATGGAGCTCCTGGTGCTCTCCGCTCTCGGATGGAGGATGAACCCCGTCACGCCCCTCTCCTTCCTCCACCATTTCTACCCTCGACTCCAATCGAAGGCTAAATCCGCCGGAACTGACGCCGGCGCTGCCCGCCGCATCCGCGCGCTGCTGAGGAGGTGCGAAGCAACTCTTCTCTCTGCCATGGCCGGTAAGTACTCATCAAAAATCCAATCTTTGCATCGAATTCTCAATCTCTTTACACAACCATCTGTTCACTTTCTGGCTTAATCAATTGAAGATGGGAGATGGGTCCGATATCCGACGTCGGTGTGGGCAGCAGCGGCATTGCTTCAGGCGACGGAATCCGCCGAAGGAGGCGCCACGGCGGCGGAAGTCCAAGAGACCCGCCGCTCATTTCCCTCCTCAAACCTCCCAAGGTGAGATTTTTTTACTCCCCTCTTTCATCTTTCACTCTTATGATCTCGTAACGCTAATTTGCTGAAGAGAAATTCAACTCCTCTACAGGAAAAAGTGGAAGAATGCCACCAGGTAATCTCGGAAACATCTCAAACCGGCATGATCGGCCACAAGCGCAAGCTTTCTTCCTCTGATCATCACTTCTGTCAGTCGCCGCCAAGTCCCAGCGGAGTGATCGGTTCTTGCTTCAGTCGTGAGAGCTCCTACGACTCGTGGGCTGCTGCTGCTCCTCCTCCTCGAAAGAGAAGCATCGGCAACGTGAGCAACACTCCAGTTCTCTCCATCTCCGCCATGGATCGACGCCAGCAATTTTCGCGAGCAGTATGAGAATCAATAAGAACTCTCTTCTTGGAAAAGGATTTGCGAAGTCTTTGACCTTAATAACAGACTCAGACCCATCTTCCAAAATCCTTAATTCATACACAACGCAAGCTAATAACTTCGTCGCTGCTCGTTCCAAGGCATGAACAAACCCGACAAAGTTATTCCTACTTATCAAACTGTTGAGCGATTTGCTTCTTCGTTTAAACTTTGCTGTGATTTTGAAGATTGTTGGGCGCGGGTGACGATTTTACATATGCGTGATTTCATAGTTTTGTGGGACATGGCGTTGGGGTAAGAAGAAAAAGCAGCCATTGTTCTTCCACGGGCCATTAATGGAGCTCATAATGAAAATGCAAAAGGAGAAAAGGACCCATCACAAATGAGTGTGTTTTTGAGTCCTTGTTAATTCTGGGATGTACAACCCGGGCCCATAGATCAGTGGATAAATTAGAAAAGCAAGATGGATTATCGGTCGATCGACCCGAACTCACATAAATTTTCCATCGGCCGCCAGGATAAATCAGAAAGTGCTCACAGTTCGCGCCCCATTTGGAGAAATTTTTTTTACAAATACTTCATAGCTGAAGATCGAACCGTGGATGTCTGAGATAGCGATTAATCGTCCTACCGTTAATGATCATATTTTAAAATATGATCAATATATAACTGAAGTGCAAAGATTTTTTATTTTTTTATAATCCAAGTGTTTGACATAACTTATGTACATTATCTTCAAAATATTCATTCTATTTGAAATTTAAATTTTAATTCTTCTATTGTTTTACCACTTATCACATGCCAATTTTTTTAATTATAACTTAAATGTATGTAGACTAAATTATTTTTAATTTTTATAATTTAATTGAAAATAAAATAAAATAGTACAATAAAGAAATGGAAACCCTAAATTTAAATTGTATTCACATTTTATCAAGAGTTATTATTTTTTTATTTTTTACTCATTCCACAAATGCTATTTATGATCAATGTTTTCTTCGGAAAGAAGAAAAACAGCTCTAATTGTAAGATACCATATAACAGATAGATTTCTTCTCGATTAATTCCTTCATCGAAGTGACAATAATTGTAAGATCACATGTGATAGTTTAGCATCAGGCGATTAACTCCGTAATTTATCTTTTTCATGTTGGCCTGAGACAGATTGACCGGAATCTAGGTGTGCAAGCGAAATAGTCTTTTGCCACCGTGTGATATTTTAGCATTGAACGTAACTAGGTATTATAATTTCCTCCGAATTTGATAGGAAATTCGACATCCGATTCCCGAATGGAGGAGGATATAAGAGAGAATTTTCAGACCCGATTAAAGTAATCAAGGTATCGAGTATTTTCGGATATAGATACGAAGGCGGATGTGATAACATCCTATCCATACCTTACTCGATATATATATATATATATATATATATGATATATATATATATATATATATATATATATATATATATAATATATATATATATATACTCATATATACAAATATATATATATATATCTCCTGCGGACCGATCACTGCGGACCGCGTGCGCGACAACGGTTGATCGGTCACGGTGATCAATCAGGCAACTGCCTGATCGGTCACCGTGACTGATCAGCAGTTGCCTGATTGGTCACATACGTCGACGGGTTTACCGCTACCCCTAGGTTCACCGCGCCGACGATTCATTGTACCCCAGGTTCACCGCACCCCTAAGTTATATTTTGTTCCGTGACAAACCGCCGATGTTTCATCCACAGCGCAACACCTCTACATCAGTAATCCTGATCTCACGCAGTTTCCCACCCCCTGTAGAATCAAAATCTCTCTTATATATATATATAATTTTATCTTAGAACCGTGCGTTACAATGTGAAAACAGATATGAGACTCAGATCTATTTTTTTAAAAAATAATCCAAACTCATGGGAGGTAAATCAGTTTATTATTTTTTTAAATTAGTTTTTAAAAATTAATATTTCCTCTCATAAATTCTAAATATATATAATATACTCATTAACAAATAAATCCTATCTAAATCACTCATTATCCTTCCTGGATGGAACGACCACCCAAATTGCACTTTTCACCCTATGAAATCAACAGGATCTCTAGCCATGAAGTTTGATAAACACATCATCAATCCTCATATAGTGATAATTTCAGAGTCCTGCCATAAATGAACCAACAATCGCTACAACATGGCCGAAACAGCACGTAAAATTTAAAAAAAAATCAGAGAGAGAGAGAGAGAGAGAGGAGATACATGGCCATCAAAAATTGGTTCTACTTATTTAATGATCTGATAAACTAATTAAATTATATAATATGCTAGCCAATTATTAATGGAGAGGCATGCGGTTCACGGGGTTTGAACCAACGGGAGCACTGCAGCCAAACTTTAAGAGCCGCTACGAGGAAATACACCTACTTCAGTATCAAATAATGGACTACTGGTACGTGACTGCGAGAGTGAGTAGTGATCATAAATGTGAGAGGGAGGGTGGTTAGTCATAAGGCCTGCGTGAGCTCCATCAGAGCTAGGGCAGGGTGGGTCTCGGTCGTCGTCCCATGCAGTTATGATTCAAGAACAACAGTAGCCAGCCAGCACTACTGTATCTGTCTGTCTCTGTCTTCCTTCCTCATGATGAGTGGATTGGGTGCCGCAGTGTCTTGAGGAGGGTGAACTTGGCTTCCATGTATGCAATGCTGGCCGAAAACATTCGTTCGTCCCAGTGCCCCCATTAACCCATCCGCTTCGATGCATGTAATGGAAGAATGATGAGAGAGAGAGAGAGAGGGGCACGGGAGAGCAAGGAAACACCTACCGTCTCTATAGTGGAAGCTGGGCTTCTGCAGACGACCACTTGCCATCTCAGTGCTTCCTCAGGCCTGACGCTGATCCTGTAACAGGACAACCAACAAGCGTGCTCTGCATGACTCGTGGGCAAGACACGATGGTTGTCTTTATACAACATGCATGCCAAATTGCCATAGCACGCCCTGATTTTCAAAGTTTTTTTTTAAAAAAAAGAAAATTTAAATTAAAGAATATGATGAAGATTATCAGTGGCTGTGTCATCATGCATGAAATCGCTGAAGAACATCTAATTCTAATGAATTATTATCGATCTGAATCTTAAAGTCCCAAACCATCAAGGTGTGTTCACTTGACATTATCATAGATAAAGCTTACCTGAGTCACTTACTCAACGATCAGGGAATAAAAGATAAAAGATATCGTAGAGTGGGCAAGGATGAACACGACCAAGAAAAAACACATTAGCATGAATGACGAGCGTATAACCATCAAGAAAAATTATTCTTCAAGTATATCATATAGAAGCATAGCACCAAGTCACGATTTTAATACGCATTCCTTTCAGGCATTTCAGTTTATCACATGCCACAGACTAGCAAAGACCAATCACCATGCACAAGCCTCCAAACGTGTGGATCGTTAACACTGAAGTTATACATCCCATGAGCACAGGCAACTGAACTCTGGTGCCTGAGAAGGGTTATCTGAGAAGAAAAATACAAACATAACTTGTGGTGAATTAGAAGATAGATAACCAAAACAAGTCTTTGTTTTTAAGATCGAACTGTAGGCATGTAATTGATAATTAAACATACACACAAAATTGATAATTGAACAGAAGCACCATGGTGAGAATGTTAATCCTATCAAGAAAAAAATAAAAGGAATAGCATGGGATATTCCGGTGTGCCAATAATAACTATAACCGTAAAAACCACACGAGTCACAATTTGAATCATCCAGTAGTACAATACAGTTTGGATGAAAAGGATGTGTATCAAGAATAGGAATTAGAGCTTAAAACAATCACTACAATTCTATTAATTATGACTAGATACAAATCATGTAGAGTATGGTTTCAAAAGAAAGAAAGTAAGCCTATAAGACCTGTAAAATTAAATTCAACTAACTAAATAAAACCCAACCGATCAACAATAAATGTCTAATTCGTCCAAATTTATAACTCATTGTGTGCAACGAAAAGACAACAAATTAGAAATGGAGATTTCAAAAAACAGGAATATGATGCAGAAGCTTCAAGTGGGCAATTATTGATTTGAAGACGATAATGAGGGTGGATAAGATAATGGCTAAGAAGTTTTCAACCTCCAAATCATCTTCCTCTTTCTCTATGTTGTACCGTGGTCATTCCCTCACTTATCGAGCTGATGCCATTAAGGCTTGAACTGCATAGCAGTAGGCAAATCCTGGATGACCAGTTGATTGCCCACATTGAGGCTTGAAGTGCATACCAGTTGATTGCCCACATTTTTTTGAACTACCAAATTTAAAGAATACCTCCTTTGGGAGCTTATTCTTCAACCAAACCTTAGCTTAAAGGCACCCTCATTTTTAAGCAAACTCAAAAAACCCAATCCACATCAGATTTGTTCATTTTACATAACTACCCAAACATAACCAAACCTGATTATTAGCCATTAGGTGCACACACCCAACATAGGCGGCTTGGATAGATGTAGGCTTGCCCACCCAAACTATATGATCAGTGAAACAAAATAGATAATATTTTTTCGGCAATTTACCAAAAGGCATGCTTTCTGAATTGACCAAAAGACGTACCGTACTTTGGTAATTACCAAAGAGCGCATGATTTGTTTAGTCATCCCATTCTACCCCTCCTGCCAACCATATGCAATCTCAACGGTGACCTCCATTGTTTATTTCGGCTTCTCCGGAGATAATTAAAATGTTATTGAAAGAATCGACTCTAAATCTCACGCTGGATCTTATATGAGATATATCACGGGCCTGATATGAACTCATATGGCCAAGAAGAAAAAAAGATTTTTTTTTTCAAAACCACTAGACCACCACTGGGGAAGCCAAAAACAATAACAACGGGCATATTTGAACTGTTGCAACCTCATAAATCAACAGGATCTAAAGTGGATTTAGTCAATTTAGAATGCTAGGTGCACCTTTTGGTAAATTACCGATATTTTTTTTAATTTTTTAATCAAGGTGAAATAATTCTATTTTTGGATATAAACCAAGAATAGCATGCTCAATAAACCACATCTTGATATACATTATTATTTCATATAATTCACTGTCTAAATTTTTTCTAGGTATGAAAGGAACCTTTTGTGGCTTATTTTAGAGTTTTCAATGGAACCTGATGGTTCCTGTTTACCCTCGGCTCGGGCTCCTCCTCTACAAAAAGCTAGATCCGCCTCCCTACTTGCGAGATCTAATGTCTTAAGATATAACACAAGTTGAGTCATGGTTCAGCTCATCGGCATGACCCCTCCCAACGCTCAAGTAAGTCCTCAATATAAGAAGGAAGAAGACTAAAGAAGAAGATGAAGAAGAAAGCTAATGGAAAGGAGTCACCTCCGCTTATAGGAATAAGAGAACCAACCTCCTCTACTTTACCTCTCATGGTGCTTATATAGTTGTGAAGAAAATTCCACGTCATTTACCTTTGCACCTTTTTACTTCTTCCTGCCTAAATGACGATGAAGTCTCTCACAGTCCGTTACCATTCTTTCATTGCCACATAAGATGAAGAGGGCGTCGAGAGAACCACCTCTGACGTCCATCACCTGCTTCTCTATTCACCGATTGCCACATGAGTTGAGGAAGACATCAAGGGAACCGCCTCCTTCTAACATCCATCACTCGTTTCTCCATTCATCGATTACCACGTGAGATGAGGAAGGCATCAAGGGAAATCGCCTTTGTCATCCATTGCTCACCTCTCCATTCGCTGATTGCCACGTGTTAATAACCAGAAGCTTCACATTGTCTCAGATAGATCCAACCCTTTGGATCAGATAAGCTTATCTATATTGCTCAGAGGAGCTTAACCATGTTGCTCGGCGGAGCTCAATAACATTGCTCTACAAAATTTAGTGACATTGCTCGGCGGAACTTGGTTATATTGCTCTGTGGAACCTGATAGTATTGCTCGGCAGAACTTGATGATGTTATTCTGTGGAACTTAACGATATTGGTCGGTGGAACTTAACCTGTGAGCAACGTAACCATATTGCTTGAACAAGATTTGTCATATTATTGGAAGGAAAAACCCGACTACTATCAGATATCCCTCATTCAAGTTGGATTGAAGAGCGAAGTCGAATGAAGTCTAATTAAGTGTGATCAAAGATAGTCGTCCCGGGAATGGATTCGGAACCCAACTAGATCACCTGAGAGAATTTAAGGGTGTAAATCCGACTACCATCATATGTCCCTCCTAGTCGAATGAAGTCCGATTAAGTGTGATCAAAGATAGTCGTCCCAGGAATCGATTCATAACCCAACTAGATCACCTGAGAGGATCCAAGGGTGTAATACTATCAGGACCCTATAGTTCATGATTCAAATTCATAAAGTGGATTCACAATACAAATCAGAATTTGACAACCTTCATGCAATTAATAACAGAATCTAGCAGAACCATATCAAAGTCCATGGAAGTTTCTCCTTGATAAAACAACTATGGTGAATGGAAAATGTTTCAGGAAGAGAATCCTCCTACAACATCTACAAAGCAAAAAATACGTGAACTCTCTAGTCTCCATTGCAGATGTCGTACAAGAGGTTTCACAAATAAACCTCATGCAGGCAGGATAGACTTAAGATCCAGACCCATGGAGGTATTGACAGGGAAGATGACTAGTCAATCTAGCTCTCTTGGAAAGAGAGACAATGAGAAAGCACATGAATACATGGTAGTATAGATTAGCCAACAGCATTTATCAAGCAAGGCTATGAAGTCAGGGCTCATAGATGCCCAACACTTTAGCACGATTAGGACAACATACTACAACAACCCAACACAACCCCCTCAACCTTTTTCATCCGGGCTTTAAACCGACAATTCCAGTTTTTAGGACAACATACTATAAGGCAATTTTGCACTGAATATCATACAATGATTGGTACTACCCCAAAGGAAGCTTCACCTAATATGGTAAATTTTAGTGTTGGCAATTCTGGTAAGAGGAATGCTCGTTTAGAAGGATGGAATGTATAAAAGTGTTCTAGTGAGACAACATCCATCTATGAGTTAAACAAGGGCCATGTTGGCGCTCAATACATAAGTGGCAATAAATCATAAATGACTGAACCAGCATATAGGTAGAATAAGATCAAGGTATTTACAGGAAAGTAATCTGGTTTGCCATCAAACTTACTAGCAACCTCTTCAGCACTCACAAGAGAAGACCCCAGGTACATAAATAAGAGTAATTTTGGAGAAGCTAGTAGAACATTGATTTAAAAATAGGTATCATCAACATATTGAAGAGTGAGAATTTCTAGTGGCAGATATCCTGTCCCACACCAATGATAAGATTAAGTTATTGCAGATTGGGATTTGCTGAAAGATGTGTGCAATCAGCTGGAATAGGCAAAGGGAAGTAGATTGCCCACCTCAAGACAGATATGCATGATACTTGTATAAAGAAAGCATATTGTGTCAGCAACAAAGTTAGAATGCAGCCAACCCACTAATGAGAGCTAGTAGTTCCCACATTCGAATAGCGCAAAGAGTCAAATATCACCAACATGAGGTGGAATATTTATTTCTTATTTGGGCCTAAAATGTGAAATGCATTAATTGAAGTTCATACAATTACTGCTGAAATATCACTGATTCAGCATCCTACTTTTTAAAGGCAACTGCAATTACCTGCATGATAAAAACCAAGACACCGTAAAACTACGAATTTGTTACCGGGTCTTCTTTTCTTTGGTTGATGGCCTTTGTCCTCCATTTAAGATGCTCTCATACTGCTTCAAGATGACATTATGTGCCATAAGAAGCTTTTGATCAATATCCTCTTGATACTTGTCATAGATAGCAGGAATCGTGATAGCCAAAAGCACTCCTGTAAATCGGTCCTGTCAAATTATGATAGCATGGGAATGCACATAAAATGGCAAACTGCATAAGGTGTTTCTTTACTCACCAATGTAGACAAGCGTAAGGAAGTTAAACAAACTTCCAATGTAGGACACAACCCACAGGCTCAATATGACCTTTGTGATGGTAAATACAGAAATCAGTAAAGCAAGGCTTGAGTCAGATAACATATAACATTACCATGAATGGTGCAAAGGAATGCAGGATAAGCACCTGAAGGAAAACCTTTCCATCTCTCCGAATGGTTATGTCATGCCCTATAGCCAAAACACGGTTGACCCACACCCTAGCTCTGTCAGCAACCTTATTGACGACCTCATCTGAAACCTCGAGATTGGGAAGTGGCGGAAGAGGCCTACAATGAGAAGAACTTACAAAGTTTAGCGGAGATATTAGACAGGAAGCCGTTGAAAAGAGAGATCAAATCATCAGACAGCAAACCTGTTGAGGAGCAAGGCAGATTTGGCCCAAAAGAAGAGAATGAGTACGACGAGGAGGACTGCGTTCGCCAAGACGGACAAAATGTTGTACCCCGCCCACTCGAAGAAAAACCATACCGCCGTAGAGCCGGACACTGCGAGAATCGCTACGTTCCTCCGTCTCCAAAGAAGCACATCGGCGACTGCGCGAATAAAACAAATTGAGGAATCAGAAAGGATCGACATCGAAAATAAGCAACATTAGGCTGGGCTAGAACAAGTGCAGATAGGAGGTGGCAAACCTGCGCCGCCACCGAGGGCACGGTGCACGCATCGAGAGATCTGTGCGGGAGGCGCCGTGTAGGGAAGCGGATCGTGGGCAGAGGCACGGCCGATATCTGGCACAGCGGCCATCGCCCTCTCTAGGGTTTGGCTCAGGGTCGGAAAGACGATTATCGGATTTGAACGGAGGCGACGGAATCGAAACACTCAACGCACCTCTCTCCTTCGGTCTCTCCTGCTAGCGTGGGGATTAATACGAGGTGTTGACAGTTGGCTTCGATCTCTTCGACAATTTATAAAATACTCCTTAACCAATTTTATTCTCAAAATTTCAACGAACAAATTAACAATTCCAAGAATGATAAAACACTTCTGAACATCTAAATTTATTCGATAAACGGAAAAACCCCCTTATATTTAATAAATTACCAAATTATACATCTGACTTTTCAAATTCTCAAACGCATTCATCCTCTGATCCACTTGTTTTTTATTTATCTAAACTAATTTTATTTTTAAGTAAAAATTTTATCCTTTTTAGGAAAAATAAATATATTATTAAATTCGTAAAGAGTAAAATCTATATTAAAAATATATCGAAAACTCCTTTCTGGCTCCGTTTAGCCCTATCCCCTTTCAGGGTCTTTTAGTAATAGGTTTTATTGGAATTGGACAATTCTATTTGGTCAAATGTCTGGCGATAAACTCTCGTGTTTCTTTCATTATGATATTTCCGAACAACTTTCCATATTTGTATAACAAGTCTGAAGGATTTTTTATTGATGATAGTGATAATAATGATAGTGATTGTTGTGACGATATCAATATTGATGATAGTAATTATATTAATGATGACCTTAATCTTGATACAAAGCTACTATATACGATGAATGTGCTAACTATGGATATGCCGCCAAGTATATATAGATTTTAGATGTTTTGTCTCTACATAATTTGTACAGTTCCATTAAGAATCTAATTTGTCTTAGATTGATAGTACGTGATGGAGCTTGAGTAGAAAAGATTGAGTCCTGACGGATGGACTGATGATTAAAGCACGAGTGTTGCCACCTTGAGTTCTAGGAGTCAAGACTTAATAAAGTCAGTGTACCCACCCTTCTCACGAGCTAGTTACGACATTTGGGCTAGTAGCCCCTATGATTTACCTCCTCCATATTGACTTAGAGACGGATTGGCGGGGGGCTAGGGGCTAACGAATCGCCTTTTGCCACCTCGAGTAGAAAAGATTGATTTATTTATCGAGGGAAAGAATCTAGGGTTAGTGCTAATTCATCAATAAGTTAGACGAACTTTATAAATATATCCTCAATATCAATATAACAATTTGAAAGGTTTAAACTTGAAATAAGTTTTTTTTAAAAAAAATTTGATACACAAATTTTAATCCAATCACATATCACAGTATACCAAGTCTTCTAATTACTTGAGGGTTTATCTAAAAGATTCGTAATATAACTAAGGAGGCATTTCGAATACCATATATGGGTCACTGGACATGCAAGTTTTATGTGTCCCATTTGATATCCTCGTATCCGAGAATCAACAAATTCCACCCCACATTGTTCACAAAATTTTGGGTCTTCTTTTTTAGCTCCAATCACTCGATAATTTCCATAAGGACAAATTTCACAAGTATACGTAAACTCTCAAAATCTTAAAAAAAATACTAATGTCGTGCGTATGTATTTGCATGTGTAATATAATATATATATAAATAGATGTAAATTTTATCTCATTCTAAGATGAAAATTTAAAATTCTAGTTTTAAAAATTTTAAAATATAATTTCAAATTAAAATTTGAAATTATCTTGTTTGAATTTGATAAATTATTTTGTAAAATTTTAATTTTGGATTAAGATTTGAATCTTCATTTTTTTATTTTTCCACGAAACTTCATCCTAATCAAATTCTTCTCTATGTATTATTTGTCACATCATCAACCCACTAACTCATCTTTATCCATTAATAATTTTGAAATATATTATTAACACTCTCACTTATTCAAAATTACAAACATCAAGATATGCTTAGATGCTTAGTCCTGAAACATCCACAAAGCAAAAAATACATGAACTCCCCCTTATTAACACTCCACCTTATCTCTAGGAAGTGATTTCGTCAAGATTCATCATTTGTTCATGCATGCTAGAATGCTCTAACATAATTTCATTATTTGTGACTAAGTCTCGAATAAAATGTAGATGAATATCAATATGCTTAGTCCTCGTATAGAAAATTAGATTTTTTGTCATTACAAGTGTTGCATTGTTATCACAAAAAATAATAGTCGCATTTTTTTAGTGTTGGCGATGATCTGCAAGTAATCTTCTAACCCAAACTGCTTGACATGCTGCTGAAGTTGTTGCTACATATTTTGCTTTGAAGATAAGGTAACAGTAGTTTACTTCTTTGAACTTCATGAAATTGCTCCTGATCCAAAATTAAAAATATTAGCTGAGGTGCTCTTTCGATCATCTACTGAACTTGCCCAATCACTATCAGTGAACCCGCAAAGATCGAATTTTGAAACTCTAGTGTACCAAATTCCATCATCCATAGTTCTAACAATATAGCGTACAATCCTTTTAGTTGTCCCAAGATGATGTTTTGTAGGATTTTGCATAAATCTAGAAATTACACCAACAGAAAAAATAATATCCGGTCTAGTATGAGTTAAATAAATTAAACCTCCAACCAAACTTCTGAAATTTTTACATTAGCTTTCTCTGAACCATCTTTCAGTTGTAACTTCTTATTTATATTCATGGGCATTGAAGTTGAATTGCAATTGAGTAAACTGAATCTTTTAAGAAGATTGTCGCATATTTTTTTGTGAAATAAAAATCCCATCAATTACTTGTTTTACTTCAAGACCAAGAAAATAATGCAATATTTCCATATCAGACATCTCAAATTTTTTCATCATATTAAATTTAAAATCAGGCAGTAGAAAATCTGAAGAGCTTATATAGATTATATCATCGACATAAAGACACACAATAAGATAATCATTTCTATATTATTTTTTCACATAAAGAGTAGGTTCATTTTCGCTTTTTGTGAAACCATACTGTTGAAAATAGTCATCAATCTTGCTATACCATGCACGTGAGGCTTGTTTTAACTCATAAAGTGATTGTTTTTAATTTGTACACCTTCGTCTCTTTGCATTCAATTATAAAGCCTTCAAGTTGAGCAAAATACACTTCTTCTTGTAAATCGTCATTCAGAAAGACAGACTTAATATCAAATTGATAAACAAGTTAATGTAATTGTGCAGCAAATACTGGGATAATTCTCACAGTTTTAAATTTAGTAACTAGAGAGAAAATTTCTTTGAAATCAATATATTGTTGTTGCGAATTACCTTTTGCAACAAGTCGAGCCTTATATTTTTGAATGGTTTTATCAACATGGTATTTTGTTTTAAACGCCCACTTGAGCCCAATCACATTCTTACCTTCAGGTAGATCCATCATCTCCTATGTTTCATTTTAATGGATTGCCAATAGCTCTTCTTTCATTGCATTTCACCATTCTTCCTTTGTTATTGCTTATTCAAAAGTTGCAAGATATGTAACAAAGAGAGCAAATTGATATGATTCATGAATTTCTCTCAAGGATCTAATCTTTACTAGAGGTGATTCATTTGAAGACTCTTGTAAGGAGGATGAGCTGCTACTTGAATTTGATTGTGAGGAAGTCAGGCGACATCAAAGGAGATGATTCAACATCTTCAGTTGTTAGAGTTCTATCCTCCACTGAGATAGGAACTGGAGTCTTTTCATCTTGTGGATTTTAATTCCAACTTGAATTTTCATCAAAATCTACATCTCTTCTTATAATTAATTTGCCAGTAAGAGGATTATAGAACTGATATGCTTTTGATTGATTGCAATATCCAACAAAGATGTATTTTTCAGATTTTTTTTCAAGTTTATGATGAAATTGAGAATTAATTAAAGCATATGCAATATAATCAAAAATTCTCAAGTGGTTTGTCGATGGTTTTCTACCTCGCCATGCTTCAAATGGTGTTTGATTCCTGACCGCATTTGTTGGAGAAATGTTCAATAGGTAAACTGATGTCGCCACTTCTTCAACCCAAAAAATATTTGGAAGTCCGTTAATATTTAGCAAACTTTTAGCCATTTCTACAACCGTTCAATTTTTTTCATTCGGCTATACCATTTTTTTCATTCGGCTATACCTCCATGCCACCCTTCATGTGTGCCCTTTGAAGTCCACTTCCCCGCTTGCCCTTGGAGTCCTCTTCCCTCGGCTCTCGTCCCCTTCATGACTTAGCTGACTCTTCATCAGCAGCCTTTACTGTTGCCTTCGCACCCTCGACTGTTGCCTTCGCACCCTCTTCGTCTTCGGCTCCCGTCCCTCGGATGCACACAAGCCTCCAGCTTGTCTCCATGTCATCCTTCATGCATGCCTCGAAGTCTGCGCCCCTCGGCTCATCAACCTTGCTATCCATGGTCTCTCGGGTGCACACAAGCCTCCAGCTTGTCTCTATGCCACCCTTCACCGTAATGAAGCCATCCAGCTAATTCAATATGTGTAACCTGCAAATCCTGCACACTCACATACACATATTAGATCATAAGGGTAAACCTAACTTAAACCCTTTGCCCAAACATCAAAACGCATGGTCACTCCGGACCATAGATTGCCTCTACAATCCCCCCTTTTGATATTTGACAATATGTTTAAGTTAGGGAAAATAAATAGCAATAAATAGCAACATCAATGTTAAACAAACATTTGGACTTACATTGTCAAGGCTCCACCTTGGACTTACACCGCCAATGCATATGCAATGCAAACATGTATGGATCCTATCTCAAGGCTCCCCCTATATTGGACTTACAAAGGCTTTTTAAGAACCTCTCCAAGGTTCCTCTTAAGCCAAGAATGGAGCAACAATGCTCCCCCTTTACCTAGACTCCCCTTAGACCTAGAGTTTCTTGCAAAGGCGTGTTTGATTTCCCAAATTAAACCCAACACTTCTCCTCCTTTGCCTAACATCAAAATGATCCAACAATTTCCCCCTTATTGGACTCTTTAACCTTTAAATGATTATAAACATAGTGTACTAACCCCCTACAAGGTTCCACACTTGTTTCACTTCAATTGGACACTTTTCCAATTGCTGAAACTTAATTCAGCCCAAGGGCAGTCGACTGGCACGCTGAAAATCAGAATTTCAACTTTTTGAATCCAAATTCAGAAATGCGTTAGAAATTCTATAAATCTTCAAAAATTTTCAAATGTTGTGGACAGGTTTGTGGTACTCATACATACTTGGGAAAAATACACCCAAAAATATATTTATCACCATTCCCAAGTTTGACACAAAACCCAACACTAGCAAAATGATTCACTCAAACCTTGACCAAAAGTCCTAGTTTTGGTTCCCTCTTAATGTCTCTGCCCATACCAATCCACAATGCATCCCTAACATTGATTTATATGACATTTACACATCAAAAATTAATTCTCATGCTATATGACCCCAATGTCATATTTCTATGCATGAAACTTAAAATCATCATGCCAAAACCTAAGAATTGAGACTCAAGTCAATCTCAAATTCTTTTGGCACATCCTATAGTCCATCTAGATCTCTAGGAGCAACCCTCCTAAGATCTATTCACCATATATCCCAAAGGCTCCTAGAGCTCCCCCTTGAGCTCTTAGCCTTAGCCACCTATCTAGGTGACTCAACAAACACTAGACCACACCGGTGTTCCCCCGGTGACTCTTGACCTACAAACTTTACCTTCTTAACCTTAGACACATTGTCCTTGGTTAAGTCCTTTTTCTTCCCTTTTGATGGCATCCCCTTGCCATTCTTGGACTTCTCCTTCTTGCCATAATCATATGCTACCCTAGCATATTTTTTTCTATTGGCATTGGAGACCTTAGATCGGTATCCCAACCCCGATCTATCATTGTTGGGTTTTAGACCACCCAACATCATATCCAAACCCTTAGATTCAATAGCGAATCTTTCTAGGGTTTTCTCTAACTTATCAAGTCTTGCCCTCAAGGCTTGATTTTTCCTCTCTAGACTTTTAACCCTAGAACTCACATGTCCACCTTGGACATTCCTAGACCTACCCATCTTCCTAGGCATATGTCTCCCGTTCTTGGGATTAATACCTTGATCCTTAGGTCCTAAGGTCTTAGATTTTTCATAATGCACATTTTTCCTAGGGTTTTGATCTACAATATTAACCCTACTTCTATCATGATATCTAAATCCATGATTATTCTTAATGAGCATACAAGAATTTAAAATTGGATTTAACTTTAAACAAGGAGTTACCTTCCCATTTACCTTTGAAGCTCCCTCTTGTTGCGAGCTCCTCTTCTTCTCATCCTTTTCCCATTTTCTCAAGTGCTCTATTTTCTTTAGCTCTCTCTTTCTTGGACACTTGGTGTGATAGTGTCCTAACTCTCCACAAGTGTAGCATCTAATTTTCTCCCTTCTCTTTTGAATTTCCTCATTCCTACAACCCATGTTAGATTTAGAAGAAATTGAAATGGATTTAGGGTTTACCTCCTTTTTCTTACCCTTTGGACACTTGTCCTTATAGTGTCCCTTTTGATTACAGCCAAAGCAAATGATGTGATCTTTGGCCCTTGCTTTGGTGGAGGTAGGAGTTTCTTCTTGCTCCGGTATTGAAGTGAGTCTCTCCTCTCCCTCAATCCTTGAGGTGGTGACCTCTTCTTTCTCTTCCTCACTTGAAGATGTAGACAATTCAATTCTCTCCTCCTCTTCGGGCGTTGAACTTGATTCACTCTCCGATTGATCCTTTTCCTTGGACTCTTCTTCTTGTCCTTGTGTCAGATTCTCATGCAGAGCTATCACTTTTCTCCATAGCTCATATCCATTCTTGTATTCTCCTACATTTGGCACAATATGTAAAGGTAATAAATATAATACAATCTTAGTTACCTTCTTATTCGCCTCCGCTTCTTCCGTTTGATTCTTGGACCAATACCGAGGTCGGAGGCACTTCCCCTTCTTGTCCGTTGGAGCTTCAAATGGAACTTCCAATGTCGTCCAATGATCCTAATCCATTTGGAACTATGTCTCCAACCTCTTCCTCCAATAGTTGAAATCATCTTGATCGTATGGAGGTGGAATCTGGATATCCCATCCCAATGGACCTTCCGATTTCATCTTCCTGTAGCACCTTTTACTCTCCCGGCAATTAGTCCGTAGACAAGCGACCCCAACTCTTATATCACTTGTTAGATCGTTGACGTTTGCTAGAGGGGGGGGGGGTGAATAGCAATTTTTGACTTTCTTTCCTACAATTGTTAGTTGCGCAAGTGAAAATACAATAAAACAAAACTAACAACTAAACAATGCTAACACCACCTGATTTACGTGGTTCGGAAATGATGCTCCTACTCCACGGCAGTCCGTGAGGTGAACGATCCCTCGATCCTTCGGCTGATCACTCCCCAAATGCCCTCCGACTAGCTCGCGTAGCTCCTTGTGGATGGAGAAACCTCACCACAACCTTGAGTACACTTCTGAGCACCTAAGACTACTAGCAGGCCTTAACCAAGCATGTTTCGTCAGAGGTTTCCAGCTAAACCCGAGCCTCTTTAAATAAAGCTCAAGGCTGGAAAACACTCTGCCAGTCGACTGCTTACAGGGCAGTCGATTGGTCCCACTGAAATTCGACCGTTGCAGCTCAACGTTCGAATTTTCTGCCTACTTAACCAGTCACTACCAGTCGACTACTCCCAGGGCAATCGACTGGTCCAGGGTCAGAAACATTCTGTGAGTTTCTGTGCTTGCTGGCAGTCGACTGTTATATTCCCAGTCGACTGCCCAGCTTACAAATACACTCTTCCTCACTCCAACGACCCTCCTCCACGTGTGCCTTCAAGTCCACTCCCTTGGCTTGCCCCTTGAAGTCCTCTTCCTCCGGCTATCGTCCTTCGGATGCGCACGCAAGCCTTCCCTTGGCTTACCTCCATGCCACCCTTCATGTGTGTCTTTTGAAATCCACTTCCCGGCTTGCCCTTGGAGTCCTCTTCCCTCGGCTCTCGTCCCTTTCATGACTTAGCTGTCTCTTCACCAGCAGTCTTGACTGTTGCCTTCGCACCCTCTTCGTCTTCGGCTCCCGTCCCTCGGATGCACACAAGCCTTCAACTTGTCTCCATGCCATCCTTCACGCATGCCTCGAAATCCGCGCCCCTCGACTTATCATCCCTGCTATCCATGGTCCCACGGGTGCACACAAGCCTCCAACTTGTCTTCATACCACCCTTCACCATACCGAAGCCATCCAGCTAAGTCAATATGTGTAACCTGCAAATCCTGCACACTCATATACACATATTAGATCACAAGGGTAAACCTAACTTAAACCCTTTGCCCAAACATCAAAACACATGGTCACTCCAGACCATAGATTGCCTCAACATGCTCTTCATGATTGTCCACTTGGAAAAGGCTTTTGTGTTCCAAGTACACATCCTTCACATAAACCAAGAGAACTAATCTGGGGTAATTCAAGAATTGTACCTTTCTAATTTAAAAGTTGCACTCCCTTAATATCGAGATGCCTATATCTCAAGTGCCACATCTTTGATGCATTATCTTTATTAGCAATAAAAGCTTGGTTTCCCACATTAGAGAACTTTAGTAGAAACATCTTATTTTCTATCATTCGCACTTTAACAATAAACTATCCAAAATCTTTGTCAGAAATAACACAAACTCTATTATCAAACAAAATTACGTAGTCACTCATCATTAATTGTCTAACACTTAACAAATTATGTGCTAAACTAACAACAAAATAGACATTGTATAGTAATTAAACATTACCATCATTAGTCTCCACGACAATAGTGCATTTGTCTTCGATTTGTATTTGCTTATTATCTCCAAATCTTACTAGCATATTTTGTGACTTATCAAGCTCTTTAAATAATGACTTATTGCCTGTTATATGATTTGAGCATCCACTATCCAAAAATTAAATATCATTTTGAACTTCGTTAAAATGAAAATGAATCATAAATAATTTTGTTCATTTTTTCTTTCACATAATTTGCTTGTGAGCTATTTTTGTAATTTGCCTTTATATGCCTAAATTTCCCGTAACCATAATACTGAATGGAATTTTTATTTTATTTTTGATCCCCTTTGAATTGTTTCTCTTGTCCATTAAAATTACTTCTTCCTCTATCACATCCTCTACCACGAAAACCTTCACTTCATAAGCAAGCACGATTAGTGAATTGTTTCTCTCCCCCTTCACTCGAGAAGCTTGAAATGCCTTCTCTTCATTCTTCTCAATGGATCTATTTCGCCTTGCCGCATGAGCTTGCAAAGAACCCATTAGTTTATCAAAAGTGAAAATTGAAAGATCTTTAGACTACTCAATCGCAGTTACTATATAATCATATTTAGGAGTCAAACTTTACAAAACTTTTGAAACAATAACTGTATTAGTGATCTTTTCTCTATAAGATCTCATTTGACTGATAATCGACATTACTCTAGATAAAAAAATCTTATAAGTTTATTACACTTCATAAGCAAGGTCTCGAACTCACTTTTGAGAGTTTGGAGTTTCGCTGCTATCACTCTGGATGAGTCTTGGAATTCTTTCTATAGTATTTCCCATACTTTTTTGGAAAATGAGACAGTTGCAATATTTGAGAAAATCATCTCATATACTGCTTACTGAATGATGAATAGTATCTTTGAATCTTTTTTCTATTCTCTTTTAATCGACTTTCATCGACACCTACTTCATCGTCAAAGTCTTTCTCTACTAAATTCTAAAGATCTTGAGATCTAAATAAAGTCTTCATTTTGATACTCTAAAATTCGTAGCACTCTCCTTTGAAAATGGGGATGAGAGTTGAGAAACTCCGTTTATTGTCATTAAAAGTAAACTAGGATAGGTTAAATCCGATTGTACTCTGATATCACTCTGTTAGAAGAAAATAATATAGAAGAGGAATAACACACTTGTGGAAAATGAGAGAAGACGAAAACTAAATAATTCAACTTGATTTATTCACTAGAAAATTACATATTTATAACTTAGTGGATAAGATCGACTCTACGTACATTGAATATATACATTTTTATTTTTCTATAAAATTTTATCTTAATTAAAATTTATTTTTATTTATTATTTATTACATCATCAATTTATCCATTCATTTTTATTTATTATTAATTTTGAAATATATTGTTAATACTGCTGAAGAGATAGCTCAGTGTCGAAGAGATAACTCATAGTATCAACATCCCATTATTGAGTTAGCCAAAGTGAGTATTGAGTTGGCCAAAGTGAGGGGAGCTCTCTCTCATAGTAGGAGGGAGCCCCCATGGGCTGGATCGGATGGTAAGGCGCTTGGTCGATTTGGTCGAGATCACAGGTTCGAGGGTCGCCAGTTGCACACGGGGATAAAACCCTGGTCTGCTGGCATTAATTCCCTCGACCTCAGGCGCCTCGCGCCTCACCACACCAGTGATAACCATGATTTACCTCCTCCGTGTTGATCCTGGGGTGAGCTGACGGGAGCCGCTGAGGTGGCGGATCCACCTTTCTTTTTGGTCTCTCATAGTAGGAGGGAGCTCCCTCAATCTCTTTTGAATTTATTTTTTTACTACAATAATTTTTTATTTAATATTTGTTTTAAATAATATATATTAATTTTTTTTATTAAATTGATTTTTATTCATTGATTTCTTTTAATTTTTTTATAAATTAATTTTAAATTTGAATTTATAAAAATTTATAATTATATATAAGATAAAATATAAAGAACAATAAAAAATATATCATAAAAAAAAATTGGGATTCATAAAGAGTTTTGTTAGAAAGATTTTTTAAAATAAGTTGGATAAAAGAACTCTAGAAGAGATTTACCTATTATGTTAGTGTAGATGCTCTCAATTTTTTCTAAGTAGGACGTAGACTCTGAGACGTTGGATTTCTAGATAATCGATCATGAGTATTTTTAAATTTATGTTTATGGAAGATGAAAAATTTTCGTACAATTAAATTTATCATTTTATGTTCGTCTGCCTGCTGTTGGTTTGATATTATTATTATTATTATTATTATTTTATGGTGGATGGTCTCAGGTTCTGCGGTGTCACGCGACGCGTCATCAATGCTTAATTGTTTTCTACTCATCAGAGAAAACTAAACACAAAAGACAAGCAGCCACCTGGCCACCGCCCACGCCAACGGGTCAACGCCAACGCCAACGCCACGCCTTTTCTCTTTCCCTCTTCCATTCCCGTGCTGGATCACTGATCATCCGATCCTTTTCCTTCCTCGCCGGCAAGGTTCTTACCGATCGTGCTTGCGTCTTCAAGATCCACCAAAAGTTCGTCTTCTGTTCATCCGATTGAACCACTTTTTGTGAGCGCATCGAAGCTTGGATTGCTCTACGTCGATCGACCACATCGTCTGCGCAATTCGACGGAAACGCTAGCTGCGATGACGAGGAGAGAGGCAGCGCCACTCCTCCCGGCGATGAAGTCGCGTCTAATGGACGACGCCGACGAGAACCGCAGCCTCCGGTCCTGCCTCCGGTGGATGTGCCTCGACCAATCGAACGCCGGCCGGGCGGTGGTCTCGTGGGTGGTCTTCTTGGTTTTCGGGGTGGCAGTCCCCGCCGCGTCCCACTTCGTCCTCTCCTACCGTCCGCACCGTCGCCCTTATGACCTCGTCGTCCAGCTTTCCCTCTCCGCCGCTTCGGCCCTCTCCTTTATCTCCCTCTCCGCTGCCGCCGCCTGTAGCGGCAGCCTCCGCCGCTTCCTCTTCTTAGACAAGGTCGCCGCGCAGAGCGCGCGCGTGCGCGCGGCGTATTCCGCCCAGCTCCGCAGGTCGTTTCGCTTCCTCTCTCTGTTCCTGGCGTCCTGCTTCACGGCAGAGGTGGCCTACAAAATCTGGTGGTACGCGTTCAGCGCCGATCGGATCCCCTTTTCCTTTTGGAAGAACCCGGTGGCGACGGGGTGCGTAGCATGCTTGCTGGAGCTGACGTCGTGGGTATACCGGGCGGCGAGCTTCCTCGTGGCTTGCGCGGTGTTCCGGTCCGTCTGCCACCTCCACATCCTGCGGCTGCAGGAATTCGCGGCAGTATTCCAGGAGGAGTCGGAGGTTATGCCGGTGCTGAAGGAGCACCTCCGCTTGAGGCGGCAGCTCAAGGTCATCAGCCACCGATTCCGCGGCTTCATCCTCTCGAGCATGGTGATGGTGACGGCCAGCCAATTCGCCGCCGTCCTGGTCACCACCCGACGGCACTCCGACGACAATCTCTTCAACACCGGCGAGCTCGCGGTCAGTAACGAAACTAATTCCCCTTCTCCCACTCCCTTCCTCTCCCCCAATTCAGAATTCCAGCACTGAAACCGACATCGATTTCCCTTCGAAACTCGCAGCTCTGCTCGATCGTCCTCGTCGCCGGGTTACTGACATGCTTGCGCAGCGCGGCCAAGATCACCCACAAAGCTCAAGCACTCACGAGCCATGCAGCAAAATGGCACGTCTGCGCTACCGTCGACTCCTACCCCATCGATCCAGAGACGCCCCGGCAAGCCATTTCCGCGTCTACTCCCCAATTGCCCGCAGCCGAAATCGACGACTACTCGGAGGACGACGATGACGAAGGAGGCAGCGAGGAGGACGAACTCGAAGACACGAAGATGGTGCCGACGCACGCGCACACCATCTCCTTTCAAAAGAGACAAGCACTCGGTACGCTTCCATTAATTTTTCTTCTGAAATCTGAATTAAAACGCTCCGTTGGTGTTCGAATTACATTTTCTTACGATCGCAGTGACGTACTTGGAGAATAACAGAGCAGGGATTACGATTTTTGGGTTCACAGTGGACAGGACATGGCTTCACACGGTGTTTATGCTCGAAAGTAGTCTGTTCTTGTGGCTCCTGGGGAAGACAATCGGGATCTCCTAAGACCGAGCATGACTGTAGGGTTCGGTAGTGGAGGAGGTTCGAGGATTTGCCTTGTCTTTCCTTCTGATTTTGGAGTTAGAAATATTGTTATATCGGGTAGCTTTTCCAATTTCGATTATGAGTTCGTTGTTTGGTTGATGGGTTTTGACAATGTAAATCATATATATATTTTTTAAAAATTTACATACTCATCCCTTTTAAGCAAATCCTGGGTTTTAATTTTCATTTTTAAATTGCAATTTTATTTTATTTTAGACAAAAATAAGAAGGCGTCTTTTGTTTTTTCAAATTGTCGAAAGACATCGTACTTTGATTTTTATCAGAAATAATTCGCATATCCCACGTAAAATGATATAATTATTTTTTAATACTATTTTGATTATTATTTCAAATAGTAGTTGTCATATATAAGGCATCAATTATGATTTAGGAATTAAGATTCCGTAACTATTCCAACATAGCAACTATAATTTTATAGTTGTTATAATAATTATAGGAATTAAGATTTTGTAACTGCTACAACTATAACAGTACTTATAGTTGTAGTGACTATAAAACTTTAATTGCTATAATATGAAAAATAACTTTAATAAAGAGAATTAAAAATTGTTTGAAGCCTCCAAAAAAAAAATATTTTAAAACTTTTTTTTCTTTCTAAAACTCAGTCTCAAAATAGATATTAATCTTTAAATAAATTTCGATATGATATATTATACATTCAATTTGAGTCATTTAACTTCTCAAAAGTTATCTAATTTTTTTTGTTACCGTAGCTACGATTTCATAATTGTTGCTGCTATAGGCGTGAGCATCCTTTTAATAAAAAAAATAAAAATGGAGCATAAATTTGATGATTCCCCAAAATGACAGGATCCTCTGTCTTAGAGGATCCCTGTCTCGCCTATTCTATACTCGTCAGCGATGATCGACGAATCATCCGATCGACGATAAGACACTATTGATATTTTTTTGATTGTCGTTTCGAATCAAACGATATCCTAAGATAACGACGAATCAGTCGGAATCGCCGTATTATAATATCGTCGGATTCGATGATGAATACGACGAGATCGCAATTGCAACGATACCCGATGAGTTCATCGTATAAACTCAGAGTATAATTTTGATCGGGAAGACAATCAAAGACCACTGATAGTGTCCGATTCAAACGACTCGTCGCCCATCGGACGACTCGTCGATCATCGTCGACGAGTGGGACAGAGGGACAAGGATCCTCGGTGGGATAGAGGATCCAGCCTCAAAATAAAAGCGGTTATTTTTACCCTCATTTATATATTTTTATAATATATACTTTTAAAAATTAAATTAAAAATAATACCCTCGACTCAAAGGAGCAGCTCCACACAAGCTTCACAGGAATCACAGACATGCGCCAGCTCATTTGTCTGGGCAACACTTGGGCCTTGCTCGGACGACCGGAAAACGATTACTTATTATGGAAAGATGGCCCAAATTTAAGCCCATTAATAGAGTTAAAACTAGTTAAAATCCGAAAATGAAGCACTTCCGCCTTCGCGTAAACCCTCGCGGCCGTGAAGTGAAGTTCAAATCTCACGAAGCCATCGATTGCTCGTTGCGAAGATGGCCGGAGGCGAGCGGAGCACATGGCGACTAAGGATCGGTCCTTACTTCGGGAGGTTTCTGCTCTCTCCTTCGTTCCTCTGCCTCGTTCCATGTCCGCCTTCCCCCTTCTTCTCGCTGGTAATCGTCTCTTCTTCTCTAGCTTTGTTGACTTCCAGTTTTCCTGTTTCTCACTTGTTTCTTTAGAAATAAACTATTGTGTTCGCATGTGTTTGATAAATACTAATTATGTGTATTTATAGATTTCATGTAAAAAACCTGACTAAATCAATGTAAACAATCATTTCTATCTAAATGTAGTCATGAGATTAAGTTTGTCATGGATCAAGTTATATTTTTTAACGCTCTCCCTCAAGCTAGAAAGTACAGATACATTCACTAGAAAAACAATCTCGATGCATATAATACATGAAAGTTCCAGCAATGTGAACATCGAGCATCAGCAAAAACAATTTTATTGAATGGATGTCAGTTGTTTCTTCATTTGAATAAGCGATGAAAACGACAACCTGAGGCACATAAGATGATATAATGTCAGTCAATTTCTCCATTTGAGTGGACAGTAGATGATGGAGTAAAGGAAGCATAACGTCATTGATTAGCACACATGGTGCGCAACAAAGTACAAAGGAAGCAATGTGACTTGTAATGTTTATGATGCGTGATTGGATGACATGTAAAGAGGCATCCATTGGGCATGCGTCAGGAATGAGTACAAGAAAAGAGAATCAAATGAACAATAGGGGTAGGCTATCAAACATTCCTTCAGGGGATTATCTCGTTTAGAAAATACTAATAAAAAAAGTATCTTTGATACCACGTCTGATAAAATTTTCATAGGTGCTGCATGTCGTCCAAAGTATTTTCATTGTTGCTCGTCCATAGTCATAAGCTCAGGTATGTCATAAACCAAATTATATCTTCTATTTTTATCTAACTGTTAATTTTTGTGGTCACCTTTCTTTGTGCTTCATGAATCCTTGTGTTTGTATCTTGTTCTTTCTTTGTCCCTCTCATGCTTACATTTCGGCACTTCGTTTCTGTGGGATCAGGTACTGGATCTGAGTTACTGGTTTATGATGTCAGATCGGCAAACCTTGTCGAGACCTTTCAGATCTTTGAAGGGGTGCGTGTTCATGGAATCTCATTGCAATCACCTGACAATAATGATGACCCTTTTGTTCGGCAGCAGATTTCATTATTGCTATCTATGGAGAGCGGCGAGTTAAGTTATTTCGCTTGTGCATTAGATTGGGGTTGAATGATGGTGCTGGGTCCGATTTAGGAGTTAGATTGGAATTGATACAGAGATTGCCAGGGTTTGATCACTGGGTTCTGGATGTCTGCTTCTTGAAGGTACTCTCACAGAGTGAGCATTTTGGAGCATTATTCCGTTTCTTATCTGTTGTAACACAATCGATGCAGGAGGACAATGTTCTTGCAGTGGGCCTCAGTGATAATTCTGTAGCTTTGTGGAATCTTACTAGTTCTATTGTGGTCACCCGAGTGAAATCTTCAGGTCGATATGAAAATTATTTACATTCTGTTGCAGTGGTCCTATTTTCTTGACCATTCTGTAATTATTTACATTAGAAGTGTCTTATTGTTTTAATGTATGCACTTGCAGAGAGGTGTCTCTTGTATTCTATGAGACTGTGGGGAAACAGCATAAGGCTACTCATTATGGCTTCTGGAACAATTTTTAATGAGGTTATTCCTCATGGATTTCATTTGATACTTCAAATGCTTTGTCTTTAAGAAGATTGGTAGATTTCATTAGTAGTATCTTGTATGCTTTAATTGTGATCATGCAGAAACTGTTCTTAGTTTTTTTTTTAAATTTATTTGATGATGGAATTAGTTATGGATCATTGTTTAACCATTTGTGCTCATTGAATTGTATATCTATGGTGGTGATATACTGAGAAGAAAACTATTTCTTAATTTGCTGTTAGTTAAATGTATTAAACATTTAGCTTATGCCTTGAATATGAACATTGATCCCTGGATATGTTATTGTGTTTTCTCATTCTTGATGCAGGTTTAAGATGTCTAAGTGTGGAATGCTTCCCTGTATCTTTGTTTAGCCTTTTAGGTTTTTGGGTAGCTTCTTCTCTAAATTGACCAGCCTTGTTCATAAAGCATCTACCTGTTAATGAGGCTTAACATTGAGTGGCCACCTTTTTGTAGAACTTGGTTTTCTGTTATTTTCTTTCCTTCTTTCTTTCTTTGGTTTAGCCATTGAAGCATTTGATATTTCTTTAACTTTTGGGCCATTAACCTCGTTGATCACTTAATGTAGAGCTTTCATGACTGGGAAGGTGAGAGTGAATCATTAAGTTTTAATAAGATCCCTGTTTTTACACTTTTATAATGCAACTAAACAATATTAATCTAATGTTATGTCCTTGAGTTCTTAATTGTTTGTACTATGATTATTTATTTTCTTTGTGAAAATATTCCTAGTCAAGTTAAAATTTTCTTGGCGACCTTTGTATACGCATACCAGTATTAGTCCATTGCTATGCCTGCAATGACATTATGTGATTGTCATGGAAAATGTTTTGATGATTTTGGTTTGGTGCAATTTAGTTTGTGTTATGTTACAGAAAGATATCAACAGTTAATGATTGGAAGTGTTATGCTCATTGCTCAAACAGATAGTCATTTGGAAGTTAATCCATGAAAGACCTCATCCTTCATCCAACCAATTTAAGGAGCACGTTGGCTCCAACTCATCCAGTGCAATGGATGTTCATAGTGATAGTGAGAACTATGTAGCTTATCATTTGAATAAACTAATTGGGCATGAAGGATCAATATTTCGAATGAGTTGGTCATCCGATGGAACAAGGCTGATGTCTGTTTCTGATGATCGCAGGTGGGTTAGATGCCTTTCTGTTTCTGTATGATAAAGTTTTAACTGCTGCCTTGGGTCTGTAACCTTCAGAAATTAAGTGCGTTGTTTGGCTTCACTCATAGGGCAGCGCTCGTATCTGGCTAATTGATTGTCGAAAGCAAGAATTTGACAATCTTGTGCAGACTCCGGGTAATTATGTTTCATCTGATCTCACATTGTTCGGGCATAATGCTAGAATCTGGGACTGCTATATATCTGATTCTGTAAGCTCTCTTTCAGTATAACCTGCTTTATTATGTTTATGATGCCATCCTTTAATCTTAAATTATATTATTATTAAAGTTCATAGTTTATGCTTGATATATCCATAATTTATGCTTGATATATCTGGGATAATTAATCTGGGCATTCTTTATGATGCTCTGCTGATGAAACTGGAAATATATCTTGCTATTTCTTGCTTCTTATTAGATATCTCGCTGTGTTAATCAGATCTGGTTACTTATGTCTTTTCGTTCTGTACCAGAATGTGTATTTTTTTTAACAGCACTATGTATGTGTAAAACATGTATACATTGCTAACGTAGCCTATCCATTTTTTTTTCTGTCCTGAGTTTAATTCAACTCAATATGTTACTTTTCCTAATATATAATGTTTTCCTAATATATAATGTTTGAATAGTCATTCTTGTAATCTCTAGTGAAGCTCTGGTGATTACCTGACAGTAGAGTACATGTAAGAATTCTTGCTAGCAAACTCTGCTTCCATTTTTAGATTATTGGGAGCCATGTGTATAATGAAGTTCACTGATTGTCATAAACTAAATTTAGCAATTTGGAATATCACTCTTAGCAAATGGATTAGAACTTGTGGTAGGTGCAAATTGCAATTTTGAGGGGGAGGATTAACATAATGTGTGTAAGAAATAAAATGGCTGGCAAAATAGGCTAGAGAAATATGTAGAGTAACATTTAAAATGTGGTTAGTTAGAGAAGTTAAAAATCAAAACAATTGGTGTTGTTGTTTAAATTGTGGTTGAGAAGTTTAAAATGTGGTAATTGTTTGACCATAAGGCTTTCTGTTGTTCTTGTCGTTGTTATTGCCATATCCTTAATCTAGGTAAATAGTCTTTGTTTAATTATTTCAAGCTATCCATTTAGGTAGCAATTACAGCCGGCGAAGATTGTTCATGTCGAGTTTGGGCAACAAGTGGTGATCAATTATTGATGTTAAAGGAACACATGTAAGTGTTGATAACATTTTATTCCATTTAAGCATCAAAATAATTGTAATATGCAAACTCATTGTGTTTTAGTTTGATTAATTTAACCAATCAAATGCTATTTTTTCCTTCTGTATATTAATGTTCCTAAGCCATTATGATAGAATTCCTAGACAATTATTGAGGCAAACTTTAGAGGAAAAATAAATATATTAATGTTCAATTCTAAGTCTATTTTTTAATATGGCATTGAATGAATTATTTAGTAAGCATTTTTATGTTGTTCTTTCCATTTTTAAAAATATTTTTTTTACAAATTTCGATTCTTTCAATATGATAAATCCAATACTTAGGTTTTCTAAATTTTCAATATCAATAAAAATCCTGATATTTTCCCCCATGATCAAAAGTGATTTAGGAAATTTGCATGTTACTACTGATATTTTTTTGCATAGAGTTAACCACCTGAAATACTTGGGAACAATACAAGTTTTACTATGATGATGCAGTGGTAGAGGCATATGGCGTTGTTTGTATGATCCAGATTCTTCACTTCTGGTAAGTGCGGGATTTGATTCTGCAGTCAAAGTGCATCAAATTACTTCCTCTTCTTCTAAGGAGGCAAGAGAAAAATATGGCATATCAGAAAATTTGATGGATCAGAGAGAGAATTTCCAAATTTGTATTCCTAAATTAGCAAACCAACTTTCTCTGATGGACAGGTAAGTTTTCTGAATTTTTCTTATTTCATCGACGCAGTTGTTTAATTTTTGAGCTTTTCATATTCCAAAGTTACTGTAAGATTTTTATTGGCAGTTCAGAAATATTTTGTCTTCCCTTGCTTAATCATTTTGATGGTGTTTCTGATGCAATTTTTCCAGCCTCATTAGTGTATGTCAGACATTGGGTAGGTCGGTAGGAAAAGGTCAATATTTATTTTTCTTTCCCTTTTTGAGCATCTATTTTAGTTGTCTTATATTTCTTGATGATTGAATGACTCTGATTCCATGTAAATCTATTCTTAGTGAGAGTTGTTTTTGTATTTAAGCATGTAGAAAAAGGCTTCAATATATGGACTAAAAGGGAGGAGTTCCTTCCTTTCCTCTTCTCTTCTTCTTACTCTCTTTAACACCCTACATCAGATATGAAAGATGTGGTTCTTCTGTATAATTCCAGTTATATTGATGTTGCAGCAAAAGCGAGTATGTAAGATGCATACAGTTTACTCGGGAGAATTCTCTTTATATTGCAACCAATAATGGATATTTATATCATGTTGAATTGTCTAATCCTGGAAGGATAAACCATACTGAACTTATCCAACTAAGAGAATCACAGATTATTTGTATGGATATATTGCCCATGAAAACTTCGGAGTCATCTTTGAACCTGGATGATATTGTTGCAATTGGAGATGGAAATGGGAAAGTGACAGTTGTTGGGGTTAATAATCGAGGTGTTAGTCCTTCAACCTCATTCTCTTTTAATTGGTCAGCAGAAAAGGAGAGACAATTATTAGGTGTCCACTGGTGCAGATCATTGGGTAGTAGGTAAGGATAATTGATTTTTCATTATCCTAGTTACTGCTAATTTGTTCCATATTTCCTCAAGTATGTGGATTGCATCATGCAGCTATCTATTTACATCAGATCCTCGGGGCATCCTGAGGATGTGGAAAATCAAAAAGGCTGCTTTAGAATCTGGCATCCTGATTACCAGCATAGATTACAATGCATCACTTCTTGCAGCATTTACTTCAAGTTTCAGACATCGAATTATGTGTATCGACGCCTCAAGTAAAGAAGAGGTAATGGTTGAAAGAATATTTTCTCAGTATGGATTCAAATATTGATACTGGTTTGATATAAGCAAATCTATTCTCTGATCCAATACCCACACATGTAGCACTTGCCATAAACAATTCTGAGAATAGGCAAGTGATATTTGATAGAATCTGTGACTTTAACGCCCATACACAATTTATTGCATTCAAATAAAAATATTCATAAAATTTATATTTTTTAAATTTTACATAGATAAACAGTGTATGGACTTTATTGAGATCTGCCACACTGATCCCTTTCTTACTTTTTGATTGATTGTCCAGTGAGTCTAGCTTTTAACTTAACTATCTTATTCGAATATTGATAAAAAATTAGTACAAATTATAGCGTTGATTAATTCATTGAGTCCTGAATTGTTCCGTAGGTTCTTATATGCGGTGATAAGCGTGGGAATATTATTCTCTTTCCTTTGGTGGATGAATTGATGGTAGAAAAATGCGCAGAAATAATAGACATCTCTCCTGATGATCAATTTAAAGGTGCACATGGCATATCTAGTGTCACCAGTATTTGCATTGTCAGCTCACAATTGAATGATGCTGACATACAAACGGTACGACCATGATTAGTTACATTATTCATATTATAAAGATGACTGATTATTGCTAACTTCTTTTTTCTATTATTATAGACTGGGGCAGATGGATGCATTTGCTATTTCCAGTATAGTAAAATCATTAGGAAAATTGAATTTATTGGGATGAAGCAAGTGAGAGATCTTAGTATGATTCAATCAGTCTTTTCCAGTGCAACCTCTGGGGACACAAAATTCAACAAATACGCAATTGGTTTTACATCCGTGGATTTTATAATGTGGGATATGACAAATGAAACAAAGGTACTTTTATCTGGTTTTGTCACATTACAGTCTTGTTAGAAACCATTCAATTAATGATTAATGGTTCATGTATTTGCAGACAATAAAAATTCCTTGCGGAGGATGGCGCAGGCCATTTTCTTTTCTTTTTGGGGAAGTTCCAGAACACCAAAATTGTTTTGCTTATGTAAAGGTATTATGATGTCATGTTCTCCTCGTTTACTTATTAAAAATCGAACAAAAACTAGGTTGATGGTGGCAGAGCAGTACTGTAAAGCTCATTAGGCCTTATGACAACAAAATGTAAAGCTTAGGGGATATTTTGACATTAATCTAACCTTGTGGGCATTTTGAAAATTATTAATTGTTTGATGGAATTTAGGTACAGCTGATGAATGATTTCTATATACAATCTCAATACTTTATTAGAAGACATAATTCAATTAATGACCATTTCTAAGAGATCATCACTATCAGCTGTTCTTTGTTTCATTTACCCTAGTAGATTTGGGAAATGACTCTATGCTAGCATGAATAGAGTTAAGGGAACCAAATCTTGGTTCTAATGCTGATGGCTATTTGAGGTAAAGAAATTGTATGATCCCTGGATTTTAAATGATTTCTAAAAATGTCAAATAAAAAATAGGAAGTAGTTAATAGTAATTCATGAAAAGCAGAAACCCAATATTATCTAGTGAAGTTTGTGTCTATAATTTTTCATTGGCTTAGTGCATATTGAAAGTATGAAATATGTTATAGCTGTCATTGTTGAATGTTTTGTTAAGATCTTCTCCATGATTTAGGTAATTGAAACTTCATTCATTTGAGTCATTCTCCTTTTTCAGGATCACATTGTTCATGTTCATAGGGTTTGGGTGGTTGCTAAAGAAAAATTATTTCCCAAGGTTTTGCATATGCAATACCATGGGAAAGAGATACACTCATTATCTTTCATTTCAGTTGTGCACCTATCAACACTCAATAAGGGTGGTCATTCATGGATTGCAACAGGCTGTGAAGATGGAAGTTTGCGGCTGGCCAGGTTTTGTCCATAACTATGTATTTGTTCCCTAAATGGATTAACAACCTTTACCGTGATTTGTTTCAATTTCTTGTTATGGTATTTAATTATGCTTTAATAGTGTTGTCTTGAAGTTTTAGCCAACCCCACCTAGTGGGATAAGGCTTGGTTGTTGTAATAGTGTTGTCTTGAAGTTTCTTCAGATTTATAAATAATATGTTTTTTAATTTGAATGATATCATTTCTTTCTTACAATGATGTTAGTTTCTTCGCTTCCAATCCTCTTTCTTTTTCTTCCCCTGGTTTTTAGAACATTAAGGGCGAATACAACTACTCTCTTCTTCCCTAAAAGCAGTTTTGTTTGATGATAATAAATTTACATCTTGTTCAAACTCTAAAAATTAGCCCGGCATTCATGGTAACGAATTTGTGTCATATGACGATTGTTGGATTTGGGACTGAGGATTTGACTTTATATTTTTCTTAGGCCAAGTAGGAAACATAGATTTAGTTCATTAACAAATTCATAGTTTCCCCCTCGAATTGGGAAGTTTTAGCGAATTTAATCAACACAAAAGGTTGTTGCTAATCTATTTGGATAATTCTTGAAAATGATGCAGGTACTCGTCTATCAAAGCTGGAAGATGGTCTGAATCAATATTGCTGGGTGAGCATGTAGGAGGGTCAGCTGTGAGGTCTATATGCTTCATCCCAAAGATATATACCTTCAAAATTCTGATGTCCAGTACCTCTAACAAAGATACACATCTCACTTCAAATGATTCCAGTCAAGACCCACTTTTATTGATTTCTGTTGGTTCCAAGCAAGTTCTGACTTCTTGGATCTTACAGAGTAGCATAGCACGAAACAAAAGTTCTGATTATACATCATATCCTTCCAAAACTGAGTTATCATCAATATCTTTTCGGTGGTTCTCCACTCAGCTGCCCTCAAAGTTTGCTTGTCGTCAAAAGGGGTTGGAGAAGTTATTCAAAACATCTGAAGAGGGTAATCATTTAACCACTGAGTGTGATCAGATTTCAACATTAAACTCCACCTTTGTGGATCAGATGGATAATGACTGGAGATATCTGGCTGTTACTGCTTTTCTTTTGAAACCTGTAGATAGTAGGTGAGCTGAAATACTTGGTTTTACTAATCCCGTAAGAGATTTTTGATTCATATGCTCTTAGCTATTCACATCATACTGTCTCAAACAGGACTACAATATGCTTTATTGTGGTTGCTTGTTCAGATGCAACTCTCATGTTGAAGGCTCTTCTTTTGCCTTATCGATTATGGTATGTAATTTTAATCAAGTGCATTTTTCCTTTTCTAACTGCTGCATGGTAAAATTTTGGTTGACATTTGGTAGATGTTCTTGATATCACTTCTGTCGGCTCACCATGTGCTCCCCTCTCTCGTTTTCAGTGTGATAATGCCTGTTCTGAATGACACATTTTTCAGGTTTGACGTAGCTTTACTTGTTCCAGTAAAATCTCCTGTTTTATCTCTGCAGCACATTGTTGTTTCTTGGGATTCCTGCTCCAAAGGTGATGATTTAACTTAATATTCGTTTTGAGTTTTGCATGGTTTGTAGCTTTTGATGTAGTTCTTTTTTTTACTATGTTCAGAAGCAAATATATGAACACAAAACAAGTGAAAATTTGCCTGAAAAGCAAAAAAAAAAAAATCCCTTTATGCCTTCCATTAGACGATTATATACTCTTCCTGGTGCCATGGATATTTTCATGCTTCAAACTGCAAAAGATTTGATGAACAATTTTATTTAGTAATTTATTTGGTACTTTAATAAAAGAAATTAGTAATGTGTCGCTATTAACTGTTTCTTGACTTCTGGTATTGAAACTACATTTTTTTTTCAGATGCTGCTCCAATTGGAAATGCATATCTCCTTATAAGTGGATCAACTGATGGAAGCATTACTTTCTGGGATCTCACTGAAGTAGTTGAATCCTTTGTGCAAACAGTGTTGGATGTTCAACCACAGATGTTCATTGATTGTCAGAGAAGACCTAAAACTGGAAGAGGAAGCCAAGGTGGAAGAAGGTGGAAATCATTGAGTAATGTTTCTTCTGGGAATACATTTAGCAATTCAAATGGCATAAAACAAGGCGCTGATATGGTTTGTTCTGAAAATGAATTTGCGAATTTACCTACTATGGATAGTGATCAGATACACACTCCATCTAGCACACAGCTAATTGATGTTCCAAAAGGGCCTTCAAATTTATGTGAAATACATCCCTTATGTGTTTTAAGTTCACTACACCAGTCAGGTGTCAACTGTTTAAATGTTGCAGAAATCAAGAAATGCCAGTACTCAAAATCTGAGATTACTTACTGTGTTTTAAGTGGTGGGGATGATCAATCTCTACATTTACTAGTCTTTGGTTTGCAAGTGGAACCAACCCATCAGGATGCTGGAGATGATCGGTCCAGTGCTAGACAGAATTATACAGACAATGGGGATCATAATCGAAGAGATGGTATATCTGTTCTCCCTGTTTTGGTATACGTAAACACATAAATATCTTGCATAATGCAATTTTTCTGGCCGTTTTGATGCAGGCAAAAGGTACAAGCTCAATGTACTTTCCCAAAATAGCATTTTATCAGCACACAACTCAGCAGTTAAAGGTAATTTCTTAATCTCATTTATGTTATCTGGGGAAAGATGTTCAAAAGTATGACGACTACCAAAATGCTTGTCATTTGCTGATCAAAGAATCTGTTGACTAGCTATAGACACAAGAAGTTTATGTAGGTGTCTTTTACACGGACAAGCTTACAGATTCTTCCTGTATTTTCTTCATTCATCTATTGTATACAATTTTAAAATTTTGTGATATTGCCATCGGAATTACACTGCTTCAATCTGGAGCAGATTAGGTTTGTCAACCGACAGTTGATTTTGTTAGGACAAGAAATCTTCTGTCTAAACTCTGTACCAGCCTAAATTGACAAGATATACTGAACGTATCTACTGTTTTCGAGGTATTATATTTGTCTATTGTTATCAGTGGCCAGAGCAGAGTCTAGGCTTTTCATTTTAAGAACACAATTCACTTCGTTCATTCAATTGTTACTTTTTCTTTTTTTTGCCAATGTTTGATTTTTTGCTTCCCAGGTGTTTGGACTGATGGCGCATGGGCATTCACCACGGGCCTTGATCAACGAATTAGGTGTTGGCAGATAGACCCGTTGTTCAGGCTGAGCGAACATGCAAATGTTATCGTAAGTGTACCGGAGCCAGAAACACTTGATGCAATCATCCATAACAGGTTCAGCCGCCCCTTATTTGCTTTATGATGTACAAACCTATTGTTCGATCCAATATCTGTTTTGTTCGCCTTACCAGTGGAGGGAGCAGGCGGTATCAAATTGCAGTCGCGGGAAGAGGCATGCAAATGGTGGAGTTCAAATCTATTGATGGTGACGATGAATGAAATGTTTGGCTTACACCTCTGCTAGTGTAGTTTGGTAGTTGCAGTTCTCAGCGTTTCCAGATCTCTTCTCAAACTCCAGCTTGTTATTGTAAGCGACAGTGAACAAAAAACTCCCCAGTAATTCACACACACATGGTGGCTGAATTTAGCATATAGAACAAAACCAGATACATGTAGCTCAGGCTCCGGCGCCTCACAACTCAAATTGAATGCCAACATTTGGCATATAAGAATAAGATTGGAGAAGCAGATTTATTGGCTGGCAATTCATAGAGGTAAGAACAGCCATTTGTGACCTCTGTTTTTTTGAAGAGAATGATGAAAATACTTGATGGGGCATGATTTGTCCGCTGCCCCTAGTAGGTAAAAGTTGTATCCAAAAACATATCTTTTGTTGACTTAAATATGAAAATCCATCTCCAATTCACGTGTTGTTTTTGATTCAACATGTTCGATAAATTGTGATAAATGTTACTGCCTTTGCATGAAAGCACTTATTCAGAACTCATTTTGATCATGGACACTCTTTTAGTTTTTACCGTTTACTATATTCTACCTTCGTTGTTTTTTAAACTCACATATAATTAGATTCTATCATCTACGGCGTACGGTTACGATTCGAATCACCGATTTACAATTTATTTCATGATTCATTGCCATATAAGATTATTGTATTTAAAAAATTTAAATTATAAAATTCGTTTGCCAAATGCCATTGGACCATGATTATTAAATGTAATCATATAACAGAAAAAAAATATTAATTAGTATTTCAATTATTAAAAATAAGAATATAAGAAAAGAAAGTTAATAATTATTTTTTAAATAATTAACTAACATTTATCAATATTAGTAGTTGTAATTTAATTGGTTAAAATACTGTGTGGTCCAGCCACCAACCCCTTGCCGGATCAATTAAGGTTAAGAAGTCCATTACTCGTCGAACTGACCATTCAAATCAGATTTTTTTTTATGAAGATTGTGATGTTAAAAAGAAATTTGTACTCACCCCTTGCCGGATCAATTAAGATTCAAGCCGCCTCTGGGACTGTGATGTAGCGACAGGACGACTAATTATTATCTCAGACATTCACAATTCGATCCCCAACTACGACGTATTTGTCTCTAAATGGGGTGCGAATCATAGGACGTTAAGTTTCTAGATCGTCAACTGCGAGTGTTTCCTGATTTACCCTGATAATCGATAGAAAACTTTTATAGATCCAGACTAATCGTTTGAGATTGAAAAACTTCATTAATCAAATTAAGATTCAAGCCTGCAACATAGGTCAACGATCCGGAAATGAGTGAGGCCGGCTCCCAAATCAGACCGTAGGCAGACCTACATATAACTCAAAAATTATTTTTAAAAATAAATAGAATTTCTAATTCTAGAAGTAAAAAATTTCAAAACGTTATGTGAAATTTTTTTATTTCTATTCTTCACTGAGGGGAAAAAATATTTTAAATATCAAACTCAACCTATTTTTAATATTTTAGATATTAAATTTTATAAAAATTTTAATCTCAAAATTAATATTATATTTTAATCTAAGATTCACTATCCCAATTAGATTATAATATTTAAACTAAAATAATTAAAAATAAAATTTTTTAAGATATATCTTCCCAATTAGGTTATAATTGTTGGGAATGATCGGGCTGACTAGAGGGGGGAGGGGAAGTGAATAACTCTTCACGCCAATTGCTGATTCTTCCTACATGGATAGTTGCGCTAGTGGAAATACAAACCAAACTATAAAGAACAATGTTAACACTTATCGTTTAGGTAGTTCAGTGATTGCTTACTCTTACACCACGGCGGCTTGTCCTTGAAATAGACGATCCCTCAATCCTTCAGTGAATTAGTCCTTGACAATCTCAGACTAAAACATTATTTTTCTCGATGGAGAACAACCTTCATAATGTCTCTCTTCCCTTTATAAGTTGAGAATTAAGATTTGAGGAAGAGAGAACACTGTGGAAGCCTTGAGCACTTGAGCAAAAAGGTCTTTCACAGAATAGCTAATCCTTTTTAAGTCTCAAAGCTTTCCTTTAAATAGAGAAGAGAATTGTTAAAAAAACAGCTCATTCTTGACACCAGTCGACTGATGCCAACCCCAGCCAACAAGTGCTCAACCAACGGCTAGCCAAACGACTAGATTTCAAATAGACCAGTCGACTGTCATCCAGACCAGTCGACCAATCTTGCTATTCGAAACTCACAGAAGATTCGGTCGACTGATGTCCCTACCAGTCGACTGATCCTATTACACACTCATACTCATCCTCTCCGGAGTCGGCCTTTGAAACTCTCTTCCTTTGGCTCTCATCTCTCGGATGCATCTAAGCCCCCAGTTCGTCCCGATGTCATCCTTCCCGTATGCCTTGAAGTTTATTTTCCTCGGCTCCACTCCGTTGCTCCTCGTTCGACGATCCCTCGAATGCGCCATCCTTCACCGACTCAACGATCAGATCACTAGAATGAGATCTCTCATATGTGTGTTCCACCAAGTCCTACATGACTCAAACACACATCAAACCAATATGAAAATCTAACTTAATCATATTGACATACACATTAAAATTGATGATTTATCCGATCAAACTTGGGTCGATTACACCAACAATCTCCCCTTTTTTGATGTGTGACAATATGTTAAAGTTAGACATAATAACAATTTGAAAATTCCAAAGCATAATATAATATGAAGCATAAAAACATCCAAACTTCCCCTTAACCTATGTTATATCACATGATTTTCAAATTTTACATAAGAAAAAAATAAGTTTCTAACTTAAACTCTTTTATTCTCCCTCTTTAACACCATTAAAAAAATTATACCAATTAATTTTAACTTATGACATCAAAATAAAACAAGGTGAGTTTTACTTCTAAAAAATAACAGAAATAAAAAAACTATGGGTATCAGTCGACTGAAACAGGTATCAATCGATTGTCTTCAACGAAACTACCTTTCATACCAAGAAACAGTAAGATCAGTCAACTAGTCCTCTGCACCAGTCGACTGACACAAATCTAATCTAAATTTCAGCCTTTTGAACTGAATTTCAGAAACACATAAAAATTTCAGAAAATTTAAAAAATTACAAAATTTTAGAAAATTTAAAAAATTACAAAATTTTACAAATATATTTCTTGAACTATTCTTCAATAAAGAAAAATAAGTTTGCATGAAAAATAAAAGTATTTTTAAATTTTTGACCAAAATTTAAAAACTTGAAAAACACTTAAGTTTGTATTAACTTTGAAATCTATTTTAAAAACCATATGTTTTTCAAATCCATACCATAGCAAATATAACATGGAATTGTTTTCGAAACATTTTAAATATCCAACTATAATCTATAGGAAAGATGTTCATTAATTAAACATTTATTTTCTCCATAGTTGATCTATTATTGATAAAATGATACATTTCATAATGATCAAAATGTCATAAGCACATGTGAGTTATAAGTATCACCCTAACATCTTACATGTATAAATAAAGACATAAATCAAGTTATTGTAAGAAGAAATAAAAATATCTTCTACTTAGTCCATTTGATCATGAATGTATTTAGAATAAGTGCTCCTCCATAATGTACCAAGTCAACCATTGTTCAAAAAAATTTAAGATTTAACTTATATGGTTAACTTATTCTTAAATTCTCTTACCCCTGAGGATTAATTTTGACACTCATTAGAAATTCATTCTAATTGGGTTGACTAAGTACTCTTTAAGGATCCATGTCCTATCTAAGATTTTATTTGTTGATTGACCCCTACAAGTAAACAATGATATGATTAATTTTCATTTGTAGATGTATCATAGCCTAATCTCGTTTTCTTGAAACTCGCCCATTAGCTCCCAATTATCATATTTAGGGTCTTTAAGCTAATTTTTAATTTTTCTAGGGCTTTGAAGAGGCAATCTACTTTTTTTCCTTAATTTTCTATTTTCTTCTTCTAAACATGAATAATTTGTATTTGAAAAAGAAATATGCATATCCTTAGAGGTCATGGATTCTAATTTCTCATCAAGTATGCAAATATCATTTTTTTAAACATTTAATTTTTTTTCTAACCTTAAATAGATCATCTTTTGTGCTAGAAATAATTTTAACTAAGATGGTAGTGGATAGATTGTCTACCTCACTTATCGAGACGTCCGAATTCGAAGTTTGATCTCCCTTCAATTGAGCTCCCTTCATCTTCAATTGAGCTCTTTTCTTCTTCAACTTCAGATGACGTGGAGACAATATCTTCAATTCTCATTAAGGCAAAATGTGACACATGATATTCTTCTTCTTCTGATAATGATGACTCATCCCATGGTGCCTTTAGATTTTGAACTTTCTTCCCCTTTTCTTTTGCTTTCATCTTTTCTTCCTACTTCTTTTCTTCCTTTTTCTTCAAAAGAGGATATTTATCTCTCATATGCCCTCTTGACAATTGTAGCATATGATCTTTCTTGTCCTACTCTTGCCTCTTAAACTTTTTCTACCATGAGATTTGTGAGTTGAAAAATATTTAAAAGCTTTTCTCATTTTTCTTACCATGTATACCTTTTTATCACTATCCATGAAGACGCTTGATTCTTCCGAATCGGATAATGAGACATTCTTCTTCGTGGCCTTTTCTTTGTTTGCCACAAGGACTACTCCTCTTGGTTTGTAAACTTCTACCTCCAATCCGAGGTTCATGGAACTTCATGGTTGAGAAAATTTCATCTAGAGAATTTTTCTCTAGATCATTGGATATGTAGTATGAGTCAACCATTGAGCTCCAATTTGTGATTCTTGGGAAAACAATGATGCCTTTCATTATTATATCTCGGTTGGAGAGTTACTCATCTACACTTGTTAATCCATTTAAAATTGCCTTAATTCTAAAATGTAAGCTAGATACTTTCTCTCTTTTGTCAAGCTTGATGTAGTTTAGTTGAGATCGAAAAAGGTCTCTTTTTGCCAATTTTGCTTCCGATATGTCTTCATGAAGCTCTACTAGTTTTTTCTATAGATCCTTGGCACTTGTGTAGCTTCCAATCTGAGTTATTTCTTGTTAGGGAAACACACTTAAAGGATAATGTAAAACTTTTGAATTTGCTAAATGATCATCCTTTTGCTTCTTGCTCAACCTTATCTTTTTGAGTGACTTATATTGGATCAATCTATGGTCTGTGGGACTATGTGTTTTGATGTTTGAGCAAAAAATTTAAGTTAAATTTATCCTTATGTTTGATATGTATATTTGAGTGTGCAATTTCTGTATGATACATATAGACTCAGCTTGATAGCTTCGGGTCTGATGAAGGATGTAGAGGTATCCGAGAGACTGTGAACAAGGCAACAACAATGAGCCGAGAGAAGAGCATTTCGAGGCATACGTAAAGGATAGCATGTGGAGACGAGTTGCGGGCTTGTATGCATCTGAGGGATAAGAGCTAAAGTCGAAGAAGGCAACAGGTCAAGGCTACGATGAAGAGTCGAGTCGTGAGAGTCCGAATTCTGAGTGAATTGTACTCGGGAAGGAAAACCCTAGGCTTAGGGTTTTACCAGCCGAGAGGTATGAGATCAGTCGTCTGGTGGAGGTCACAGAAGGATTAGTCAGCTGATCTTCTGTGCAGTCGACTGATGTTGACTGGGAATTCGAACGTTGAACTGTAACATTTGGATTCAGCTGGATCAGTCGACTCGAACCAGTCAACTAATTCGGTCATAAGCTCTATTTAAGGGAAATCGATTTGGCTGGTTAGGGTTGACGAATTTGGTCTTGGTTAAAGATTAATTAGTAGTCTTTGTGTTCAGAGGTCTTGTGCGAGTTTGTGGCGAGGTTTCTCCACCGACAAGGAGCTACATGAGCATAGCCGGAAGTTTCCAGGGAGTCATCCATTGAAGGATCAGGATCGTCCACCTTACGGACAACTGTGGAATAGGAATTCATCTCCGAACCACACTAAACGGTTTGTGTCTTTGTTAGTATTTTAATTTAACTATATTTCCGTTACGTATACTAACATTGTAGGAAGCAAACCAAGAGATTGGGGACAACGTCTATTCACCCCTCTAGCCGGGCCGATCATCCCCAACAGCTTATTCTCTTGATCCTTAGACATCTCAAAACTGTTTTCCATAATTAACATGATATCAAAATCGATATCGAAAAATACCTCAATCCTCTTTTTCCATCAAGAAAATTCTCCTTCGAATTTGAAGGTTAAATGTGCGAACCGACCATTTTGATGAATTTACTCTTTTAGGCGGTTAGTACGTTAAAGGGCGACCTTGCGCTCTGATACCACTGGTTAGGAATGATCGGACCGACTAGAGGGGGGTGTGAATAGCTCTTCGGCCCAATTGATTGTTCTTCCTACACGATTAATTGCGCCAGCGAAAATACAAACCAAATTATAAAGGACAATGCTAACACTTATTGTTTATGTGATTCGGAGATTCTTGTTCCTACACCACGGCTTGTCCTTGAGATGGACGATCTCTTAATCCTTCGGTGGATTAGTCCCCCGACAATCTCCGATTAGAGTTTTCTCCTTCTCAGTGAAGAACAACCTCCCACAATATCTCTCTTCCCTTTACAAGTTGAGAATTAGAGTTTGAAGAAGATAAAAGACTTTGGAACCTTTGAGCACTTGAGCAAGAAGATCTTTTGCCAAAGTTTCTTCTTAAGTCTCAAAACTTCCCTTTAAATAAAGGAAAAAGCTGTTAACAAAATCTCTCAGTCCCGTCACCAATCGACTGATGCTAACCCCAATCAACTGATTAGATTTCAATCAAATCAATCGATGTGATCCAAACCACTCGATTGGTTTGGATGATGATATTTTTGGATTGTGTTAGAATTGATTTTTTTAAAAATAAAATCCTCACCAAGCCTCCGGAGTTAATGGTGCAGTGTTAAATTGTCGTCCAAATATTTATATAGTTTGATCCCAAGTTATAAGATATTTTGTAAAAAAAATTTCTCTAGATAATCTATCGCGATCATTTTCCGATTCCGATTTACCTAACAGGATGAGAAACTTCCATTAGGCAGCGTCAAATTCAATGTTTCCTAATTCACAGTCAAAAAGCTCACCAACCATTGGAGTATTAAAACAATTCATGAATGTCCCTTTTGCTCTTTGTTATAGGGCAATGACATGCCAAATAACATGTTAAAAACAAAAGAAAACTATTATAGCACCATGCTCGTGTAATCTACTAAACAATGATAAGTAGTAGACTATGAAAAAAATGGTGCTGCACTACATTACACTGGTGAATTCTAGCAAGAAATTATTCAAACCCGGTAGGGCAAAGAGTTGATTTCATAAACTATTCCTAATTTCTTTGGTACCTTATCAGTGGAAGCCTGAATCGTCCAATCAAAACGCCGACTAAAAAATTTATCAAAGCATAGCAAAATCATTCGAGTAATCATTTGGCGAAAACCATCGGATGGCGAAGAGGAAAGAGCAGGATTATAAACGACCATCACATCAGGCGGGGGAGGCTCATGAACTCATCCAATGGATTGGAGTCGGAGGTCCATGAACACCTCGAGGATTCGCTCTGCTGCCGTAATCTTTCTTTAGGTCGTACTCAGCCGCCATACGCCGCCAGCAAACACGCAGCTTGGATCTTTTCCAGCTCGCTTCAATAGCGGCGGCGGCCGCCGTAATCTTTCTTTAGGTCGTACTCATCAGCCATCCGCCGCCAGCAAATACGCAGCTTGGATCTTTTTCAGCTCGCTTCTATAGCGGCGGCGGCCGAAATCTGTTGGGGGATGAAATAGGGTTCAAAACGGGGATCGGACGAACGATCTATGTGACACGTGTCCCACGGATACTGGGAGAATAGAGAACGTGGCCAGATGTTATTGGATTTTGCAAGGACATATTCGGAAAGTAGCTTTTGAAGGGAGTTCGCGATGTGAAAACGTCGAATACAGATATTTTTTAAAATTGATATTGAATTGCTACTAATTATGAAAAATAATTTTTCAGGTCCTAAAGACAACGACGACAAGGATAAAGAAATAGAGTAATGGACTAAAAAGGAGCAAGCAGACATTGTAGCAAACGACAAAGTAGAATTTCACCTGCTAATCGTTCTTCCCGCGCAAGAAGTCAATCGCATCGGGAATTACAACTCGGCAAAAGAGCTCTGGGAGAAATTCTTGGAATTGCATAAGGTACCTCATAGGCCACCTGGGACGAGTCCTTGTCAGAAGAGTCGGAAGGTCAAGAATACACGAGACTTGCGCTAATTGCAAAGCATCAAGAAGGGAGCACTGACGAAGAGGAAGAGACGTCAGAAGGAAGCGACGACGAAGAAAGAACCTCGCTTTTCGAAAGTGACCCGGTAAGTGAGGTTTGTTTTCTTCCTCATGATCCGTTGTATGCAGGAGTTAAAGCCTTGCTCAAATCTAATTATAGATTAAAAAAATTTGAAATTAAAAAATAAATTGACACATACATACTCTTCTGAAATTTTGAAAAAATGAAAATAAAAATTTGAAAAATTTAGAGCAAAAATTAGAAGTTGATATTGTATATTTACACCAAAAGAAAAATAACTTTCCTGATAATTTAAATTGGTATTGTAAAAATCATAAAGGTCAATTTAAAAAAGTACTCAAAAGTTATATTTCGCCTAAGTTTTTAATTAATCCTGTAGATAGGAACTTATTTTGGGTTCCTAAATTTGTTTTAAACTGATAAGTTTTTTATTATTTATATGCAGATTTTTTTTACAAAAATTATGTTTTTTTTGCACAATTATGTTGTCCATCTACTGGCAATTTTTCAAAATTTTTCGAATATTTTTTATTTTTATGATTTTCTACTCCAAATTTGAAATTAAAATTTTAAAAATAGATAAATAATTTATTTTCATAGATCCAATTTTGGATGATTCAGATATAGTGGAAAGAACTCATTATAATTTTTCGAACCATTTTTTTCCTAATTATGTTTCCCCATTTTTGATTTGATCAAAGGAAGAGAAATAAGGTTAAGTTAAGGGGTAAACATTTAATTTACTCTAAAGTTAAGTTTTTTTTGAACTTACACTGTTTACATTATTATGCATGTTTTATTATTTTGTTTACGTTAATTTAACTCGGATCGATGCACACCAAAAAGGGGAGATTATAAGTAACTCTGATTGGTTTTGATGTGATCAACCGATTTAAGTTAGATTTTGGTATGTTTAATCCCTCTGCTAAGTGTGCAGGAGCTTAGGTATGGAGAAAGTTGAGTGTAAGACGTAGAGGATGAGAAGGATTGTGCGGGGAAGTGAGCCGACTGGCTCGGTACAATCTGAGGGACGCGGAAGCTGCCGAAGAGTACACCGGTGGATCGAGAAGGACGTACGCAACGCCCGAGGGACGGGAAGTAGGGAGGAAGCACACTCGAGGGGCGAAAGGCCGGTGTCAGGTTCAAGTGAGCTTAACTCCGGTTGGCCGGAAATCACTCAGAAGACGAAGAACCAAAAGACTTGTCAGTTTGACCAAGTCAAACCAGGCGTCCAAAAAATGAGAAATTTATTTGTTGCTAAGAGAAATCGAACCCAAAACCTCAGGCAACACATGTTGTCATACATACCACTTGAGATAGCAGGCAAAGTCAGCAAACAATTGCCGATGTTACTACTTGAAGATTACAACAGTGACATCTCGAGCAGAAGATAAAATCTTAAAGGATACCTTTAATCAGATGCAATGAATGCAGTTTAATTTTATCCAAGATCAATCGTTCATATTACAACCATGGATCAACGACCAAGAGAAAATTCATTAACAATCAACAATCCGATTTATCCTCTTAGGCTATAAATAGGCTTAGAGTATCAGCTTTATTTATCAATTCACTCACTTGCAAAATCTCTAAAGTCTAGTGCGCTGTTGTTGTAAGACTTTTCCGCTATAAAGAGATTTTTATTGAGCGCTCACTGCATTGGAAGCAACATTTTTAGTTGCGACTTTAAAAGACGAATGTCTTGCATTTTAATTTTTTTACCGTCTATTCACCCCCTCTAGCCGGTCCAACCCGATCCAACAAATTATAGTGTTCAAGATAAATTTTTTTAAAAAGATTTTACCCCTAGTGTTTAGTCATCCCAATTGGGTTGTAATTTTCAAATAAAAAAATTAAAAAATGAAAACATTTTAAGATTTTATCCTTAGAGTTTAGTCATCGCAATTAAGTTATAGTTTTCAAGTAAAAAAAATTAAAAATCGAAAAAATTTTAGGTATTCATGTGTATATTATAAGTGTTTAGGATTTAAGGAAGGAAATATTGATTTTAAAAAAAATTAAAAAAAAAATCATTCGAGGTGCCTTAAATCGCATTCGAGTGAGGTGACTCAAATCATACTTGAGGGGCCTCGAATGAGTTTTTTTTTTTTTAATTTTTTTTTAAAATCACCATTTCCTCCCATAAATCTCAAATACATATAATATACTCGTGAACACTCAAGTGCGATTTTAGACGTCTCATATCGCTAGCGCAGCAGAGCATTCTCCCTTTTATATATATATATATATATATATATATATATATATATATATATATATATAGAAATTTTATGCTAAGAAGCTTACCACGCAAACTCGTGCACACCTAGTGCATTTATTTTTTTCTTTATTTTTTATTTTATTTTATTTTCTTTATTTTTTGATTATGATTACCCTTAGGATTTAGCTTTTCCATTTGGGTTATAGTATTAAGCAGAAAAAAATTTCAAACCAAAAAAATTGTTAAGGTTTGCACGGAGTTTGTACGGTAAAATCTTAGCATAGCAAAACTCTCTCTCTCTCTCTCTATATATATATACACACACACACTACTCTCATATACACACACACTACACTAAGGACTTTATCGTGCAAATTTCGTATAAACCTTAAACTATTTTTATTTATAATGGTAAGGAGGTTCGGCTCAGAAATCTAATATTTCATGATTGATGGATGATTTAGAAGTTTTACATTTCATGATTGCGTGTCTTATTTGAAAAAAAAAATCTCTATAAATACGTTATTGCTAAAGATCGAAATGTAAATATCTAAATGATAATTTGACATCCTTTCACTGCACTGTAACCTCAAGGCACATTTATTTTCTATTTGAATCATTTCTCGAGTTATACGTGTCATCCTTACATAGAGATCATGCTAATCTTCTTTGTATCGTTTCCGATCTTCTTTGTATATTTTCCGATTACGTTCATTCTTAAATTATATAAAAAGAGATAAATTACTTGAAAATTAGAAAATTTTCTCGATCATGCTAATCTTCTCTCTATCATTCCCAAATCAACTAATAATCCTTCGTCAATTTTTTCCTGAAAACATATATCCATCAGAAATTAATCCATATTCTATTATAATAAATTTATGTCAATTAAAGATCCTTATAAGAACAAAACAACGTATCAAAGAGATCACAACAACTACAGCCATACAGGATAGTGTTCTGAAATCCTCATCCACAAAGAACACCAAGAACAGTGTTCCCATTAACAATTAGTATGGATAATCATCTACAAATCACTGCATGCCAACGTATTATCAATCTCTCCACCTGTAGCCACAGATGGGGTTGCAGCACACGAAGAACAGTGTCATTCCTTCCTCGCTTCGAGACATAGCCTACAAGTTTTGGCGCACGCACGAAGAAACACAATCAACTAAAGTCGAAACGGATCTCACTCGCAGAATCCATCAATCGCATCAATACCTGGAAAAACACGGCTTCTGGATGATCGCAAACTGCACACCTCACGGACTTCGTGCGAGGAAGTGTTGGATCGGCCGCCACGACCGGCAAGAGCTGCATGAACTCGCCGGCAGAGTGATGCACCACGTTTCTGTAGACGCAGTTGTTGTCGGCGACCTCCTGAGTAGCAAGGGAATGAAGAAAAACCAACAGTGAGAGAGAAGAAGTGCTCGTGCTAGGAAAACTGAAATCATGAGCAAGGTCGACCTGGTGATCGCAGTTGCGACAAGCATAGAGAAGGAGCTTCTCCTGCCTGTTTCCTTTAGGGTACAGGATGTTGTTGCTGCCAAAAAACTTCAGTTAAAGAGCAATCGAAAAACTGAACTCATATTGTAGGGGAAAAAAATATCAAAGGAGTCAATTTTAACTTACCATTCGCAACAAAACTTCATGGCACTCATAGTTGTTCCTGGACCTGATCACCTCTGTTGCTTGGTGGTGCGATGACCTCGCAGAGAAGATGGCGATGATGCTCCACTTAAAAGAGATAAACCATAATAATGTGGAGGTAGAATTATTCTAACTAGATGCCACAACATTTGATACAAGAAGCTTTATTTAGCACTACGGAAACGAATCAAATTGCTGTTTGGCAGATTAGAATGCTCGTTAGAAGTCTTCAAAGAAATGCTGGTAGAAATAGACATAATGGGAATAAAGGCCGGAGCAAAAGAGGCACTAGGAGTGGAGAATGACAGCCCCAGTGTTAATGTTCAGAAACCAAAAAAAATAACTATTACGAAACATCAGGTATCAAAAACAAGCATCGGACGCGAAAATATCACGATTCAAAAGATCAGAAGCTTTAACTTGAGAACAATCGAAGACCTTGGTTTGCTGGGTGACACCTCAAAACCATGTTACAAATGGAAGTTTGTAACGACATTTATTGCACTTGAACCTTCTTGAAATAGGAGAAAACAAAACGGCAACCGGATGATATTCTTCTCAGCCTCATTAACTCAATTGGCTCGGTTTGCTTCGATCATGGCCCTATCATGTAGTCGGAGCCTCTCACCCTCGCGGTTCAGGTACCCTTCGAACTTCTCCTGTAAGTTTTATGATAATTTAGCCATGACATAAAATAACTCGTAATAAGCATAGGTCAGAGAAGAAGGGGAAAAAAGGAAGGGATCGAGATGTTATAATCAGGATAGCAACAGATGAATCTATCAGCAAGTACTGAGGTCAACGTACTTTAAACATCCACTAAAAGCTAAAGAACAGGATGATGGATGCTGATCATCGCTACTATTACTTAAGCATTGCCTCAGAGCTACTGGAGAAGTGACCTAAACTTTGTTGTAACTTTTTATAGGATGTGTAAACAATTAAGGAAATTTTTTTTTTTTTCAAGAAATGATTTCTTATGAAGTATGATTCTTCACCTTCCGTTTGGATTTCAAAAAATAGAAAGGAATATAGATATGTTTCACTAAATTATCCATAAAGTAATACAGTGAGAAAGTGATAGGCGATAAAACAAAGAGAGACGTAAACTAAGAAACTCATATCCGTGAGAATAATAGAAACAAAGAAGTTTGGTTGACAAGGAATTTGTTTCTGTTTTATACATCCTTATCAAAATTCCATGCACAATCAAGCTATAAATCCCCAAAAACACAAATATAACAACCAAACTAAAAAAAAAACTTCCGTAATGAAGAATAAAGAAGAAAATGAATTAACCTGCATCTAAATTCTTACAACTTGCATGGCAGAGGAAATAAACCTGGGATATTTTAAATCTAAGAAAAAGGTCTTTTAAGAATGAAGATTTAACGGAACTATAATAATAGAAATATCATCCTAAGGTTTTCCTAGATTTATTTGAACAAATATGATGGTTATTGATGGAAAACCAAATTATAGAATTCTAATTCCATCTCTTCCACATTGGAAGATAATGTTACTTTGCATCCCCCAAGTATGTATTGTAAATATGATTTTTTCCCCCATCTCAAATTTGCTCTCTCTCTCTCTCTCTCTCTCTCTCTCTCTCTCTCTCATAATCCGTCTATTCCAGTTTAGTTTAATATATTTAGTGACTATCTATCTCACAAGATGTCTTCATTCACTTCTCTTGTCACTTAAATGGGATGCCTTCTAAAATGTGTCTTTATAATATAGTAGTTGTCCCCCTTCAAATTGTACACTCTTACATTCCATAGTATAATAAGGTTTCCATATGATTCACTCACTTCATAGAGTCCCGGTCTCCACCATCTCTTCTAAAGTTGGTAAAGTGTAGTCTAAATTTATACAAAACAATTATTTTTTCTCATGTAGTCTTTAGTAGAAAACAAGCAACTTTATCTTAAGCTACAAGAAGTTGCTGAATTAGATCACAAAATCAAACCAAATTCCAGTGTTTTATAAAGATTCAACGGAATAGATGCCAGTTCAAAAGTAAAAGAAATTAGCTTGAAATTTATGTTTCCAATTTTTATCATGAACATTCAAGACCCAAAGTACTAACAAGGCCCAATAATAAAGGCAATAGATCATACTAGCTACCAACTTTACACTCGGATGAAGATCTCATATTATCGGAAAACCATCTAAAACGATCGAAACAATCTCGATCTCCCTAATCACCTTACTTTTCCAACTTATTTCCAAAGCATAAAACCCTAATTTTAAGATTAAGAAACCATGTCGCGGCATACCAATTGAAAGCTTAGGTCAAAAAAAGCGCATAGGGAAAAAAATGTGTAAGGCTAATAAATAGATCACAGGAAACTAGTTGAAGAGCGAGAAGAAAACGTAAGAGACGACGCACTTTACCGCCTGAGACGAAAACCCCGGCGAGTCCAGCGGTGGCGACGCCTCCCCATATCACAACGGTAGACGACAGCAGAGACCAATTACGATAGATCATTTCTCACCTTTCAGCACCTTTACCCCAAATCTCCTTCTCGATCTCTCCTCGATTCCATTCCGTGTTCCCGTTTCTTGTAATAAAATGACCTAATTGGGTGGTCAGTACTTAAGGGAATTTTTTTGATTTCGCCCTCCTAATATATTTAAAGAAATTTTCGTAGGGCGCCCATTTCCAAATTAGCCCTCCCAGGTTACTTATTTGTCCTTCTTTTAATTTAAAAAATAAATTAGGAATCACATGGTTGAAATTCTGTGGCGTTTGGTTTATATTTTTCAGTCTGTTTTTCATTTTTATTTTCGGTAGAAAATACGATTTTCTAGAAAACATGTTTGGTTTGCATTTTCTAGCTTTGTTTTTCAGAAAAAAATATAGCGTTTTTTGAAAAATTAGAGAATGAAAAAAAGTCATTTTTCAGAAAATTAAAAAATGTGGTTTTCTAAAAAATGAAAATGAAAAATGACACAAACTTAAATCATATATCTAAATTTAAAAAATGATAAAATCATGTACCGAATACACATTATTTCCAATCAATTTGCCAATTGATTATCATACTAGAATAATAGACCGGTAAATATATCAATTGATTGGGAATGCCATTCTGAATTTAACTTGATCGAAAATAAGTTGAAAAAATATCTAATATAATATATGAAATTGATATTTAAATATATAAATATAATTAAGAGAATTAGATAAATAAATAGAATATGTTTTCATTATATTTTGAGCTCTTTAAGATTTATCAGTATAGTTGGGCGCAGTTTTGACCAAATCAGGTTGAATTTCATTGCTCACAATATGATATATATCAATAATATTTGAAAGTATAATATAATTAGGAGAATTAGATCTAATATATTTGTCTAATTTATTTCGATTATATTCATATCCTTGATACGAATTAAATTTTTTAATCAAGTCCTATTGTATATGAATTGATTTATAGCTAGCGCGTGGGGAGGACAAATATACTGATTTTGTAAAATTTTGACCTCGGATCTTATTGTGGCAATATCCACGTACTAATCATCAGTCCATCCCGTGGGAATGTTTAACAATTAACGAGGTCGAGTAACGTTGAATCTCGAGCGACTGGTTTGGTCTCACGGAAGTTTTCTACTTGTCATCAGGGTAAATCGAAAAGTACTCACGATGAGTAATCCAAAAACCCAACATCTCAAGATTCGTATCTTAATTTTTTTTTTATATGAATTGATTCAGAACTTTTGTGTGATAATGAATAGAAATTGATTCTCAGGATTCGTATCTTAATTTTTTTTTTATATGAATTGATTCAGAACTTTTGTGTGATAATGAATAGAAATTGATTCAGGATATTACAGTAATGAGTAATGATATACACAGTGAAAATGAATATTTCAGTGAAAATTTTGACCATCAATCGGCGGCACGTCCGACGTCCAATCGTTGAACGGACACTACCGGCGGCCTCCGGCCGTCGCCCTGAACCAAACTATACCCTGGGAGCACGGTGAACCCGTTGGAGATCGCCGCAATAGAGATCTCGCATTATTCATCGTCAATTTCGACGGGTTCACCATTGCACGTGATCCTAACGGGTTTACTATCCTCCCAAGGTATAGTTTGATTCAGGACGACGATCAGAGACCGTTGGTAGTGTCTGATCGGCGATTAGACGTCGGACGTGTCGTCGAGTGATGGTCAAAATTTTCACCGAGATATTCACTTTCACTGTACATATCATTTCTCTACGTACTACAGTAATATCTTGAATCAATTACTATAATATAGCAATCGCCAATGGAATTAGAAAATTCAATTTATATTTAAAAATTATTATTCACAAATATTTACATTTACAAGGGAGGTTTTGTAGTTTTTTTTTATATTTATCTTTCCTACCCGACATTTAAAAGCTAGTTTTTTGTGAGCTTTTTCATATTTCTCTTTTCCTAAATGACATCTAAAATCAAGAAGCTGGGGCCATTGTGTCTCTTTCTTTCTTTTGTGGTGGGAATAAAAAAATCTCTGTTTTAGCACAAAACCGTTGGAGATGTTTTCAACATGATTTATAAAAATAATATTTAAAGACATAAATATAATAAAGAATAAAATAAATACATAAAGTTATATTTATTTGATGATATTCTCAATATAATTTATAAAAATAATATTTAAAGGCATGAATATAATCAATAGAGCTAGACAAATAAATATATAAGATTTGATTTCATAACATTTTATAAATTTATTATTTGTGATGTTGAATAGTCCATTAAAATTTATGTAAAATAATTAATTCAAAGAGTTGAATATTTAAATTAACAATTAGATTAATTAAAAAAATTTTGAGAAGGTTTCCTTCCTCCTAGTTTTTTTTTTCCATTCGAGTAAACAGCGGAAAAATGACTTGGAAAGAAAATGCCGGAAGGGAAGAAGCCTATTCAGTTCCTCCCAAGTAAACAGTCGGGAGGATGAAGCTTTAGTCCCTCTCTTATCCACAAGCATTCGTTCCAACCGCCATCCTTCTTCTCGTCTGTCATCTCCGGTGGGATGCCAATTTCTTTGCGTGAGACCTTCGTTCCGCACCTCCTTCTCCAGGCCACATTCCGCCGGGATTCCATCGGCCGTCGATGCAGAGGTTTTAGTGCCAGAATCTGCAGCTATCAGGCAATGGCCTCTGCTGAAACCAAGATGACCCAGCCGCAAACCCTAGACTCTAAGGAGTCTCACTACATGAAGCTCCTCAACCGCTCCTGCAAAGCCGGAAAGTTCAACGAGTCCCTCTATTTCCTGGAGTACATGGTGGGCAAAGGCTACAAGCTCGACGTCATCCTCTGCACCAAGCTAATCAAGGGGCTCTGCAGCTCGAGGAGCGTCGATAAGGCCGTGCGCGTAATGGACATCCTGGAATCTCACGGCGATCCGGACGTCTTCGCTTATAACGCGCTCGTCAGCGGCTTCTGCAAGGCCGGCCGCATCGAATCGGCTATCGAGGTTCTCGGTCGGATGAAGAGCCGGCGCTGTCCTCCGGACATCGTCACCTACAATATTCTCATCGGCTGCTTCTGCACCAGGGGGAAGCTCGACTTGGCCGTGGAGGCCTTGGACAGGCTTCTGGACGACAAGTGCCAGCCGACTGTTGTCACCTTCACCATCTTGATCGAGGCGGCGCTGCTGCAGGGAGGGATTGGCGATGCCATGAAATTTTTGGACGAGATGATGTCGCAGGGGCTTCAGCCGGATAACTACACTTACACCGCCATAATCCGAGGGCTGTGCAGAGAAGGAATGGTGGATGCGGCGTACGAGTTCCTCAAGAGCTTGCCTTCGAGAGGATGCGACCCGGATGTAATGTCCTACAACGTCTTGCTTCGTGGGTTGTTGAGTTACAAGAGATGGGAAGATGGAGAGAAGGTTGTTGGTGAAATGCTTGAGACAGGTGTGAAGCCAAATACTGTTACCTATAGCCTTTTGATCAACTCTCTGTGTCATGAAGGTAAGCTAGACAGAGCAAAGCAGTTACTTGACGATATGATCAGCAGAGGACTGAAGCCTGATTCTTATAGCTATGACCCCTTGATCTCTGCTTATTGCAAAGACGGTAAATTGGATCAGGCAATAGAGTTCATGAACTTTATGATTTCTAATGGTTTCCTTCCTGATATAGTGAACTACAACACCATCCTGTCAGCCCTATGCAAGAGGGGAAACGTTGTTCATGCACTGGAGGTTCTTGACAAGCTTGCTGAATCAGGCTGTTCTCCAAATGTAAGCTCGTACAATGTGGTAATTGGAGGACTTTGGAACAATGGAAACCGATCAAGAGCTCTCGGCATGGTGGAGGAAATGATCGACAAGGGAATCAACCCTGATGAAGTTACTTACAATCTCCTGATTTCATGTTTGTGTAGAGACGGGATGGTAAATGAGGCCATTGGTTTGATGAGGGATATGGAGCACAGTGGACTCCAGCCAATTGTCATAACTTATAACACAGTTCTCCTTGGTTTGTGTAAGGTTCACAAGATTGATATGGCAATCAACGTTCTTGCAGAGATGGTAGACAAAGGATGTCATACCAATGAAACTACATACATTATTCTTATTGAGGGTATTGCTTATGCTAGGCATAGAGCTGTGGCAGAGGAATTAGCAAAGGATCTAGCTATGCGAAATGTCTTCTCTGAGGATTCTTTGAAACGATTGAACCGAAATTTTCCCAAGCTTAATCTGTTCAGAGAGATTCCCAATTAGGGGGTTAATGACATCTTGCTTCCTCCGTTTCATTTGTTTCCTTTCATTGTAACTTCCATTTCGTCTTCCAAATGAATGAGCTAACCATTTCTTGCCAGTAGCAAATTAATTCATCTTTTGCCACTGGATGGCAAGAAAGCAAAAAAAGCCTTCCTCTGATGCCAATGAAAAATATTTTATACTCTGTGGAGTGATTTAGAGGTGGTTTACTCTGGTAAGCTGATCTCTTAATTTGTTTGCTGATAACTGTGATCTTTCATTTATCATTTTATAATGTGCGAATAACTACTAATCTTCTAGACTAGTTGTCATATTGAATGCTTCAAATTATATTTTTACATTCTTCAATAAATTCCCTTTTTAGATGCAATTCATGAACATTTTTCTATTAATCATTTGCCTATTCACTCGTCAAAACATGAAATTAGATCATCTTCTGAAGCTGCCGACATCACTGCTTTATAATGGCACTGTCTCATGCATACAATGTTCCTTGTGCAATCAGTCTGTATATGCAGAATGCAAATACATTAGAGATAATGGGAGTTGCATAGCACAAATGCAGTCTGCAATATATATGTGATTATACGACCTTATATCTGTATAATCTTCAATTGGCTCACTTACATATAGGCAACCGTGTATATCTTTACTCTTCAGTTAGTTCACCTTTATCCAACTAGTTGAGTTCAAGTGAACTTATCACTTGCAAGAACAGACTACACGATAGTGGAATAGGATAAACATAAATAAGTTAGTCAATTTGGTTGTGGTGCAAATATAGAATATTGAGAAACAGAGGAGATTACTGAAGAATTTAGCATAGTATTATTCCCTCATAAATTTCCGATTTTTTTTTTTGGAACGGGCAATCATGTTTACCGGCTAGAAGTTTCAACATAATTTATTCTTTATCATTGATTAGGTGGGAATTGCAAATAATTTTTTCTGACTGATTTTATAAATTTTCTTGGAATTCTTTGTAGATATTTGAATTATTATTATTATTTTTTTTCCAATGCAAGTAATTCTGTAACAAATTTCTTGGGTTGGAGAATGGGACCCGTAAAAATTGCTTAATCTTAGATTAAAAGTAGTTCACTCATCCAAGTATATGAACTTCTTTCATTTACTCAGCTCTATATATGGTACTAAGTTAGAGTGACACGAACTCCAGCTGAAGCTCAAGTCCCCATCAAGATCCATAGTTCAGCTCATAATCCATATTCATTTCTAATTGGCAAATTCTAGATAAAAGATGGCTCGATTATCACACAAACAACCTTTTTTGCACATTATGCTGAGGGTTAGGTGCACTTTGATATCATTTGGAAATGCTTTTTAGATGAGAGCTTGACCCATTAATTTTGTTTGGTTCCTACAATGCTTAAATTCAATTTCATGACTTAAGTTTGTAGCTATATTTATTAGTCTACAACTTTCCGTGTAGAAAAAAACAAGGTGCAGCAAATTTCAAATAATCTAATAAGATAGAGTGTTGTATGATAACTGTCGACATATGATTCACAATTATTGTTTTTACATATATTTGTGTCGTTTATTTCATTCAATATAATTCTCTTCACAAGACTTATTTAGAGTCCCTCCAAAATAAAGGATTGCTTTTCTAGAGTCTACCTATGGTCATTAAGAGGAATGTCATATCGAATCTAGGATGGGAGTACTATTGTTGCTCCTAGAATAGATGGTGGATGCATGACATTTTTGACGTAATGGTTAGGAGTTGATCTCCAGGAGGTGCCTCATCATGCACCTGTTATCTATGCACCTGCATGAACTTCTCTCTATATTCATGGAATCGATTCTAGAGAGGTAGTTAAGGGAGCGGATTTTTTTTTTTTTTTAGGATGAGAGTGTAGTCCTTCAGTAAGTTCACACTTTTCATCCAGATGTCAATTGTTAGATAGAAGACCTGAAGGAAATTGTTTCAACAATGTCAAAGATTTGGATTATTGTTATTGTTGTTATCAACTAATTGAACTTGCTAACGAAGCCCACTTTTTGAATTCAGGAAGGATACGCTGAAAGGTCCCAGGGACGGAAGTGTTGTGGCTATCTTTAAAGAGTACAGACTCCATCTTAAAGCAATTGTCCTTGGCTGACTAAAGTGCTCGATATTCAGTTATTCACCAAAACCATTAAGTGGACTAAAGATTCGTGAAGCTGCAGTTCAACGGCTATTAGTAAACATTTGGATTTTGGATGTGCAAATTGGTTGTTCAATGAAGCTTAAGATGACAATTCTGTACTTGCACTGATATATACAGGTTTCACACCGTCTCCACGAGTCGCATAAGGTAAGCCTTTGTTTTCCTTCAGGATTCTAAAATCTGATGTGTTATTTACAAAGAATGACAAGGAAGAGAGAGGATACATTATTTGAGAATCAACATAATTTCGTTTGTTTATCTTTGTATGATTGTATCCATTAGTATTTGATTTAATTTGTGCCTCACACATTATAAAACCGTGGCTCGGCTGTCCATGCCGACGCCGTGTAGAGCGCCGTTCCCTTCCATCCCAGCTTCACCGTCCCATCGCCATGGAGGATGGTGTACCCCGGTGGAGATGAAGAAGGGAACAGGTTCAGTATCAGCTGCGCCTGCGCCAGCGCGTTTCTGCTCATCGCCACCTGCGCGAACCCCTGCCGCGCCATCTCGCCCAGCCAGCTCCCAAACTTCTGCTCTCCGCTCCTCGACGGGCCTCCCACCGCCACCACGTTGTTGATCTCCCGGCCCAGGATCCCCTGCTCCACCCTGTGCCTTTCCGCATCGCCGGACAGCGGCAGCGACTCGCCCAACGTGTCGAACATCACCGCGTAGTAGTGGAGCGCCCCCATGAAGCGGTCCAGGAAGGGCCCCGCACGCGCCGCCGCCGCTTCCTGCTCCACCACGGTCACCACCCGCGGCCGCAGCAACTCCACCAGCCGCATCGCCTGGTGGTCGGGCCCCGCGGCGTCGTACAGCGAATGCTGCAGCCAGTGCACCGCCACCACCTCCTCGTCCTCCCCCTGCTTCCGCCGCGCGACGATCGCAGACGGGTGCACGTCCCCTGGCCGCTCTGCCACCGGCTCGAACTCGAAAGACACCCGGAGCCGCCTCGCGAAGTTGGTGAGCCGCTTTCCGACCTCCTCTGCCAACGGGCCGAACCCGGTCATCCGCACGTGCGGAGGGCCGTCGGGCCTCGTGGCCAGGATGTGGAACAGCGCCGGCCACTGAAGGCCGTGCATGATGTCCAGGTCGACGATGTGCACTCTATCTGCTCGGTGAATGGCCTCCAAGATGGCCTGGTTGGCGGTGAAGTAGGCGAACTTGACGAAAGGCGACGTGTTGCTGAAGGTCTCGAAGTCGGAAAGAATGGCCTTGTGGGGGATCATCAGCGGAGAGCAGATGCCCGTCCACGAGTTCATTACCCTGGAAGCCATGGCCTTGACGAAGTAAGCCGCCACCCGCTCGGCGCAGGAAGCAGAGTAAGGAGAGGCGAGCTGGGTCAGCTCGTGCAGCATCCTACTAGCCCCGGCCAAGTCGTCGGCGGAAATCGCCACCGCACAGTCCAAGAGAAGCGTGATCATGCTCAGCCCGTGCTCGTCCCGGGCGCCGTCGAAGCCATCGCTTTCGAGGTCGATGAACACAGACGTGTCGGAGACGGTGACGCAGCAGCCCTCGAGCAGGTGGTGGGCGAAGGGGGCGGTGTTCGATGCTGAGAAGGTAATGGGTTGGGCGAGCCAGTTCTCGCCGTGGTGGAGCAAGCCGAGGGCGGCGTCTTGGACCTGCACAGCGGCTTCTCTCATTCTGCGATCGATGGCATGCATGAGAAATATGGAACTGAGTAAGAGAGCATATGTAGCCACCTCCATGTGAGTTTGTTGCCGATTTGGTGGGTCTCTGTCTTGAATTAGTTAAATTGTTTCGGCCGGCACTGGAAAAGAACAGAGTTCCAGGTCAGGTTGGTAGTGATGGATTGGACCAACATATGTTTGTTTAAGCGGCTGGATGGGGCAACTGATGCAAGGGTTGACATGGCCGGACGCACTTAATGGTGGATGCAACACTGCAATAGGGAGTTTAGTCCAAATAGTAAAATACTTGTAATTGAATCATATTTTGAGTGGTTCGTGCAAATAAAAAACCACCGAGCTGGCCTGTTCAATCTTCCGATCAGGTTTAAAAACATTAAATCTGGGAGGGCAAACAAGGATAATTTTGAAACCGCCAATGGATTGAAGGCGACAGCAAGGACAGAGTCAATATCGGGGGCTGTAACTTTGAATTACCTCCATTTGGAAGTGACTAGGTTTTCCCATATATTTAATTAGAAGAACGCATTTTATATTGTTACAGTAACCTATGGCTCCAAATAATTACCATCAATTTCTTTAGATATGATATCCGAGTTGCATAACTTGCTCAATAGGATCTCATTATCTTAAAAAAAAAAAAGATAATAAACAAGACAATACTTACAATGATTGTGTTGGTTATAGTAAGAGCCACTCTTTTTGACTAAATTAATTATCAAATGCTTGGTCGATCATCCTAATTCATGCTCCCAGTTATTAATTTTGAAGACCAAGACTGGGACAGTATGATCTCCTTTTGTAACGAACGCAAGGGGAAAGGAGTTACATGTTAGAATTCATTATTTGATGAGTACTTGAACCATGATTTCCAACCTAAGCAAACAGTATCTAACGAAAGTTCTTAAAATTTACAGCATGTACAGTAACGAATTCATCAGTTATTCCAACATATAAACTGAAAAACATAGAATAATACCTGGTAAAAACTTACGAGAAAGAACTTGAAGAAGAGAAATGTACTGGTGCTCATGAGATGACAAAAACTCTAAGCTCCCCTTTATCTCCTCGAGTGATGCGAGTATCTCTATCAACATAAGTGACTTCGAACTCACCACTCCCTGTATTGGAAGGAGGTCTCAGTGAATCTGGAAGACGAGGAATTTCCAGAGGTGGAAGCTGCGAGTAGCTCCCTGTGGGCTTTACAGTAGTGTTGACAAATGTTATCTTTATGTTGGAAGTTCCTGCACAGAGATGGAAGCTCTTCATTAAAGTCGATTCGACAAAAAAAATCTAGACAGGACAGGATGGATCAACCTGGATGCATGTTTTGTTGCGTTCAATTTCAATATTTTCTAAGACCAGACAGGACAGGATGGGTAACCAATAAAACTGGAAACCGGGGTCAATCTAGTTTGATTGAAATAATAAAACCATGATTTATCAGGTTCAACGAAGAAAAAGCAACATCATTCAATCCCCATGTTGGGCATGAAAAATGCTGGTTGATTGAAAAAAATGGGAGAACCAGTGTCCCAAATTGGAAATAATATAGCAGCATGTTTACCCATACAGGGAAACCCGCCAATGCCAGTCCCAAGCCTAGATAAAAAAAGAGAGGGTTGCGCGTTAGACTGCCAACCAGCATGGACTTCCAGGATCAACCAAACTATTATGCTAATGCTAGGTTGTTCCCCGGAAGGAACGTGTTGTAGGGTCGATTGTAACGTTTCGACAAAGGCAGCTACATCTCCATAAGAACTCAAGTGTAATATTAAATATAGAACAGTTCACATTGTGGGTTCGATTGGAACGTATCGACAAGGACCAGTATATCTCAATGAAATTTGAGTGTAAGGTTAAATATGCAAGAGTTCTCGCATCATAGCTGAAAAAAATAAATATTATAAGAAAACTAGTTGTTTAAGATTTGGAGCATGGAATATAGGAACGTTCACGGGTAAAACAATGGAAGTAATAGATACAATGATTAAGAAAAAAATAATATTTTGTGTGTACAAGAAACAAAGAAGGGGAGCCTTGGCGCAATGATAAAGTTGTCACCTTGTGACCTAAAAGGTCACAGGTTCGAATCCTGGAAACAACCTCTTACAAAGTAGGGTACAACTATGTATAATAGACCCTTCCCTGGGATTCCGCATGGCGGGAGTTTCATGCACCGGGTTCCCCTTTTGTGTACAAGAAACAAAATAGATAGGAGAGAAGACAAAAATGAAGTAGAAATTATTGTAGAGAGCTCACTAAATGATACTCCCTGTTTGGAAAGGAAGGAATTAGAATTCCTTTCACCCTGTTTGGAACGGATGGAATTGGAATTCCATTGGGAATTGGAATTTAATTCCATCCTTTGGTAGCAAATTTCAGGAAGGAATTGCTAAGGAATTGAATTCCAATTCCTTTCAAACCACTCAATACAAATCACACCTAAACAAATGTGATTTGTGAAAGGAATTCACTTGAACAAATTAAATTACCAAATCACCCCCTCACCAAACAAATTAAAGTTGCTCCGGCTCCATCCTCGTAGGATAAAATCGTAAAAATATAACAATTGAATTGAATTCAATTCTGTTTTTACAATTCATTCCAAACATGAGAATTGGAATTGAATTCCTTACTTAAGAGGTTTCCAAACAGGGTGTTTGGGAATTGGAATTCAATTCCCTCCTTTGGTAGCAATTTTTAGGAAGGAATTGGAAAGTCACACCCCCCAAAATAAATCAGGCCTCTTTGGGTCTGATTTGGGAAGGGAATTCCCTTCCAAATTTTAAATTACTAATTCACCTTTCTTAATAAAACAAATCAGCACCTTTCATTTTGCTTGAAGGATGAAATGGTAAAAGTATAACAATTGATTTCAATTTTGATTGATTCCAAACATGAGAATTCAATTCAATTATGTTGTTTTACTAATTCATTCCAAACATGAGAATTGGAATTCAATTCTGGATGGACCGGAATTGAATTCTAATTCCTTACTTAGAAGGTTTCCAAATAGGGTGATAAAGTAGACTAAATGATAAAGTAGCAGTAGTAGTTCAATCTAGGTTTTGAGACCTTGTAGATGAGGTATTACAAAATATTCCACTAACCGAAATGATTTTAGTTGGAGATTAGATCTAAATGGATACGTGAGAGTGAAAAATGAGGAGTATAATAGAGTCCATAAGGGTTATGAGTTTGGAACAAGAAATGAAGAAATAAAAAATTATATTAGATTTTACTATAGCATATGAGCTTATATTAGCAAATACACTTTTTTAAAAAAAAGAGAAGAACGCTTGATCACGTTTAAAAGTGGAAATAATAAGACGTAAATTGAATTTCTTATGATTAAGAAGAAAAACAGAAAGATTTGTAAAAATTATAAGGTCATCCGTAGAAAAAACTTAACTACCCAATATAAATTAGTAGTATTAGATATGTGCCTCAAGCATAATATTAATAGAAACCAAATGTACACGACTCCTAAAATTAAATGAAGTTAAATGATAGAAAACAATAGATATTTATGGAAAGGGTAAGAGAATAAGTATTAAGAGAAGTACACGGCGACTTGAATATAATATGGGATAGGAGGATTAAAGTTGAAAATAATAGCTAAGAATGTACTCGATGAGTCAACGAGTCATCTGACTACAAGTAAAGAATTTTGATGGTGAAATGAAAAAGTAAAGGAGAAAATGAAGAAAAAATAAATAACCTATAAGACATTATCCATTTGTAAGAACGAGGAAAACTTACAAAAAATACAAAGCTATGAAAGAGACCAAGAAGTAATGAATAAAGCAAAAAATGTAACCTATGAAAGCTTACAATAAAAATTGGATACAAAAGAATGGGAAAATGATATTTACAAAATAGCTAAAGCGGGAGAGAAAGACAAGAGATCTTATCCAAATAAGATGTATTAAATACGAATGCAATAAGGTACTATTGAATTATTGAATGATGGGAAAATAAAAAGGTCATTAAAGAGGTATTTTCATCAACTTTTTAATGAACATTTAGATGAACAATTTAACTTAGATAATTTAAGTAGGTCAAATAAGTATAGAAATTAAAATTTTTGTCGTAAAATTCAAATTTGTAGAACAAACTTTAAATGTGATACAAAATGGAAAAGTAATTGGACATGATGATATTCCGATATAAGTCTGAAAGTGCCTAGGAAAATAAAATATTGAATGACTTACAAAGTTATTCACCTTTATGGCTTTATATTAAAAATGAAAAAAAAAAGTTTGATCAGTGAAGGGTAAACACTCTAGTTCCCTTATATAAGAACAAAGGAGACGTACAAAATTGTGCAAACTATAGGAATATTAAACTAATAAGTCCTATCATGAAACTTTGGAAAAGAGTAATAGAAAAAAGACTAAGGAAGGAGACCACGGTGATCAAAAATCAATTTGAATTTATGCCGGGAAGGTAGACAACATAAGCTATATATCTTCTCAAACAACTAGTTGAAAAGTATCAAGAACAGACACAAGACTTACATATGGTATTCGTTTACCTAGAAAAAGATTATGATAGAGTTCCAAGAAAAAATTATATGGAGAATTCTAAAAGAGAGAGAGGTTAGTTTTGCGTATATTGAACTAATTAAGGACACATGAGAATGAAATGACGAGAGTGAAGACTTCAAACGGATTAACTGAAGCATTCTCCATAAGAATAAAATTACATTAAGGATCAACTTTAAATCTCTATCTTTTAACACTAACCATAGTGCTTGTTGTTTGATATTGTTTTGGTAGATGAAACACGTGGAGTAGGGCGGGAAACGCCAGAAGTGAAGGTTTTAAGGTTAGTATAGTAAAAATAGAATATATGAAATTTAAGTTTAATAATATTAGCCATAATAAGACAATTATTAAGATAAGAGATGACGAATTATCTTTAACTGAGAATTTTAAGTATTTAGGATCATTTTTGCAAAAAGATAAAGGAATTGAGAAAGATGACTTACATAAAATACAAGAAGAATGATTGAAATGGAGGAGAGCGACTTCTTTGTGATGGTAAAGTACCTTTAAGATTAAAATGAAAGTTTTATAAAATGACGGTTAAACATGCTATATTATATGGAGCTAAATGTTAGATTATGACTCGAGAGCAGAAGATGAGAGTTGTTGAGATGAGGATGTTAAGGTGGATGTACAGACACACAAGGATCGACAAGATAAGAAATAAAAATATTAGAAAGAAAATCAGGATTACACCTACTAAGGGAAAATGACATGAGACACATTTAAGATGATATGGACATGTATGTAGACGACCAATAGATGGCTAAGCGATGTGAAACTAACAAATGTGCACATCAAACGAGAAAGAGAAAGACTAAAGAAGACTTAGTTAGCAACAATAAAATAAGATAATTTTTTTAAAATATAAATAATAATATAGTAAAGGATAAAGCTCATTGACATAGAAGGATTCATATAATCGATCCTATCTAATGGGATAAGACTTGATTGTTGTTGTATTTATCCATCTAAGGAAAAATGATGAGAATTCATCTACCCCTTGATGCACATCGAAATTAGAAAAATTTACAAAATAACATTTTCAGAATTTAACCTTCTAATGAGAAGGTAGGCCATGATTCAAGTATATGCTTACCAATAATTTCAAGTTTGTGAGCTAAAGTAGCTGTAGCCTCGATCTGCGGAAGCGGCCATGGTGTGCCAAACTGAAGCTCCACTATGTTGTCAAAGTCCTTATTAAATATATCAATCCGTTGGAAAACCTGTATGCGAATTTACCTGGTTTGTGATTATTGCTTCCCACACAAATTATGCGTTCATATCATCCACATGAAAAGCTTTTCTTTCTAACATACCTGTCCAAGAGTAAGTGGAATTAGTCTGCCTGTTGGAGGTCCAGGACGGCTTCCACCAAGCGAGCGAGAAGAGAAAGCACTGCTAAAGATTAATTTCCATCTTCCTTGAAGTTTTTCTAGGTCTCTTGTTAGATCAACTGTTCCTCCTATAGACTCGAGCTCTTTGGCAGCAGCTTCTGCTCTTGTCAGATCTTCTTCACTAGCTGCAAGGCCTCTATTCAACCCTGAAACTGCACTCTGCATTGAATTATGTATAAGAAAGCTATAAGAAGAACAGGGGATCATAAGTTTAACATGCCTTTTTTGAGAAAGTTCATGTACCAAAACATGTATAATACCAAATATATAACTATAGGCTTCAAAGTATTAATCAATCTTGCAAATTACATGTTTATGATACTAATTTTCCTTTAGGGTGCTCATTGCACTTGCTTTATAAATGAAATGAATTGGTCAGGTAGTGTAAAGTATCACTAGAACAGATGTACATACAAACAAAATATAGCGTGTGAGTGGCTGCACATCCATCAAATGGTTGAATCAAAGCAAATCCAGAGATTAAGCTCATTTGCTGATATAACAACTGTTACATGGCTGGTATGGTGTTTTATGAATCACAGAGATGCATTCAGTATAACTAAGATGCAAAAAGGCCAGGTTAAGTATAAAAATAAAATATATTTAATTTAATAGACTGGAACGCCAAGGGTCCCTTTTTATTTGATAGTAATTCTTTCTACATCTGGTATTGGAGGTCTACCTGTTAGTGATATAAGAGAAGTGTCCTAAGGCAATCGTCTTATGATTGTAAACATTTATTTCAATAAATGAAAATTCACTATTTGAGTATACATGTTTGTGTATTTGATTGGGATCTTAAACTCATTTACTGAATGCCCGCAATACAATTCACAGCATGAGAGAATTTGTGATGGAATCACAACTAGTGATTATCTCTACATATGCAATTGTGAAGTATTGAAAATATCCCTAGTCGATGAATTGATAAATACGGACACTGTCAATTCTGTTGAGACTAGCATGAGTTATTCTCTAATCAGCTGATTCTCACTGGCTGGTGACATTGGGATGTCCGGAGATAAACATGGATGCTAGTTAAGGGAACTAGTTCATTGGAGTGACTGACTGTAAAACTTCATATGGTAATCTACATATAGATATGTCAATGAAAGTTATTACTGCAGCTTAAGTGCGATGTTCCTTTGACTTACGGTGTTCAAGTCATCTTGGTCATGGAGTCTTATACTTTAACATCTTAAGCAAGCATCTCCAAGGATGTGTGGACCCAGGATGGTTGGGTATAAGCCGAAGTGCCCGAAGATGTTTGAACAGCCTACAAATGATTCACCACTCCTTGCGAGCAGATGTATACCCAGGCCTATCGTCGGATTGTTACTCAAAGCCTCTGGCCAGAGTATGTCATGTTTAGAGTATGAGTCTCTTAAATATATGAGAGTAATTAGAAATCCAAAGGACGAGAAAGACACTACTTGGGCTAGGTGTGACGTAGTCAGCCTAGTGGGGACTGACACACACAGACCATGTCCTGAACCAAGTGGGTATAAGATGGTGAAGGGAATGAGGCACGATTCATTCGAGCTGCTGAAGGGTTTCAGAATTATTTCTGAGGTCAACCGTTGATCTTTCGATTAATTGGGGGTCATGATGTACTACTAGGTGCCACTCATGATCGTTCTATAATTGGTTAATTATAGACGGCCAACATAAATCGAAAGCCTATTTAGTCACACGCACTGCGAGTAATCCGAGGGATTTAAAACGAGTTGAAAATTAGATTTTCCGATCAAGAGAAATAAGTCGAATCTGAATTAATCAGAGGCGCAACGGAAGCTTAAAATGGCTAAGTCTTTTGAAGGCTTATTGGGCGAATTAAATGAGTTTAATTCGCGAGAGAGTAGGCTTGGTGTGGCCGGCCAAAGAGGGTGCCCACCCTCTTTGGTTTGGCCGGCCACAACATGGAGGGAAACCAATTTATTTGGTTTAAATTATAAAATAAATCAAGTACGATTTGTTTTATAAAAATTATGGATAAATAAATTAATTTATATAAAGAAATTTATATAAAGAAAATCGTAGAAATTTATTCTTTTTATGGAAATTAAAATGAATCATGAATTGGTTTAATTTTAATTTATAAAATCAATTATGAATTGATTTTTCCATGATAAGAAAAATTTATACAAATTTTATTCCATAATTAAAAGGAGAGATGTATTTGTTTTATTATAAAGTTAGTTATAATAAAACAAGGCATAACGGAATAATTCATAAGAATATTTATAAGATAAATTTCTTATGAAAATTTATTCCGTTAATTCCGTTAAAAGGGAGACTTGGCAATGGAGAGGCTACTATATAAAGGAACCAAAGGCAAGCCTTGAATTCAAACAATTAATCAAGAGATTTAGTAGCTCTCTCCCTCTTTTATTCTCTCCCTCTCCTTCTCTCCTCCTCCTAGGGTCGGCGCCCCCTTTCATCATCCTAGGGCCGGCGCACACCCCTCCTAGGGCCGGCGCATCCTAGGGTTGCCGTGAGTCATCTCCACCAAGTAGGTGCCAAAGAAGAAGAAGAAAAAGCGGGTCGCAACTCCTTCCTTCCCGGAATTTTGATTCCGTTACTTGGTGGTTAGTTTTCATCTTTCTCTCTTGTTTTTCTAGTTGTGCCTTTGGAGAATCTAGTAGTTCTCGTCGGCACAAAACTCGTGGCTTTGCGAAGTCATCCCGAAGAGAACTCGGCGTGGACGCTAATAGAAGCGGAGCTTCCAAGGGACGCTACGGTTGGATCTCGTCCCTTACTTCGAGTTACGCGAGGTACTAAGTAAATTAGTTTACTTTTCGCAAAATTTTAATTTATGATCATGTCCACACATCATAAGGTCGCATGCTAGATACGTGGTTAAAAATAATTTGAGAAATTATTTATGCTAATTCTTCCGCTGCACGTAAATATTTTAAAATTTACGAGCCCGTATCCTTGTCAACATGCACCCGGTCCCAACACTACCGGCCTACAAAAATTCATGCACAATTGAATGAACATCAGATTGATTATTTGTAATTAGTTGTTGAGGAAGTGAACCAGATAACCAGGTTGCCCAGGAAGTGTCTAACCTTCCAAAAGCTAGGATGGGACTTCATGTTTCCAAGCTACATAAACCTAAAAGCAATTTGACTATTATAAAACAAAATTGTACCATCCTCTAAACATCGGTAGCTGTTTCTATTATCTTTGTGAATGAGTTGGGAAAAAAATTGTGCGATATTGTTTCGTGTTAAAAATTTGTGTTTCAGAAGGACTGGACATTATTGAGTCTTACGTTGCTGTTGTGTGCTTATTGGAACTGACCAAAATGTGCACTCAGTGCAATGTAGAAATTGTGTTTGGTAAGCATAAAATTAATCGAATCATTTCATTGCTTCTGATTCATTTATTGAAGGATGTCTGATGACGCTTTGGAACTTCTATTCACATCCCAATTTTAATATAATTTTAAAGACCAAGTTCAAAAAATTGAATTTTCTTTTCTTTTCATCGAACACAGTGGCTACAAAATAATATTGTTTAAGATTGTAATATCATCGTATGAATTCTCTGGTCTACAATTTCCTAGTTTTTTACGTAGTAGTATCTTTGTCAGTTCAGATTGGTCGAATGTTTAATTGGAGGCATAACTAATGTGGAGTTCATGGGTCAGTTATCAAATCAATAAGAATGTTCTCATTGAACCCTAAAATTGCTCATGCTAAATATTAGGTTTCCTAGAAGACTGTAAGTCAATTTCCGCAAGACAATCACTCATAGCCTTGGAGATGACATGGGGGAGCAGAACTTGGCTAGTGTATCTGGATGCATGAAAAAGGCTCCAATTAAGTATGTAGGTTTACATGTAAAAGTGGGAAAGCTCAGGCTACACAATTGGAGTCCACTGGCCAACTGTTATGAATATTGCTTAGCTATAGGGAAATCAAATTTCCATCCTAGGGGTGGAAGATTAGTCCTTGTTAACTACCCTAGTTATTCAGAGTAAATAATCTATAGTTGGTACCAATTCAATGTTTATTATATTGCATCTCATTTCTTGCCCTCATGAGTAGAGGAGCTATATGGATTTGGGACACTCTATCTGGGCATTTTAGTTTAGCCAAACGGCATTACTAACTTCTAGAGGGGACAAATAAAAGCCATTAGAAGTTCTCTATCACAAATGGTCTAGGCTCAAAGTAACTCTCCTAATGCAATAATGGGCCTTTTGGTAACAGAAAGGCTCATGTTAAAGCCATCAGATAATGAGCTTGCACATAAATAACTTTTCTCCTCATGAAAATGAAATTCTAAGGCAACTCAAAATATTTCAAAACAATTAAAGAACTACATTCCTACAAGATAATTCAGTTAGCAGATGCACATCAAATCATAAATTTGAACTTTCTGCAAGAAACTCGCCAAAAGAAAACAAGGAGAGTGGGATTCGTAATGAGAATATGTAAATCAGTCAATGGAAGGTGAGAAAAAGTAGGAATTTTTACACTACAGCATCATAGAAGATCTCGATGAGGAAAACTGAGATGGAAGTGAAAAGGAAAACAAATACCAGACTATGCCGAAAACACAATCAAGAAACTCTCAATGAGGAAAACCGAAATAAACTTTCTTCAAAAAAAAAATAACACATTAAACCTACTACAAGTTAAAGATCACATCAATCCAAATCCATCGAACCAGATCTACTCACAAGAAGCTTCAGCTTCAAGGAAGCGACGGCATCCCGAAGGTCTTGGCTCGGATCGAGCACCGGGTCCTCGTCCAGCACCGCAGCAGCAGCTGGAACGAAGAACTTCTCCCTACGGATCGATTGGAGCAGGGCTCCCGTCGATGGGCGAGGAAAAGGGAAAGCAGAAAGAGCAGGAGAAAAGGGACGGCGAGAGCGGAGTAAGGATGAAGACGGCGGAAGGGGAAGCGAAGCCATGGGGTTCACCCGACGACACTTTTAATTGTGGAGATGAAAATTAGGGTATTTATGGGGAGTACAAATACTAATTTTGGAATTTCAAAATCAGGAATCGAGTAACCACCAATTGCCACTCGCCACGTCAATGCTCTATTTTTTTTTCCTTTTTTTATTCCTTTAGAGTTGCATGAGAGCTATGATAGAGAACGTAAAATTATAGCGAAAACTCAACGTGAATAACGTGACATTTTTTGTGTACACGTTTGATTATCACTTCGACACTGACGGCGGCCTTCGGCCGCCACCTCGAACAAAACTATAACTTGGGGGCACGGTGAATCTGTCGAGGATCGTTACAATTGAAGTGTCATTTCATTCACATTAAGTTTCACGTTGAAAATTCACGTTGTCTATCATTTTTGGTTGTATAAAATGCTAGGGATGTCAAAAATCAACACGACCCAAAGACCCAATCCGAATCGACCCGAAAAAAATCGAGTTTGGGTTGAAAATTTTCGAGTTCGGGTTGGAAGATTTCAGGTTAAAAATTTTTGGATCGAGTTCGGGTTGACTCGAATGTAATATTTAATGATTTTTTAGGGTTAAATCAAATTTTATTTTAAAAATTAAGATATTTTTATGTATATTAATATCAATATTACTATAATCATGATCGATTATTAAGATAAAAGCGAAGAATTATAGAAAAAATAACGAAAAAAGATGTTTTGAATTGATTTTTTCGGATTATTCGGGTTGAATTCGGGTTGATCGGGTTGGTTGAGTTCGAGTTTGAGTGTTTCGGATTCGGATCGAATTCGGATCGAGAGTTTTAAAAAAAAATCTAATTTAATTTAAATTTGATTTAATCCGAATTGACACCTCTATAAAATGCTGATAGTAAAAGGTGAAACGGCTCCCAAGAAAAAGACAATCCTTTTTATTACAATGAAAAATAGAAAAAGAAAAAAAAACAATGCAATGCAATGCAATATAAGCTGTAAGTAGAGAGCTCTCAATATTTACACCCCGCGATAAGAAATAAAAAGAATGGAACATGCAAAACGCAGAAATTTGAGGGTGATGATCAATTCGCATTTCTAAGCAGCATATCGTTGTCCTGGATCCACGAGACCTGTCTCTGCATCTTGATTTGCTCGTAGAACTTTGCTATGAACTGTTCGGCCTTGCTGTCTATTCCCAGCTCCGATTCCTCTTCCCCTTGAACACCGGCCACCTCGCCGTCGGAGCTGGTCTCGCCGTCGTCGATCCAGTAACCGGTCGTCGCGCTCCCGTCTTCTTGCTCGCGGACATTGAACAAGTCGTCGTCAGCGGCAGGCGCGGCGATGCAGGGGAAGCAGAGGAACCTCGCGGAGGCCGTCTTGAAGTGGAGGATCGGCGTCTCTTGGAACGAGAACTCGCGCTCCCCGAAACGGAACTGCTCGCCGCGATATCGATGGCCGCCGGATTTGAGGCTCTTGAGGTAGTCCCCCAGGCGGAGGCCGACGAACGCGCCGCGCCTGAACGCGCCGCCCTTGCGCGTCCATAGAAGAGCCAGGCGCAGGAGCTTCCATGCGCGTCCTGCGCCGCCCGACGATGGCGTCGCTCTCTTCGTTACGGCCATCAACGGGGGGAGGAGTTTGTTATGCGGTATAGCTAGATGGCGAGGTGCGAGTTCAGGATTTTATAGCTTCCTTTAGGTCCTACTCGACACGCTTTGCTCGACGCGGTTTGATTTAGACGATTATAAAAAATTGCATGTATGCGGCGCGTTTCAATTTTTACAATTTAGTACGACTAAGTTGGGATCGAGTGCTCTAGATCGTCAAAGCTGAGAGTAAATCTTCCGTCCCGATATTTTCTTTGTCCCTGTGTCTCGTCCTTTGATTGTCGATCGGACATCATCTGCCATCCCGAACAAAAATATATCCTAAGAGGTATGATGAATCCGTCGGGGATCGTCACAATTACCATCTCGATGGATTCACCAGCGAATCCGGCGAAATCACAATTGCGACGATCTCGACCGATTCATTGTTCTCTTAGGATATCGTTTGATTCGAGATGACGATCGGAAAGCTCCTTGGTCATCGCCGATAAGTTGAGACACAGAGACAAAGAAAATCCCGGGCGAGAGGATCCGTGTGGTCAAAGCTTTGTACGATGAAATGAGTTAATTATGACCGACGACAGCTCTTCGTGCATGCGCAAGTTCTGCGTGATTCAGCTGCTGTTCCAACGTTTTCAGTAGAGTCATTGTTTCTTATAAGCTAAGTGGGATCCTAGTTGTCCACATCTATTGCCAAAATTTCCCATGGGAATTCTTCCGTCCGATGGGATCCTCTGTCCCGAAATAGTATCTGTCCTGTCTATCCCGTTGCGATGACCGACGAATCATCGGATTATCGATCGAATACCACCGATGAATTTTGATCGTCATACCGAATCAAATGATATCCTAGAAGAATGATAAATCGGTCGGATTCCCTGTAATTGTAATTTCGTCAGATTCGACGATGAATTCAACGAGATCGTAATTGCAACGATCCCGACAAATTCATCGTATCCCCAGGGTATAATTTTGTTCAGGATGACAGCCGAAAGCTGCCGATCGTGTCCGATCGATGATCGAACGACTCGTCGACCATCATCAAAGAACGAAATTGACAAGACAGGAATTTTTTTTGGACAGAAGATCTGCCAAGTCCCTTGGTTGGGAGGGATGAGAAAAGCGCGTCGACGAAGTCAAGGTGACTTTTGAGACGACTCTCCATTGCTATATTTTAGTTCTGACTTCTGTCATTGTTTTTTTTTTTTTTTTGGCATTTTGTATCTAATAATACAGGTGTAGTTTGTAGACGTGAATTTCCAGGATTATCAGCTCTGTTTTCAGTAGAAATTAGCCATGGCTGCTGCCCCTCGCGGAATGAGATAAATGACATAGTCAATTGGAAAAATGAGAAGATTGATTGATATACAGTGGGCTGCCCAAGCTCAGTGCCAGCATGATCGAGACGGTGCTGCTCTAGCTGAGCTGTGCGCAGCTGGTCACGACTCCAGTCGGGTTGTATGGTTTCCTTCCGATACGATGTCCGCTCAGACTTTGGCTCTGTCCACATACAATTATAATTCCACACATAGATTACAATATCACATACACAATTATAAAACAAATTCTCAAATATCATATCCAATCATAATATGACCTTAAAACTAGCGTGTGCCTATTGTTGATTCCTCATGATTTTAATTCTGCCATAATCAAAGTGATACAATCCTCCATCTGATCCCTGTATGGATCACTTCACCTGCATCCTTGACATAACTAAGTGGAACTCCATGTGCACTAAAGAATATAATGACCTGTATCAACAATTACGAAGAAAGAAATGATAATTATGAACAAATAAGAACAAATATAACCTATTTCATCGACCACTAAACCAACTAGAAAAAAATGGAAAGCCAACTACTTGTCTACATTAATTACCACAACATTTTATTTCATCCTATTTTTTCTATTGACTCTATGCCGGATTTTAAATACCTAAATTGAAAGTTTTAACATCTAACCAAAAAGGTGGAATCGCCATCTTAGCGGCCCCTGGTCCCGGCCTCATAGATTTCCAGAGAGAAGCAAATCACGATTATCACTGGTGTGGTGAGGCGCCTAAGATCGAGGGAATTAATGCCAGCAGACCAAGATTTTATCCCCGTGCGCAACTGGCGACCCTCGAACCTGTGACCTCGACCAAATCGGCCAGGCGCCTTACCATCCGATCCAGCCCGTGGGGTTTTAACATCTAAGCACCATAACCAGATGACCTCGCTGATCTGAATTGTTACCAAATTATGGATAAGAAAAGATCACAAACCACTATTAGCAAGCAAAGAAAAGCTCTCATCACACATAAATGTGGCGTTAGTTAATAAGGTGGAGAAAGATAATTCAACATTAATCAAACAGTTACCTCTTCAGGCTTAGTAAACTTCTGTAATTCGATTTCTATCATTTCAGACATTGGCTTGATGTAACCTTCACATTGATACCATGATTCGATAATAGATATTGATAGTCTTGAAAGATAATCATCTCCTCTACAATATGCCATGTCACAGTAAGCAAACAAGAACCAACCATAGGCAATAGATAACATTTAACTAAGAATCGATCGGTGTATCCACCTGATAATGCTTTGTAGTACACGGATGCTAGAACCACTAGTAGATATAGAGAACTGAGGGTAAAGAGGAAGTACAACAGGCTTTGTTATCCTCCCTTCTTGATCTGTCATTAGATAGGTGATTAACAAGAATAGAACTTAGCTGGAGAATTTGGAGAATATCAACTCCAGCAAAAACTTGTAGGTTACAATGTAGCTACCATTGACAGATAATCACTTTGAGATTGAACCAAATCTATTGTAACATTTGCATAATGTGTAGTAACTTCTCCTATCAATATAAATTTGCATAACTAGCAGTATGAAAATGCATGAAAATTAACAACTAATGGAGGAACAAGGAAGGTTTTGTTCCTAAGAGTGATGTAAACATGACGCATAGCTTCAGGATTCAACAATCAAAGGCATCACAGAAGCAATTAATAGATGATGAGAAACACACAAGACAATTACATAGCTTAAAGCATACAAATGAAGCTAAATACCTAATGAAGAGCTTCCTTAGTATAAGGGATGAGGTACAGTTAGAGGTTGATTATCATTATCAATATTACCATCTTTTTTTTCCACGATCACAGTCAACCTTATTCCCAATACCGCTACCAATGCCACCGCTAACAACGTAATTTGACAAAACATATACAAACCAAACAGAGGCATGGGAATCAGCTGATCCTTTAGAAATGTGTACGTGAAACATGTAACTTAAGAATAGTGAAAAATAATGCTTAATATGGTTAGAAATGATTTGAGTCTAGTTTACATGGATATAAATGGAACAAATTTGAACTTCCCTCTCATCCCCTATTGCAAACATCTATGTAACACACGAAATTTAGTTTATATAAAAGAAAAGGAAAAGGAACCTTTTCATCCTGCAAAACGACAGGATGTACAAAGTTCTCATCGTTTTCTTGCCAATGCTGCTTTATAAATTGTTTCAGCAAGACAGCTGTCAAGTACTAAAGGTTAAGTCTAACATAAATAGAGTTCTTTGAACAAAAAAAAAAACAAGCAATCAATGCAGCATGAAAGCAATTACTATCAAAATATGACCAATGGAAATACATGTAGCATTAAGATTAAGAAAGGATATTTGTTGCAATCCGAATGATTCTGGTTCACTATGATCCTAGATAGAGCAGCACCAAAACCTTCACAAGGAAAAATGCAACAGCGTTATAGCAATAGTGTGAAGCACTAAGTAGATATTTTACTATCAGAAGAATGAAGCGGTAGAGAGATAAAAATATGACGCGTCAAAAAGTTGACTAAATTGACATGAATCAAAGTGATTAGCACCTCTACAATAGTGACCATAAAATGAGAAAAAATCAAGTGAGAAAGACAAAACGAGAAAGGAAAATAAAATCAAATAAAAATCACACATCTCCATGGCAGTGAGCTAGAAGCTAATCTACGTAGAGGCAATAAAAACAGAGAATTTTCAAATCGATAAAATTAGAGAGTAATATTGATCCCGTCGAAAAGTGAGGTGTGTTTTTACATGATCATTATATTTACTTATGAAACGGATCTTGAAATCTATATATTTTACATACCTGAGCTTGATGAAGAAGCCATTGTAATATAATTATTTTGCATATATGATTTCTCTCTCGTTCCTTCCTTTCGAAAGCAATCAATTCTTAATATGATGGACATTATTATGCTTTCAATTTATAAGCAGAGAGAGGACCAATATATGTATAACATCTTCATTTCCGTGCATTCATCATGCATCAGTTATAATGATTATTATCATTTGCATACATTATAAATAATAATAATAATTATTTGTAAGGTGAATTACATATGATTAGTAACTTAATTGCATGAAGTTACTTTCATTCTAATTTTATATGTATGTTTCATTTGTGACTTCAATTGAATGAAGTTACTTAAATTTTAATTTACATGTCTCAGTTTTTACTTTGTTCCTCTTCTGTTTTAGTACTCTGCTAGAGTTCCGGCGATCCTCTCCGGCGACGGTAGTCCTGTAACCCCGCACACTCTCCGACGACCTTTCATTTTCTCTAGTTAGTTCATCTTTCGCTTTACCCCGCCCCGCCACTTCATGGCCTCTTCTTCTTCGACCCCCGACCCGTAGTACGCCACTGCAGTGTCCGAGCTTTGTTCCAGAGACCTCGACCGTCTTCGGTCGGAATACCAAATCCCCTCCGACCACCGACTAATTCTTCCTGGCCCGACTGACTGATCCGAGAGCCCGCCCCTAAGTTATCTGACCCTTTCCCGAGATCATCTTCAAGTCGACCTCCGTTTTCCCCTCCACCCTTTCATCTCGTGTCACGCCCCCAGAGGCCCGTGCTCGCTCGGAAATCGGGCAGCACCTCCCCTGTACGGTGGACAATCTGAAACTCATACATACACCTCAACACATACTAAAAGCTCAGCCACACTCAGCTGACGTTCACACCAACACAACACGCAGTTAAATAATATAACTGACAAATAATAAACATAATAAGTATAGTCTGTATAGCTAAGCACAGCAAACCAAAATCCAGCGAAAATAAATAAATACACATTCGAAGGAAAAGCCATATACCATCCAAAACGATAATAAAACAAAAAACGACACTAATACCATAAAGCTACTATAAGAGTAAGAAAACCAATAATAACACTCAAACTGGGAGACTTTCAGCTGGATCCTCTCCCGGTGGCACGAGACACAACTATCGACTACTTGAAACAAAAAGAAGAACGATGGGCGATGAGTTCCAGGTGGAACTCTACGGGTATAAGAATATATAAATGCATGTTATATAAAAGGGTAAAGCAAGCATAAAGATAGTCAAAGGGTATACAGTCTCCGAAATAAAGAACATAAACAAAATACATCCATATAAATAAAACATACCTGAAAACCATGTAACAAGTAGGGGCAAAATCAGAAATCCCCTCTAACACCTCCATAAACACCTAACACTGCTGAACATATCCAGATCATATAAAATGCAAATCATAACCGTATATGCATGTTAATCAAATGCAACAATCATAGCTCAAACAAATGCAACAAACACAAACAAAATGCACAATACATAATATGCACATGATGTCATGACCTGCACTGTACACACGCCAACCACCACTATATTGGGTAGGTTGAGTGGACAAGATACAAGCGGCAAAACCTGGGGTTATGCAAATACACCACGACAACCGTGACCCTGATATGAAAAGCCAAAATACCTGAGCTTAAAACCCTAAAATCCTTGTGGCGACTCCAAATACCTGGGGAGTATCAACTATTTGCACACAACTCCGACTAAGCGTGGCACAACAAGAAAATATACCCGACGATCCGTCTCAATCACCAAGGAGCCCGCGGCCGTCGGCCTGAATGCTATGATACATGTCACTAATATACACCTCCTCAATCAAATCCAAAACCATACGAAACAGAAAACACCAATAACACCAAAATAAGGAAACATACGAAAAGCACAATCAGCACCATAGTAAATAAACATGCACTAATCTACTGGGTAGGGTTTATCTAATGCCAACCAAAACCCTAGATAGGTCAAATGATTATTCTACAGTACACGCGTATGCACAGTACGCTTTAGATCAGAAGCCAAGAGATGAGACTGTATAACTGAACAATTTGAATTAATACTCAAAAGTCAAGCACCGAATAAGTATCAAGCAGGAAAACAAAAGAAATAGATTTAAGATAAATTATCCTACTCAGATAATAAAACAACCATGCATTTAAAGATAAACAGAACTATAGAAACAAGCAAGAAGTACCCGCCTTGTAAATGACGTATACGTGTCTGAGAGAAGCTCCAGTCCAAGTAATCCGAAATCAATTAGTATCCTGTATCAAAAGGCATAGTGTTTAGAATCACCTTAACCATTTAAGATTGATTCTAAATTATCATAACTATTTAACTAAATCTAATAACATGATTAGCTCTGACTAAAACCAAATGGATGAAACAAACTCCTCACTCATCCATCCCACTAATTAGCAGTCGCGCCACAATCGATCTAGAAATTATAGATTCAAATAGCAAGGGATCACACGACCACCAAACAAGCCCCCAATAAGTGATCCAACTCAAGGGAATAATTTATACACTAATCTCAGAATTACCATTACTAAAAACCCAATGAGCTTCTATCCATCATGCTCACGACAGTAGCTTCAATCCTAGAACAATACGAATAAAAAATCCAACCCAAATCTCAGATCACACCACAAGGCCAAACCTAAATTAACATTCACCAATTCTTACCTCCTTTTCCTACGGCAGTGGACCACAATTGCTTCGGCGATGACTCACGATCAAACACGGCAGTGCGTAAGAAAAGGCCAGAAGGTCACCGATCAGAGCAGGGAAGAGTGGGCAATGGCTGTCAGCACCGGCGAAGGGTAGATCAGAGCAGATGGCGCTCCGATCGGGTCAGGGAAGCGAGCAAGGAAGAAGAGTATTCTAAATAGTTTATTAAAATATTTTTACATGTAAGAATTTTTTATTCACATCCGGTCATCTTTTTGCAAAGAAAAATATCCACAAAGTCCGGAGGGATTTGCAATATATTTCATTCATTATAACGTTCGTTATAAAAATATGTAAGCAAATTTTCACTGAGAACTCGCACAGTAGTGATTTATCAAATCCATGGAGCAAAACTGGTATTATTTTTTTTTTGTATTGGTCAGTGTTTTGGTTAGATGCTAAACATTCTTTCAATTGTAGGTGTGCAGAAGACTACAAATAACACACCATCTCGTCTTTCAAAGGCAGGTGTGAAGAATGCTTAAATACCGTTTATTTATAATTTTTGCAAACACATTTGCAAATGTGCAAAAGTGTCTGTCTAATAACCACTTAGTATGTCTTAGATTTTATTATATCAGCCTTCTCCAGTTGCACTATTTTTTTTATTTCAAAAAACAATCAGGTTTTATAATCTCTAAATATCGCGATTAACTTTTGCTTGGTTGGATTTTTTCCTTTAAGTGGTCATTAACTTTTGCAAAAATTAACCGCGATATTTAGAGACTATAAAATCTGACTGTATTTTGAAAGGGAAAAAGAAAGTGTAACTGGTTTAATACTGATATAATAATATCTAAAACATACTAAGAAGTCGTTAGAATGACACTTGTGCACATTTGCAAATGTGTTTGCAAAAACTATGAAGAAACGGTATTTAAGAATTATTCACACCTACATTTGAAGGACGAGAAGGTGTGGTATTTGTAGTCTTTTGCACATCTGCAATTGAAAGAATTTTTAGCATCTAACCAAAGCATTGACCAATACAAAAAAAAAAATGATACCAGTTTTGCTTCACGGATTTCAAAAATCGCTACTGTACGATCTCTCAGTGAAAATTTGCTTACATATTTTTATAACGTATATTATAATGAATGAAATATATTGCAAACCCCTCCGGATTTTGTGGATATTTTCCTTTGCAAAGCGATGACCGAATGTGAATAAAAAACTCTTACATGTAAAAATATTTTAATAAACTATTTAGAAAATTAATTGTATTGTGGTTGATGAGTTACCAGATAATTTAATGATTTGATTAATAATTTTTTATCTTCCTTCCTGAAGACAAACAAAGACCCTTTTAAGAATTCAGATAAATAATCAAATTAAAATTATAAGAACAAAATTTAAGTAATTCGATATTTAGCACAGTTTGAACGTGATGAAGAAAGACCATCTCACCTCTCCACCATGAGCAGTGTCAGCTGATGACAATAGCTCGAGACCTTTAACAATTGTCTTAAACTTACTAATGATTGCTTCAGCATCTCCTGATAAGAGGGGAATGAGGTGAATTATTTAGAAGCTTAATAAAGATCAAATCATAAATAATTCAAAGATCTAACAATGATGATACTTTGGCAATTTTAACTATACTTGTTCATAAACTTTTCTAAAATGACATACTATGAACAATATTTTACGATGAAGAAGATTATTTAACATACTACCGAAGTACCTTCAGCTTTAAGAAGTATAGCACGTTCTACTTCTTAAAGTTGATAGTACTTCTGTACTATGTTAAATAATGTTCTTCATCGCAAAATGTTGTTCGTAGCATGCCATTTTAGATAAATTTATGGGCAACTATAGTTAATATTGATAAAGTATCAACTTTATTAGATCTTTGAATTATTTGAGATTTGATATTTATTAATCTTCTAAATGATTCACCCCATTTCCCTCTTATCAGGAGATGAAGCAATCGTTAGAAAGTTTAAGGCAATTGTTCAAGGTCTCGAGATATTGTTATCAGCTGACAATGCTCATGTTGGAGAGGTGAGATGGTCTTTCCTCATCACATTCAAACTGTGCTAAATATCGCATTACTTAAATTTTGTTCTTATAATTTGAATTTGATTATTTATCTGAATTCTTAAAAGGGTTTTTGTTTGTCTTCAGGAAGGAAGATAAAAAATTATTGATCAAATCATCAAATTATCTGGTAACTCATCAACCACAAAAGCAAAGGAGGTATACAATTAATTTTCTAAATAGTTTATTAAAATATTTTTACATGTAAGAGTTTTTTATTCACTTCCGGTCATCTCTTTGTAATGAAAAATATCCACAAAGTCCGGAGGGATTTGCAATATATTTCATTCATTATAACGTACGTTATAAAAATATGTAAGCAAATTTTCACTGAGAGCTCGTACAGTATCGATTTTTGAAATCCGTGGGGCAAAACTGGTATAATTTTTTTTTGTATTGGTTAATGTTTTGGTTAGATGCTAAAAATTCTTTCAATTGCAGATGTGCAAAAGTCTACAAATATCACACCATCTCGTCCTTCAAATGCAGATGTGAATATCGTTTCTTCATAGTTTTTTCAAACACATTTGCAAATGTGCACAAGTGTCATTCTAACGACTTTTTAGTATGTCTTAGATATTATCATATTAGTCTTCTCTATTAAACTAGTTACACTTTCTTTTTTTCTTTCCAAATACAGTCAGATTTTATAGTCTCTAAATATCGCGGTTAACTTTTGCAAAAGTTAATGATCACTTAAAGCAAAAAATTCAACCAAGCAAAAGTTAATCGTGATATTTAGAGATTATAAAACCTGGCTGTATTTTAAAAGAAAAAAGATAGTGCAACTGGTTTAACAGAGAAGACTGATATAATAAAATCTAAGGTATACTAAGAGGTTATTAGAAGGACACTTGTGCACATTTGCAAATGTGTTTGCAAAAATTATAAATAAACGGTATTTAAGCATTCTTCACACCTGCCTTTGAAAGATGAAGCCACCGAGAGATTTTCCCGACAAGACCTTCCGACGATCAAGTCAGAATCTGATAGAGAAGATGATGCCAAAGAAACTACTGTAGCTAGAAAATGTATTAAGCATACCTGTAGGCGATGGAAGGAAGGTCTTATATAGGCGGGGGAACCGACAACCTCTGTCCCACTTCTGTCCTATTTTTTTCTTATATGGGGACAGGATCAGGGACCACTGTCAGCTCACCGACCGGCGTCGCCTCATCCTGACATACGCAGGGGGCGCCGTGATACGGGTTGCTAGAGCTTGTCAGACATGTACTGTGTTAGCGAGATATCCGCGATTCGAACATGAGTGGTGTCAGACCCAAGCCGGCCTGTGCCGACTCTGGTACTACCCTTATCAGCGTGGTGTCAGGGGGTGGGTACTCCCGCGGATAATGACAACTTCTGAATCGGAGCGCCCCAAAAGGGGATATCGCGCGCGCGCACACAACACACACACACTTTTTTGCAAAATTCATACGCTCATTTTTGCTGACACCAGGAATAATCAGCAACAGTGGCTGAGACAACTGAATGCTAAAGGCAATGTCTAAACCAACGTTAGTTATGTGCTGAAAACCAATAACCTAAGCAGAAGAGGGCTGGCAAAACCATTAAAATAAATCAGAAAACAAAAAAAATGTGAAAACATATAAATATATTAAAAACAGAAGATAATAAGAAAAATGAAGCAGTCTAGTCTGCTGTGGTCGCAGAACAAACTAAATGCACAATGCAGTCTGAAACCAACAATTTCATCTGTGCTGACAGCCAAAGTAAATCTAAAGCATGAACATGAAATTTATGGAGAGAGCATAAAAGTTTTGACAAGGATCAGTTTGATAAGTAACACCTAATTGAACTATAAATATAACATATTGTCCAACTTGCATTGTGATTTTTAACAACAAATGTTCTAACTGATGTTATTCCACCAAATCTTGTCCTTGCATGACCTAGCTATACAACCAATATCTAATATACAAGGTCAACGTTCACCGACTTGTTTACAAAATTTTACTGTACATCCCCCTCCATTTTTCCTTCCAGTCTTGGGATTGGAGCCTTGGGCTAGGACTAGTTGATGGTGATAGTGCAAATGTCAATCCTAATTTGCTGACTGTTTATGTCCTTATCATATGATAGTTCACTACTCATGGCACATTAACATTTGGCATGCAACGAAGGAAAATGACATGCTTAAATTTGTCTTTTTTTTTGATAAATGATCATCACTCACCATGATTGGTTGAATATTGGATAAATATTCTGAAAATCTCAAAACTTTATTTTGTTGAAAGAATGTACTGAAGCAAACAGATGGTGATACTGGTTATTCTTCTTTTATGTTGATGCTCGATTCAACCTAGATGGAGCAAATTAAACTTGGATTGACCCAAGATCTGCAATAAGCGTAGAATTCTATATCCATCTCAAGAAATCAATTATAGTTATCAATAGCTGTAGGCACTTATACAAAATCACACCTAGTTAGTGTCACATGATCTGATTACTATTGAGTTTTTTTTTATGTTTATAATATTTGAAAGAATAATGATTGGGAGAGTGAAAATGGGAGAGTGAAAATCATAGTAAATGATGTGGCACCTTGCATGCACGATCTCCGACGGGTTCACCGTACCCCCCAGGGTATAGTTTGATTTGGGACGGCGGCCTTCGCCGAAGGCCGCCGATGGTGTCCAAGCGATAATCGGACGTGTGCATGTAAAGTGTCACGTCATGCCACATCATTCACTATGATTTTCACTCTCCCATTTTCACTCTCCCTATCATTGCTCTATTTGAAAACCCAATTTCTTGATTCTATCCTATGTGATGATTATTATTATTCTTTCTAACATTGATGGATGCTAATTTTCTGGAGATGTTTTATGTGTTGGAGTATATCCTTTCGGAGAATTCAAAAAATAAGTTGAAATTACAAAAATTACAACTTAGCTGTTGAGTGACCCGAGCTGCCTTTTATGCAGAATGCAGACTCCCAAACTGAAATTCCCGACCTGAAATTCACGACCCGGATTACCGAGCTGGAATTCCTGACCCGAATCTCCCGAGCTGAATCTCCCGACCCGGACTCCTGAGCTGGACTTCCCGAGCAAAATCTCCCGAGCTGGAATTCCCGAGCAAAATCTTCCAAGTAGAATATCCCGAACCGGTTTTCCCGAATCGTATTTCCCAAAACCCGGTTTCCCCGAACTGGAGAGGAAGAGTTGATGAGGCTTGCGGAATGCAGTTTCCTTGAAACAGATTTATCCTCCTCCGAATGTGCTTCGAGGTTCCAATGGACATCTATTCCTCAGGATACAACAGTGGGACCACGACCACAACGAAGCACTGGTTGCTCGTGGTGAACTGAAGAAGTACTCGAATGCTATCAGGGGAAATTGAAACGAGGTGGAAGACAATTGTTGCTCTTCCTCTGTATCTTTTGCTCTCGATCATAGTCTCTTTATATAGGGCTTAGACCCCCTCCGTTACATTTGAGCAAAAGAAAAAAAATCCGCATAGTTTAGTTTAGAAAAAAAAAAAAACCTCTTTATGCTCTTCCTCTGGTTTGCCTCTCTTCTTGTTAGTTTAGTTTAATTGTTATTCCGCATGCGCACTAAAAAGTGTAGGAGAGAATCGACAAGTTGAGAGTGACGAGCTATTCACCCCCCTTCTAGCCGACCTACGATCTCGTACAGAGTTGAGTTTAACTTATCTCAATGTTTAATCAAGCATAGTCAACTTAACACCACTATGTTTATTGGCTAAAGAAAGGAGAATATTTACCAAGTTTAATTATAGTGCTACTAATGTGTTTGCTAAGTGTTTCATATCTAAAAAGAAGAGACTTGACTTTGGCACCGTAGACTTGCTTATACCAACATGAGGAACCCTAAACCCTTACGGGTTGAAAAATTAACAATTTGATCCTCTATCTTTTTTAAATTTTCTGCAGTCATGTCTAGATCATCATCGCAGTGAATTGCCATTCTTGCTAAACATGTATAAGATGCCTCATTAGATTCAGAAGGGAACTTGAAAGTGGCATCAGATTGTCATTCAGGGTTTAAAAGGTGACTGCTACATACACTGATTAAATTTGTGCATCCATCTCTGAAATATGAGCATTTAAAAAAATTAAAATGGAAGAAATAAATATGTAAGATCTAGAATAAGAGAGTGTACCCTTTTACAGAATTCAATAATCAAATTCTCTCTTTTGTTTGTTTCATTTCTTCATATAGGTATCCCATGGTTGGACTCGAAGCAAAATATATCTTCACAAGTATTTCAATAATAGGCATAGCCAAGTTCACACAACGTACTAATTTCATTCCAAAATCCATTATCGCTAACTATTTATTGTATTTCTTCTCCTTCTCTTGTCTGTGTCAATTCATTTGATTTCCATTGATCGCATGAAAACGTAGGAAAGAGTTGTTCTTTTATATTAATAAGATACAATAAAATCAAATATAAAGTAGCAGATCTAGTAATTACTGAGTACTTCCAATCTTTATTACCGGTGGAAATTCCATAATAGCTCAACAACTATGGCTCTCGAAGAAATAAACATACTAATTTTTTCACCTTTACCAACAATTATGCGATGATCTGGCAAGCTGCTCAAGTCTTCTAGATTCCATATAATAGTTGGATAACACAAGGGCTCCAAAAAATCATTTTTCTATCATTTATCAACATCTCTGCAACAATCTTAAATTTTGCATCGTTGTTGGTTATCAATTGGACCACATTTTTCTCTCCAATCACTTCTACAATTTCATCCAACACATTATAAACAACATAATTTTGTACAGGAAGGTCAACTGTATCAATAGATTTCATAAAAATAGTACCTTTTGGACTATTCACCAAAAAATTACAAATA